>OZ018334.1:3274813-3332313 GCA_963969495.1 Ceratothoa steindachneri | reverse complement strand
CCTAAATACTAGCAGACGATAACTTCGACCAAACAAATTTATGGTTATGGTTCTCGAAACGCTATTTAGGCTGATTTATTAACCGAGAATAAATCCCATTAATAACCATATACTATAAAGTAAAAATGAGAATTAGCAACCGGCAATTTCAGGTGAAACTAAGAGTGGTATATTTCTATATTTATTTATAATTTAACTAGAAAGATATAGCAGTCTAACAAAGAGCAAGGAGAAAATGGGAAATAAACAGAATGAGAATAATAAATTTAATCGAATATAAATGTAGGTTTAGAGTAAATATTTATATAAATTTGAGTTATAAATTATGGAATGATATATAAGATTTGGTCGATATAATTTACAGGATATATTTAATATATGGATGAGTGGACTTGGGAATAGTTTTGGACCCAGAATAATTGCTCGAATTATAATCTCAAGGCGTCTTTGTCTGGCGATCACAAGAGCACGAGTGAAAAAAATTGTCAGCGGAACATTGGGGCTGAGGAAAGTTGATGCTGATTGGTCGGTTTAAAATACGCCAGACAAGGGATTTGATTGGTTGAAATAATTATTCTGGGGCGGTACGTAGGGGAAATTTTGTTGGAAATCATTGGAGTTATATATGATTAGAATTGTCGTACATGAATATGAATTAATGGAAGCGAGATGAGTAATCTCTCAGGCGGTGAATTATACTTTTGTAGGAGCTAGCAAGGATGTTCGCTGCTACAATACTTTCCCCTAAGAGACTTACTTATCCCGTTACAAAAAGGTTAATTTGGATATCTCCGAGGTTTCCTTACAACGCGACCGGACCGCGTAATGACGCCACTGAGCTGGCTACGATTAGAAGAAATGAAACTAAATGCGGGTGAGGCACTGTCAAAAGCGAAGGTGGACGGATCGATGGTAATCCGCTTGGTTGTCCTCTCTGAGCTGGCGTCTGGTGATCTTAGGACGTTCCGAGTCTGGCCTGCTGCTTGCAGGGTGACCAGAGGTGAAGAGACGGACTCCTGACTTTGCAGTTCTGCCGACGAGGTTGCCTGCGACAAAAGAGGATGCGGCAGCAATCGAGAAGGAGATATGGGCGTGGTATAGGTGATTGTGGGTGAGGTTAAATGAGGGTGAGTTAGAGGAATCACTGGACCATTTTGAGAGATAGTTGTAGCAGAAAACGATAGCTGTTCGGAGTGAACAGCATCAATAAACGCGGGTTTCAAACGATTCAGGGAAACAGCATCCTGCTTGGTGCCAAACTGTAGGACAAAGAATTTTGGCTTCCTAGAGATGACGAGAAAGGGTACATCATAAATGGCCTGCAAGGAGGAGCGAGTTGAATCACGACCAACAAAGACGTGGGAATAGGTTGACATCTCCTTTGGCACGAAAGGTTTCTGGGAAGAAGGCACTTTTGCGGCAGTAGGCCTAACTTCGGCCATCACACGTACCAAATTGTCTACGTATGAAGCAGGACCGAGATAGGAAGGTAGAGTGTGGTTAGTAGAACAAAATATTTGACTAGTAAGACGGAGTTGGGTACCGTAAACTAGTTCCGCTGCAGAGCAGGCCAAATCCTCTTTCAAGGACGAACGAAGTCCCAAAAAGAATCAAAGGTAGCTTGTCCACCCAAGTGATATTTGGATCGGTTGAGCGTAAGATTGCTTCGAGCGTCCGATGCAAACGTTCGATAGCCAAGTTGCTTTGGGGGTGGTAGCTTGTGGTACGAAGGCGAAAGGAACCAATAACTGCCATAAGTACATCCCATTGGTGGGACTCAAATTGACTACCACGGTCAGTCATGATTGTGGAAGGGACACCAAAACGTGCAACCCATCTTGAGATAAAGGCTTGAGCGACGGTGTATGCTTGGGTGTCTGGAATGGCCGCAACCTCTGGGCAACGAGTGAAACGGTCGATCATGGTTAGAGGATAGGTGCAACCACGAGAGTAAGGCAGAGGCCCTACAAGATCGACGTGAATGGCGCTAAAGCGGGACGAAGGCAGTGTCAAAGGAACCAAAGGAGTCTTTGTGTGCCACTGAACCTTAGCACGATGACAAGACACACAAGAGAGGGTCCATTTGGCCACGTCGGCGTTCATACCTGGACACAGAAAACGTTGTTAAATGAGCTTGCAAGTAGCTCGTATGACAGGATGAGAAAGACCGTGAGTTTGGTCAAATATGTGCCGACGGTAAGCTAGAGGAATAAGAGGACAAGGACAGTCAGGTAATGAAAAATCGACCAGGATACGCTTGGAAGGACTGCCTGGTAAGTCGACCTCATGAACGACGAGTTGAGAAGAGCGACAGTGTTTGCGTGTCTACATCCTGTTCCTGAGCCAACGATATTGTAGCATAGTCAATGGTCGAATGAGAGCGTTGCGAGCCCAAAATTGAAGAAATGCGAGATAGCATGTCCAGTACGACGTTTAAAGAGCCAGAGACGTATTAAATGTCACTTGTAAGCTGCAATAGGAAGTCTAGATGACGAGCATCTACTGCAGATTGCACAGAAGAAATGCTATGAGATGAAAGTGCACCAACCAATGGTTTGTGATCTGTGAAAACAGTAAATTCACGTTTTCCCAAGTATTGCCGGAAGTGACAGAGGGGGGAAATATATCTCGAGCAACTGGTGAAAAAAATGCTCGATCTCTTCTGAGAAGGAGTTAAAGATTTTGAGAAGAACGAGAGAGGTTGCCATGAGTCACCAACCTTTTGTTGCAAGTTTGCACCTACATGAGTGGCTGACGCATCCGAGGCAACGCTAATATAGCCCCCTGGGCAAGGATAGGCCAGTAAAAATAACGTAGGCCATAGCCTCTTTGGTGCGAGAAAAAGATTCGCACGCCTCGGAAAACCCTGACAGTGGAGAATTCTTCTTGGTGATTGAGAGGAGAGTGTAGAGTGGTTGCATTATTTTGGAATCGTCGTTAATAAATCTATCGTAAAAGTTAATCATCCCACAGAACCGACGAAGTTGCTTTAGTGAAAAACGTCGAGGGAAATCCCGAATAACAGCAAATTTATCCTCGAGAGGACGAATTCCGTCAGGGGAAACATGATGTCCAAGAAAGAAGTTGCGCGACACGAAATAGGCAGTTAGAAGTGTTGAGTACGATGCCATACTCTTCAAGTCGAGCGAAAACATGACGATCACAAGTGTACGAGTGAACAAATTTGTCAGCAGAACATTGGAGCTGAGGAAGGTTGATGCTGATTGGTCGGTTTAAAATACGTCAGACAAGGGATTTGGATTGGTTGAAATAATTATTATCGGACGATACGTAGGGTAAATTTTGTTGGAAATCGTACGAGTTATATATGAATGAAATTGTCGTACATGAATATGAATTAATGGAAGCGAGATGAGTAATCTCTCAGGCGGTGAATTATACTTTTGTAGGAGCTAACAAGGATGTTAGCTGCTACCCCGGTATCTAATTTTTGTGTAATTTTGGCAGCTGGTATGTTAGGTAAAAAAAAATGAAATAGAGAGTCAGCAAGTTGAAAAGGAAGCATTAACAAGTACATCCTCTGGACTAATAGATGATTTACACGAAAAACGTGTGCCTCTTCGCCATTCTATGATAAAACACAAATTGAAAACACAAACACCTTATTATCTGCTGGTGATATAGTAGTCCCTCAAGAGGATCATCATGAAATACAGTGCAATGCCATGAATTGTCAACAAAATTTCACACCTTATCAGCCAACAGACAATGTCACAAGTGATAAGACGGAAAGAGCATTTATCCAAAGGTAAGACAAGAAGACGGACATTCCAAGCCAACTGGGTCAAGGAATATAACTGGCTAACTCTTTGTACTTCTGGGAACAAAGCATTTTGCTACATTTGTCGATCTGCACCTGCTTCAAAGCCTTATTAATCGGAAAACAGCCGTTGCGCATTCTCTTCGTTAATCGCAATTCCTCGCGATTACATAACTCCCGAAATACCGGTGTTCTACCTTGGTGTGGTCTATCCGCCTCCCCTGGGCTATTTAACGCCGTCGCTAGAATAAGACAGCCCCTCGGCTTAGGGCACCCAAGAGAAATCAACAAAATAACTCTCGTGGGAAATAAGGAAGGGCAACGCAAACCAACCAGGGCATCTGTATCAACCGGAGTCCTTGCCAAAAGATTACGCGATAACTCGGTAATCTATCACCATTACTGACAACCAGCATCCCCCTTCCAAGGCTCTTGGGTTGTCCTCACGATTCCCTTCAAGGGTCCCTCATAATTAGGGACGACTTTAAAGAGACTCACCATAACTGGCGACCTTCAAGAGGCCCCCTCCCCCATAAATGGCGACCTTACATTAAGAACAGTCCATTTTTAGCAACCAGTGCCGTTGTTCCACCAAACAGAACCAGAAACGGAAGAATATTGAAGAATTTGAGGAAACACAAGGAAGAGGAAAGAGAATGGAAGTCAACCAGACGAGGCAAGGTGAGGCAGAGTCAGTAAGTGCCGTGGCGATAAATTCTCCAGTATTCAACGACACTGCAGTGACGGGTGGTTTAGGATTATAGAGACTCAATTTTACAATTTAAAATTGACCAAGGAGGTAACAAAATTTCGCCAAATATTGACCTCATTGCCCCCTGAAAAAGTGAACTGCCTGCCTGCAGACATTTTTGAAGATGAAAACTACGAGCCATTGAAGACTGAAGTCGTAAGTCTATTCGAGAAGACTAAGCCAGAATTATTCGAAAGAATAACAGCCTCATCGACTTTCACTGGCCGTCCCTTGCGAAATTCGAAGGAACTGAGGCACACAGCCTTGCATCTTGGAGTAGGTGAGGAACTTGTGAGGCATAAATTTATTCAGTCATTGCCTCTCACTAATGCACCGATAATTTCCATTCAAAAAGACCTCTCGTTAACCTAAATCGGTAAACTCGCGGACGAATTAATAATTTTTAACAAAGAACAACGCGCCAATGTGAATAATGCGGAAAATGCGTGCGGTCCGGCGGTAATGGGCGAGAAACAATTTGTGAATGCGGTGTGGAGTGGTAATCAAAATCATGGTGGCTAGTTAAACCTCACCCTAGTGAACGTGCCTCCATTTAAGAAGGACCGGAGGCTAATAGTGTGTCGTGCACATCCCTATTACGGCGACACTGCAAAGTGGTGTAAGCCGTGGTGCAAGTGGCCAAAGATAAATGAGGATCTACGAAGTCAACCCTCATCTAGACCATCGTCGCCGGAAAACTAAGAAGGCGTGTTCTAGCCACTGCGGCAACGGACATCCCAGCCGTTTTCAAATTAGCCCTAAAAATCGACAACAAGAGGTACGAATTCCTGATTAACACGGGGGCGAGTGTTTTAATCATCCCAGCCAGCATTGCTCATAACAGCAACATCAATGAAAGTTGCATAAATCTGTCAAACGCAAACGGCGGGAAGATTAAAATCCATGGGGAAATGAGTGCGGATTTGGCCATTCCAAGATTGAGAAGGTCATTTCGATGGTCTTTCGTTGTATCAGACATCACCGCACCCATCCTGGGAATGGATTTCTTGAAACACTTCAATCTAATCGTGGATTGCGCCCGGAATAAGCTGCTGGATCAAAATACCAAGCTCGCTTCAGTGGTTCAAACTTCCGAAGAACCATCCCTAGCGTTGATAAGAACAGACCTCCAAAATGTACCCGAATATGTCGAAAAATATTGGAAAAATATGGCTCACTGTATACACAGCCTCCCGCTCAAACGGTGCCAGCAATGGACCAATCGGTAGAGAATAATATTGATACCGACAGTGCCGCACCTACATTTGCGGGGCCTAGGCAATTGATGGCGGGAAAGCTAAAAGTAACAAAGGAAACAATCGAGGACTTTTTTAAAAGGAGTAATACAGCCATCAAAGTCACCGTGGGCCTCACCGAACATGTGGTACCCAAGAAGACCACCGGTGAGTACAGGATGGTCGGGGACTATAGAGCTCTAAATGCCATTACAAAGCCCGACCGATATCCATCACCACGGATACCAAAATTGGCAGATCTTCTCCATGGAAAAATATCACAGAGAGGCCTCAGGATTTCTCTAGAAAAATGCGAGTTGGCGAAAGAGGAAATCACGTTCCTGGGCCATCAAATCCCGCTAAACGGCATATGTTTTCCTGCACCAAAAGTAAGGGAAATTGAGGAATTGCCACCCAACACTGCCACTCAACATTGCCAAGTAACAACGCAGTCGTTACTTGGAAATGTTGGGTGTCGTGGTATAGGTTCATATATACCATACATATATCAATTATATTTGATTTTAGAGTGCGCGGGGTTTCCTTTTTAATACCTTTGGGTCGGTCGGGTCCGATTACGAGGTCCAATTCTCGCAAGGGAGGGGTAGTTCAATATAGCTACTTTGATTCTCAGTATTGGCTGAGTGTTTAAGTCTTACTTGGTTACAGGGCTATTACACGGCTATTATGAGCTCAAAGGTTGAATGTAAAGGAGTCGACAAAAATAGACTTTAATACATATTAGTAAATTAGGTTAAGTGGCAAAACAATAAAAGACATATAATAATACAAATAGTTACAGTGGTCAACGGGCCAGTAATAAGATTAGGTATTTAAAATGCAATAAAAATGGGTAGGCTGAATGGAATTAAAGTTGCGCTTTACACGGGGACATAGTAAGCACACAATGAAAATGGGAGAGGGGAAACAGGAGGCGGCAAATTATAAATTTTGGGGAAGCTAAAATATTCGTTACAATGCCTTGTACAAAATGGAAGGGGAGAAGATGGTCGTTTCTTGCGAAGTGAGGATAGAGGCTGAGTCACTTCGACGGGATCCAGGTCAACTTGCTCGGAGTTGAAGTATTCCTTTGAGATGACGGGAGGGAGGGGGGGGGGAGGCCTTCGAGAGTTGAGGCTGTGAATTCTTCCGGTAGAATTCCTTCAAAGAAAACGGAGGGTGAGTTTCTCTGAAACGTCAAACGGGTTGTTTGGACGACTATGCGTAATTAAGGGGGTATTACGCGAAGATCAATCTTCAATGGAGCCTTTTAGGACAAGACTTGGGTTCTTCTTTGGAGATGGAGACGTTGCACGGAGTCAGACGGGTATTCTTACAGGACGAGGATTCTTGACTAATCCAGGGTGGATATTTGTTTTATCCAAGGATGGATATTCGGTTTTATACGGCAAATTTCCTTGCCTTCGGCGAATTACAACCCAAATCGAGTAGGAGTAAGCTAGTCTGCTCCCGTGAGCTTTTCTTGCACAAATCTCCCTGGATTCCTGGCGACACGAGTAAATATGTACGCCTGGAGTAAGGGAGCTTACCCCATAGAAGGAGGGGGGACTATCGTCCATCGATTGAGTAGTGCGACCGCGGCTTCGGCTTTGTTTAACTCAGGCAATCCCAACGTAGCTGGAAGGAAGGAGGATGCGGGGAAAACACCTTGTCTAAATACTCAGATTGATAAGGGTTGAATTCCAACAGCCCGCTTCTGTTGTTTCTCACGCTTTTGAGTTTGGAAAATTGCTTCTAAGCGACAACGAGGTCCATCACGTGGAGGCCATGCTTAAAATCAACGTTATTTTTTCCCATCACCTGCTTGTTCGATCACATTGGAATACTACAGAAGAATGATGGTTAACTTTGCGACCAAAGCATCACATGAGTGGGTGCGAATAGGCCGTTTTCGAACAACACCTCTTGAGGCGCTTTATGCAGGCCCCCTCATGGTTATCGAACGCGGCAGTAATGTGTTCACACTACAATTCCCGGACGGAAGGATGGACACCATCTCAATTGACTGGTTGAAACCGATACGATTACTCCAGGCAATTGAGGACTCTCGAGACGGCGATCGGAGTATCCCGGTGTCCTGGGCCACCCAAAAGAGGCCGAGACCCGATCCTGCTGGGGAAATAGAACCCGCAACTGGAAGTGGGACCGAAACCCCTGATCGTGGCCCTTCGCCTAGAGCAGAGGAGCCGCGAGAGGATCGTACCTCATCGCGAGCGGGAAGAAGGATTAAATTCGCTGAAGACAACATATATATTTATTATTGAGAGGCGAATAACAAAGTGTCAAATGAATAATACTTAGCCTAAAATTATAAGACAGTGTGCCAATATAAATAAAAAGTGTACATAAGGTGAAATTATATAAGATTCATACCGCGAAGTTCGTGATATTCAGACGCAACGTCGTCACTAGGTGCCAGGATGGGAAGAACTATAAATGTGTAATTAAACTAGGCAGCTCCCATACAAAGTAACGAATGAAATAAATCAATTATTGTATAAATATTGTCAAACTTATTGTAAATGTTAATTAGCTGTAAGGAGTAATAATCTAGGTTTAATGCTACGCATAGCAATTAAGGTAGGATTTAAGAATCCATAACAATTGTTAACCTAAGAAAATAACCTATTAAATGTAGAAAACCAAATTTTGTAAAGGTCAAGGTGCAATAGCAGCAGGTCACGACTCCGTCGACTTAAGCGCGGAAACTTTTAGCGACCAGCGTGTAAGTTCAAAATAGGACACATGCGAGAGTCGCTACACACATAAAGTATAAAAAGAGAGAAAAGTAAAGTTAGCGCCGTTTACGAGAATGTCACACGGTAGTAAACGTAGCACAGTTATCTCTGTTAGAGTTGGTCAAGGCAATCTTAGGCAAACATTATAATCAAGGCAGAATCCGGAATAAACCTGTTAGCTATCACTCTTGAACAAATAGAAGCCAGGTCAGAAAGCTGTCTCCATGGCAACATGCGACCACCCACAGAGAATTTTACCCAATAGGCGGAGTGCCTTCTTATCAATATGTTCGGCAGTAGTCAATCAAAAGTCGAGTTATGTTAATAGCGACAAATCAATAGGCCGGTACATAAGAGGGAGGTGTGGCTTAGTTGGACGAGGAACTTGTAGGGCGCAGCTTAAATTAAATATATATATATATATATATATATATATATATATATATATATATATATATATATATATATATATGGAGCCAGGACAAAGAATAAGATTACTGTTTTATATAGCAATATATCGTGTTATATATCGTTCAATCTGATCTCTCGGATTCGCGTAATTCATCTTTATAAATAGTCGTGTACATAACGCAGACATTAAAGTGTAACTCATAAGGGCTTTATCCGTCCGGCCTCCTTCAGAACTTGCCCGCACTTGACCTTGAACTTAATTTATGTCATAACTTAGAACAGAAGACTTAGTTAAAGAGCTTTTGTAAAGTGAAATAAGATCTAGTTCAATAATAATTCTATTTTTGGTTTGGTGACTTCAATATCATGACGTTCCTCTATCTCCCTGCTCCAAGGACTTATTAATCTGGAAAACAGCCGTTGCGCATTCTCTTTGTTAATCGCAATTCCTCGCGATTACATAACTCCCGAAATACCGCTGTTCTACCTTGGTGTGGTCTATCCTCCTTCCCTGGGCTATTTGACGCCGTCGCTAGAATAAGACCGCCCCTCGGCTTAGGGCACCCCATAGCAATCAACAAAATAACTCTCGTGGGAAATAAGGAAGGGTAACGCAAACCAACCAACTTGAGAGTCGGCGGGCGAACAGACAGCACGTGTTTCGTAGAGCTCTGGTAATATTTCGATTATTTACTATACTTTGGTGATTGATTGAATTTTTTACGCAAAATAGTATTATGTATAGTCTAGTGACATAGTAAACATAAATATTAATTATTAGATCGTATATTTGGTTAATATAACGAAGTTGTTTAATATTGTTAATTTTTCGGCCAGGTTCTTTTGTTTACCTTATTTTGCGCGGGAAAGTACGTAGTAGCTAAATTAAATTAGTGTTTTGAAACCTCGTTTCTAGGTCAACGGTTTAATTAGCGATTGATTAAGACTGTGTTGTGCCTTAAATCTCGTTTCGGTCTGTTGATTTATTTTTCGGATTTTTCTAGTTTTTTTTCACCACAGAATAACGAAAGCTAAGTTGCTCTTTTTTTTTCTTATTACTACTCAAGTTCTTTCTTTGTTTGAATAAGTGATGGAGTTCGGGGATGAAAGTGAGCATGAGTGTCGGAATGTATGCATTGGTTGTGGTGTATTTGGTGAGGGGTATACATGTGTTGTATGTGGGCTGCGTGAATGCATTGTAGATTTAGAGGGGATGAAAATGCAGGATTTAGACAGGATATGTAGGCTGGAGGGGTTAGTTGCTGAGCTCAGGAGGGAACTTAGTGTTAGGCCTAGAGCTGGGAATGGGTTAGGTAGTGAGGTAGGACAGTTAGATGTTTAGGTGAAGGTAGAGGGCCGGTGGAGGAGGTAGGATATGATAGTTCTAGGGATAGTGAAGTTAGCCCCCTTAGATTAGTTAGAAATAGGCCTAGTGAGGATGGGGGACAGTGGTTAGGAAACGTGAAGCTAGGGAGGCTTTTCCTGTTCTTTGTGAGAATAGGGTTGCCTCTGTTGAGGTTATTAGCCAGGGGGAGAATAGGTGTGTGAGTCAGAGGGACACAGAACCTATTAGCTTGACTAATAGATTCAGTGCTCTAAGAGAGGAAGTAACTGGAAGTGATATGACTGATGGGAGTGGAGGTAGAGTGACTGGTAGTTTGAATGAGAATAGGAGTGGAGATGGAGTTAGGTCTGTGGGGGTTAGGAATAGGAGTCTGACTGAAGTGTTTGTGATGAGTGATTCGTGAGTTAGATATTTAGATAGGAAGTTGAATGCAAGTAGATTGAATGGTTTGAGGGTGTGTTTTCGGGGTGCTGGAGTGAAAGATCTGTCTGATAGGTATGAGGAGCTGGTGTCTGGCTGTGCAAGGGATGCGGTTGTGATTACACATGTAGGAGTGAATGATGTGAAGAAAGTTGGTGCATGTGAGTTACGTGAGAGGTACAAGAGGTTGATTGAAAAGCTGAAAGAAAGTAGAATGAAAGGTGTTGTGACAGGTGTGCTTCCAAGAATGGATGTTGGGGTAGAATGGATGTCTCGTGCGATTGGGCTGAATGATTATGTGAGGAGGATGTGTGAGATGGAAGGTGTCATGTTTGTGGATGTGTGGGATAGGTTTGTTGGAATGAAAGAAATGTATGCGATGAATGGACTGCATTTGAGTAGGAGGGGGGGTAGATGTGTTGTGGGAGGAGTATGATCGTGTTATTAGGTCTTTGCGGGCGGAAAACTAGATACTAATAGTGGTCAGGGAATTATGAGAGGACATTATAGTACTGAAAGTAGAATGGACTTGGCAGATAACAGAAATAGGTTCCAAGGCGATAGAGGTGAGGTCATTCAGGTTTCAAGAGGTGCTTCAGGGATAGGGGGGTTAAATTGTTTCTATACAAATGCTCGTCGTCTTAGAAACAAGAAGGATGAGCTATTTGGTTATATTAGCGATGAGGATATAGATATATTATGTGTTACTGAATCATGGGTTAATAAAATAGAATTTAGTGACACTATAAGTGAATTTGATTTACAGGGCTATAATATGTATATTAGTCAAAGGACGGGTAGGATTGGTGGAGGAATAATTATCAATATAAAAAACAACATTGTTTCAAGTTTAAATACTTCAATAAAGCAGGATGGAGTTGAATCACTTTGGATAGATATTAGGTTGAGTAAAAATAGAATGGTGCATTTGGGAGCTTTTTACAGGCCACCTGGGCAGACTGATGATATGGATGAACTAATGATAAGGGAAATAAGTAAGGGATGTGAAACATATGCAGTTATTATTGGGGACTTCAACTTAAACTCTGTGGACTGGGAAAATATGATAGGTAGGGATAGAACAAGTGGCAGGTTCATAGAATGCTTTGAGGATAATTTCTTTAATCAATTTGTTAATGAGCCAACGAGGGGGGACAATATATTAGATTTAGTACTTTCTAACAGTGATCATTTAGTTCAAGAATTGACTGTTGGGGAAGCATTGGGAAATAGTAACCATCAGATAGTTCGTTTTAACTTGGGACTTGAGAGTGGTAAAATAACTGAGAATGCTGTAAAAGTTCCAAATTTTCCAAGGGAGATTATGTAAAACTCCGAAGCTTACTAAATTTTGTAGACTGGGATGTAGAATTCAGAGGTAAAAATGCTTATAGGATGTGGGATACTTTCAAGCATATAATAAATGTAGTCCAAGAACAATGTATCCCAATGAAGGCCATTAGGAACAAAAGTAAGAAACCATTATGGTGGAATCAGGAGATAGCTGGAAAAATTTCAGAGAAGAAAAGGGCATACAAAAAATTACAGGTACAAAATAATATTCAAAATTTAAGTGATTATAGAATGGCTAGGAATGAGTTAAATAAGATTATAAAGAAGAACAAAAGGGTGTCAGAAATTAAATTAGCTCAGGATAGCAACAAAGATCCTAGAAAGTTCTTTAGTTACTATAAAATAAATAACAGGTCTGGCAGAGTCAAAATAGGACCTATCAAATATAAAGGGGTTGTGAGAGAAACTGATGAGGGAATAGTTAAGGGACTAAATGGTCATTTTCATCAGTATTTACAAAGAAGAAACTAAATAGTCCTATGTATAGTACTCATGGGTCAGGGAGAGAGGTGTTTAACACCATTAGTGTGGATCGGAGGACGATAAATGGACTAATAGGTGAGTTAGATACTACCAAGGCCTCCGGCCCTGATAATATTCATTCTAGGATACTTAAAGAAGGGGTAGAAAGTATCTCAATAGCTCTGGAGAAGTTGTATACTAGGTCACTGGAATATGGAGAAATACCCGATGATTAGAAGAGAGCGAATGTAGTCCCCATTTTCAAGAAGGGTAGTAAAGAGGATCCAAATAACTTTAGACCGGTTAGCCTAACTCCTGTAGTCTGTAAAATTCTTGAGAAAATAGTTAAAAAAGGGATTTGCCAACATCTAGAGAGGGAGGGGTTAATCAGCGATGCTCAGCATGGGTTTAGATCAGGTAGATCATGTTTGACTAATTTACTAGACTTTCTGGAGTTTGTAACAGATCAAGTAGATAAGGGAGATAATGTAGATATAATTTACTTAGATTTTAGTAAAGCATTTGATAAGGTACCACATAGGAGACTAGTTCATAAATTAAAAATTATTGGGATATGTGGGGTTGTTTCAAATTGGATAGCTGAGTGGATGAAAAACAGGAAGCAAAGGGTAGTGCTAAATGGTGTAAAGTCAGAGGGGAGGGATGTTATCAGTGAGGTTCCTCAGGGATCAGTTCTCGGTCCATTATTATTTTGTCATCTATATAAACGTTCTTAGGAAGGCAGTTAATAATAAAGTGTCAATTTTTGCGGATGATACCAAATTAGCAGCTGTAGTTAAACATATTGATCATAATTTTAAAGTGCAGAGGGATTTAAATAAATTGTTATCCTAGGCACATAAGTGGCAAATGACTTTCAACCTTGATAAGTGCAAAGTTATTAACATGGGAAAAGATAATAGAGAATTTAACTATGAAATGGATGGGCATTGGCTGAGCTCAGTAGAGGATGAGAAAGATCTAGGAGTAGTAATAGATAAGTCATTAAGGTTTTCTAAGCAGTGTATTGAAGCAAGAAATAGGGCAAATAGAGTACTAGGTTTCATTAAGAGAAATGTCAGTTACAAAAGTAAGGAGGTTATTCTTAAATTCTATAACTCTTATGTTAGGCCACATCTAGAGTACTGTATACAGGCATGGTCCCCACATTTTAGACACGATATTAACCTTCTTGAGTCAGTGTAACGGAGGGCAACAAAGATTATTCCTTTCCTGAGGCACCTTGAATATATAGATAGACTGAGGATATTAAATATGTTCTCGTTCGAAAGGAGGTGTGTGAGAGGGGATATGATTGAGCTCTTTAAATTTTTTTCCGGGATAGATAAATTGGATGTTAGCAAGTTTTTTGAGTTAGATGAGGGAAATCGGACTAGAGTTCACCACTTGAAAATTAAAAAGCAAGGGTGTAGGTTGGATTTAAGAAAATATTTTTCACCAATAGAGTGGTAGACTTCTGGAACAAATTGCCGCAGAGGGTAGTAGGTAGTCCAAATTTAAATGTATTTAAGAGTAGGTTGGATGAGTTTATGGGGAGAGAAGGTTGTGATGGTTCCTAAGTTTGGTATATATTAATATTGTTTGTATATATCTATAGCTGCATGATTTAGTTCTTGACAAGCCTTGATTGGTGATACCCAAACTTTTGGACGCAATCCTCTGGATGTAGTTTTCCTGGGAGTTTGGGTGCCTTAAAGAGGCTGTTTGACTCAGATGACCTATGATGAGCCTTGTGGCTTTTGTCATCTGTTATATTATATTGTGGTTGACTTTGATTTTGACTTTTCCTGGTGATGGTGCTTTTTGTGGGTGGGTTTTGACGGATGCGGATGACCTTTGATAGGCCCTTGTGGCTTTTGCCATCCGTAAAATTATGTTATGTTATGTTAACCAGGGGGTCTGTATCAACTGGAGTCCTTGCCAAAAGATTACGCGATAACTCAGTAATCTATCACCATTACTGACAACCAGCATCCCCCTTCCAAAGCTCTTGGGTTGTCCTCACGATTACCCTCAAGGGTCCCTCATAATTAGAGACGACTTTAAAGAGACCCCCCATAACTGGCGACCTTCAAGAGCCCCCCTCCCCCATAATCCTACTGCATAAATCTCTGTTTGCAGGACACAACCAGAAAGTCTAAGCCTGTAAGTGATGCTTTGGACTTGCTCACGTAATTTACTAAACTCATCAAATTCTCTCCGAAGAGGTACCATCTGTTTTAACAGTTGCAAATGGAAACACCTAATGCACCCTCACTTAAACCACTTTGCCAAATTAGATGGACTGTGAGAACATGTGTCTTAAGTTCGGTGATCAAGAACTATTCTGCACTTCAAGATACTCTGGAAGTAGTGAGTCGTGGCTATGATGAGTATGCACGCCGTACCGAAGACAGATGGCACTGGTGGAAAAATTCAGTACATATTTTGGACTTAAACTTTCTCACATAGCTTTTGGTGCAGCAGAAGAACTGGCAAACAGAATTATCATTCGGGCTGCAGTGAAAGCTGCAAACATCACAAAATCAACATATCAGGTTATGAGGACAGATGATGCTTTCAATAAATTCTATGAGAATACAGTTAAAGAAGCCAGAGGCAAAACAGAAAATACTGTAATGCCAAGGTACAGACGATAACCAAAACGCTTAAATGAGGGTACAGAACCATACCGCTTTGAGTCTGTGAAAGAATAATGCAGGCAACAGTAATTCGAGATGTTGGATCTTCTTTTTAGGGAACAAGAGTCTAGGTTTGATCAACAAACTGTTAGCATACTGGAAAATATGGAGCAGTTACTGATAGAATCAGCAAACCAAGGGCATTGTCAAATTCCAACAGAAGTACAAGAGCATTATCAGCAAGACCTAAATTTTAACCGGCTTGAAATTCAGCTGAAGATGTTGCCAGATGCATTGAAGAAAGGTGACAAAATGACAAAAAAAAAACCAGGATCTCTGAAATCAGTGACATACTTAATGCTGAACCCGTCATTCAAAACCTGTTCTGTGACGTGCATAAGCTGCTTAAACTATATCTTTCAGTGCCAGCCACATCTGCAACATCAGAGAGATGTAATTATGTACTCAAAAGAATAAAGAACTATCTCAGCTGCACAATAACCAAAGAAAGGACCAATAATGTACTGATATGCCTTACACTGAAAGATAGAACAGATAACCTATACTTAGGGGAAATTGCTGTGAATGAAGAGCGTGCTAAATATTTTGTTACCATGTAAAATGATATGCATTACATAACATTAATGCAATTGTGAAGTGTCTAATCTTGCAATTTATTTAATTTTGTATTGTGAATATCTCTTATAGGATTAAGAACTGAACTGATACCAACATGTTTCTTACTTAATAGTACTAACTTTCAAGATCGGTAATCTTAGCTTATACGTTTTATGAATTACTATTTGTTTTCAGTTTTCTTTGTTTTCTTTAATTTGAAAATCCAGTTTGCAAATTAAAAAGTTCCAGAGTTACGATGGTCGATTAACCTTCTTAGATGCTTGATTGATTAATTAATTACCTTCTTACCCGACCCGGCGGGAACGTTTCGGAGTTCAAGTCGAACTTCCGACCCGACAATCTCAAAAAAAGTGGATGCTTGATTATTATTAATGAACTATTAATAATTGTTGCTCTCTGGCCACTAACATAAACCTAGAATAGCTTTAAATGTCCAGAAGTTAGTTTAATACACCGAGCTTCAATACATTATTACATATGTGTTTTTTCAGGCACTCCCGTAGGCTACCTGTAGCTCGACATCACTATGCACTGCACCATTGTTATATGTAAACAAAAGAGAAATAATTAATGTAAAAAGAAATATATCACATGAAACACCCGCCGCTGCCCAGGGCACATTCCTCATAAGCAAACAATCCCGCCATTAAGAATTCTATTTTTAGTGATTTTTTGACTCAAGAAGCACTTAAAAATTTAAGTTTTTATATCATAGGAGACATAGCAGACCCCACTCAGGTAGCCACCGCTTAACTCAGGCCACCTGGCTACTCGCCTAGTGTCTTCGGCGATCGGACTAACGTTTTTATACCTGGAGCAATCCTAAACTTATACCTAACTATAAAATTTCTATTTGGGCACCCTTTAGTTGGCCCTCCCACACCACTGATATATATAAATATATATATATATATATATATATATATATATATATATATATATATATATATATATATATATATATATATATATATATATATATATATATATATATATATATATATATATATATATATATATATATATATATATATTATATATATATATATATATATATATATATATATATATATATATATATATATATATATATATATATATATTTAAATAGTTAGCGTTAAAAAAATTTGTTGAATTAAAATGTAAAAATATTGTTAATTTTTTATAACTTATTTTATTTTCTCTAATTTTTAGTTCTTTTTTAAATAATACCCAGCTTTTTTTAATTCATTTAGATATTTATCATATTTTTTAAGTGAAGATTTAAGAAACTTGATGTTAGAAATCCAACGCTGTATTTTTGTAGGGTTTTTAATACCAACCCTTATTAGTTCTCTAAATAATGAAAAAAATTTATTTGATAAGTTTTTGTCAAAATGAATAGAATTACCCTCAAATTTTAATTCTTTATTTTTATCAGTATCAATAATTTTCGCGACCAGGAACGAACTATTTGATAAGTAAGAAACTATCAAACCCTATTTTGGCAGCATGAACTCTTAAAATAAAAGCAGATTATTCCGCTCGATTTATCTTTCTTTATCGCGCACAATTAAAGTATAGTGCATGCTTAAAAACCATTATATATGGAACAATGGTCTCCGAAATCTTTGAAAATGAATTGAGCAGAGAAAGTGAAAATATTTTCAGTAGGATAAAAAAAACGAGTCGTCTCCATGAATCAACGAAAGAAATTCACGTTTATTCTTTTAATTTCTTGTATATAAATCTCTCATGGTATTTATATTTAGTTATCCCTAAACTCTTTTTAAAAGCACTAGAACTTAATGATATTTGATTACATTAAATCAAACTTATATGGTTGTTAACATTCTTGTCTAATTTCCATTCTATTTTTCCTCATATAGTTACATATGACGTAACTTCCTAAACCATCTTAAGAAGTACGAATTTACATTGATTTATTTATCCTCGAATTTCGATGTCTGGCGGCAAAGGAATTTCTGCCACTTTGTTAATACTCACTCACAGAGGATCTTCTGGAAGAGGCAATTATGCCTGTGGTTATCGTTCTCTTAGGTAGACTGTCTACCATGGCTAAGAACTGCACCTACCATCAGAGGTAGGCATTAAATACTATTAAATACATGAAAAAAATGTATTGAAATACTAAATACATTTTAAAATATATTTAGTACTTAAATACTAAATACATTAAATGTATTTAGATACATTTTTAAATACATTTCAAATAGATGATATAGGGGGGGGGGGGCTTGAAGGTCGTCTTTAATTATGGGGAACCTTGAAAGTATCGCGAAGACAACCCAAGAGCCTTGGAAGGGGGACGCTGGTTGTCAGTAATGGTGATAGATTACCGAGTTATCGCGCAATCTTTTGGCAAGGACTCCGGTTGATCCAGATGACCTAGTTGGTTTGCGTTGCCCTTCCTCATAGGGCATGAGAGTTATTTGTTGATTGCTATGGGGTGCCCTAAGCCGAGGGATGGTCTTATTCTAGCGACGGGGTCAAATAGCCCGGAGGAAGGGGATAGACCACATTAGGGTAGAACAGCAGTATTTCGGGAGTTATGTAATCGCGATGAACTGCGATTAACGAGGAGAATGCGCAACGGTTGTTTTCCCGATTATTAAGGCCTTGAAGCAGGAAGATTGAGGAACGTCAGGATATTGAAGTCACCCAACCAAAAATAGAATTATTATTGAACTAGATCTTATGCACTTTACAAAAGTTATTTAATTAAGTTTTAAGTTCTAAGTTATAACATAAATTAAGTTCAAGGTCAAGTGCGAGCAAAGTCTAAAGGAGGCCGGACGAATACACCCTTTAAGAGTTACACCTTAATGTCTGCGTTATGTGCACGACCATATATATAAAGATGAATTACGTGAATCCGAGAGATCAGACTGAACGATATATTGCTATATAAAACAGTAATCTAATTATCCTTTTTTTGTTGTGGCTTCACAGTTATATATTCAAATTAAGCCACGCCCTACAAGTTCCTCGTCCAACTAAGCCACACCTCTCTCTTATGTACCGGCCTGTTGATTTGTCAGGATTAACATAACTCGACTTTTGATTGGCTACTGCCGAACATATTGTTAAGGAAGGCACTCCGACTATTAAGTAAAATTCTCTGTGGGCGGTGGCATGTTGCCATAGAGACAGCTTTCTGACCTGGTTTCTATTTGTTTAACAGTGATAGCTAACCGGTTTATTCTGGATTCTGTCTTGATTATAATGTTTGCCTAAGATTGCCTTGACCAACTCTAACAGAGATAACTGCTCCGTTTACTACCGTGTGACATTCTCGTAAACAGGGCTAACTTTACTTTTCTCTCTCTCTCTCTCTCTCTCTCTCTCTCTCTCTCTCTCTCTCTCCCTCTCGCGTGTGTCGTATTTTGGATTTACACGCCGGTCGCTACAGATATACAATGACAATCGATAAGGACCATCTGTATCACAACAAAAATTATCCATTAAAATGAAATTGTATATTATAATTACTAATGTAGGATTCGATGACAATTAGACTTAGGTACTAAAAAAAATAGAAAGTTCCATAGAATGGAATTTCAGTTAGCTATTGATATCAGCATTACATTTAGGTAATATCAGTTGCAGAAATGTTTCATCAGATAAAGAACTCCATTTTGGAGATAAGGTCAATCCTCCTAAAGAGAAGAGCCATTCCACAGGAGCTGACGACGGAAGGGTGGTGGTGGATTTAATAAATAACTTTTTTATGTTTGGATATCTATTTAAACTTTGAAGTGTTTTATTTGAATCCTGGAGGTAACTTAACTATTCTAAATCTGCGGTTGATCGTGTTTGAGTAGGTTTTGTAAATCCAAAATAATCGTCGCTGTCTGATGCAACACTGGATTATTCAGCTTCGAGTCCCTCTGCTAAATTTTTAATCACTTGAATCATAATATTTTTAACAGGATCTTGGTGGCTTGAACTGTCCTGTGAAATACTGATATCTAACCAGCTGAGCTTGAAGAATAGATGGCTTGTTGATACAATAATGGCATATGTAACGCTGGCTTCATTTGCCGGGGTCAAATAAGATTGGTAGCGCTTTCCAAAGCTCTTAGTGACTGCACTTAGAAGAGGTTGGCAAAATTTCAGAGAACGTGACTGAAGGCTCTTTAGCTTTATCTCCACAGTGAGCAAGGTAGGAAGCAATTCTCCATAAAAACAGTTTTGATCTCCCTGTAGGCGATCAATTTCCACTGCAATGGGAGCCAAAATTGAGACATACTCCCCAAAAAATTTAATTTCGTGACTTCTGAACACTAGAAGTTCAAGGGACGTCATGAGTTGATGTAATTTGTCCTTGCGTTTTAAAAGTAATGCAAGGCACCTTTAATGAGCAGTTGATAGCAGTTTTGATCATCTCTGCTAATTTTGGACGACCGTTTTTGTTCCATACTGCTGAGCATTTCCCAATCGCAGCATGATTGATATTTGCAAAAGAAGATAGTTTCAGTGCCTGTTTTGCATCAGTTGTAGCGACAAGACTGAGTGTGTGTGAAGCACAACGCAAATGTTTAGGTAGGCTGAAGCTGCATGGGTCAGACGAAAGGCCTTCTTCCTGATCCAAGGCACTTCTCATTAAGAAACTATCCTCCAGCTCGTGCTCTCCCTGATCTTCTTCGCCTACCTGGATTATATCTTCTGAATCTGTGGACACTTTGAGCCAGTGAATGAAAATTCCTTAAACGCTTTTACAAAATTAGAGCCGTTATCAGTGAGGGTGCTCGTGATTTTCTGCATGGGGATATCGTATTCATTGATGATATTCTCCATATGTTCAGCAATCTCCATGTAGTTATGCTCTCCTTTGAAGCGACAGCATGCCAATACTCCACTGTGACGGACAGCGCAGCTTCCTCAAGCTGACAAAGCTGGGCAAAAAATGAAATAACAGTCCAATGTTTGTCTCGTAAATGTTTCCATAAATTTTACATATTAATATAATCGAGATAAATTCCACCAACAAATAGGTCTGCTTTCAGCCAAGAGCTGTAAAGACATTTTCAATTTCATATTTCATAAAGAGCAAAATCTTAACATACCCAATGCACTGTAACGCC
Organism: Ceratothoa steindachneri; assembly: GCA_963969495.1. Classification (NCBI taxonomy): domain Eukaryota; kingdom Metazoa; phylum Arthropoda; class Malacostraca; order Isopoda; family Cymothoidae; genus Ceratothoa; species Ceratothoa steindachneri. The sequence continues at coordinate 3,311,428 of OZ018334.1, read as the reverse complement.
CCAAAACTACGGTGACGAGTTGACCAAATATATGCAGTAAGACATAAATAAGAGGTGCTGACTAGTTTATTCTTCAGTAGAGCTCGTGTCACTTTCTCTTTTTCTATAAGACTTCGGCCTAGTGTCCGCCTTGAAATAACGCCAACTGAAGAATTTAGACCTGCCTTAGTGGAATGTGTGATTATTGTGAGTGAAATTGATTTTCACAGTGAAATGAGAATTTATGGTATGCATATAGAATTTTATATATAAAATGTGGCTATAGGAATATCCTATAGCTCTATAGGACTGGTACATTAATTCATAAATATATTATTAGTCCTTCATATTCAGAATTACATAGTAAAATATTGACTTTCAGTATTGTTAGGAATATATATATTATCAAGATTTATTTCTTACATTTTTAACGGGCGAACATGCTAGTTTTGACATAATGATATACAGGTATTGCTACTATAACGTAATACATCGTTATAGGAATTAATCTAATAACTACATATAATCGATCAATAATTGTACTAATTATTCATGAAATCTTTTTATTCAATAATATCTTCAAGTAAATGATAACGCACTTTAAGAATATATGTATGTGGATTCTCATGAAATTATTGCAATATATTATCCTCTGTTGTTTGTATATGTCTTCCTAGATTTAACTTCATCATATAACCTACGTAGTGACCAATAATCAGAATGCTTTAGTATTCGGTCGTTATAAGAGCTTAGCCTGTACTACTAATACTATGATTGTAAACAACATTTGTAACTCAGAACTTACCTTTAATTAATCTCACAAAAGCTGGTTCTTCCATGGTTGATTGGGGATGCACACCTTGTATGATAAAAATCTGCAATCAGTTTATTAACAACAGATTGTTTGACCTTCTAAGTATTCACCACAAAATACTTCGGTAATGTCTTTACTTTAATACCACTGCATTAAGGACCATCGTCTAATACCGAACATTTTCTTTTTGAATCTTTTCTTTGAGCTGTCACGTAGTTATCCGCGTTTTTCACCAAAGCAGGATGCTTTCTCTGTTGATAAATGGACATGATAAGGAAATTGAAGTACATTTGTTTCACATTGCCATAATTTACGTTAAATTCAATAAGCATATACTATAAATAAAGGTGTAACAAAAGGAAGCAGGTAGGTTTGTGCATGGTAAACCTACGCTACTTAACATTATCGTTAGCTACTAGCAATTTTGCAATTTAAAAAAAATAAGAAATAGTGAGACTTTTCAATTCAATTAAGTATCATATAATTAGCTTTAATAAATTCTTACTTTCAAATAAATGCAAAGATTTCGCCATTGCATGATGTACATACACACTTCACTTTTTTTCCATCGGAAGATTTCACTATAAAAAAATTACCATCTAGTAAAGGATGACTATAATTACATGATTCTTATCTTCCTCGTCTTTATTATTGTCTTATATCTCCATTTCACACTCTTTCGAAGAAGCTAAAGTTACCATGCAGCAGTTGAAATAACGCTGAGCGCTCTCACCATACAACCAAACACAACTGTAACCATCTGTTAACTAATTTGAATTGATGCAAGCAATCTTCCCTCTCCGGCTCACGCAGTCAACCGTTTGTGTGATACAAGTTGCGACAAGCTAAAACATGCATTACACGTTCTTAATAGCTATATAAACCTATTATCAGTAGAGTATTTGCAAAAGTATTTAAATACATGTTTCCCCACCGGCCAGCCACGACTGAGGTAACCATCCTAGTAAATAGTGCTAACTTTTTAAAAAGAATCTGGACGGAGATTCGAACTGGCGACCCAACAGATTGCTGGGCAAGCTCGCTAACCAGTATACTAAGATGTACTTAAATACGAAGAAGTGAGTAGATGGATGAACGGAGAAGATGACATAATGAAACAAAAAACTAGCGATTCAATCAAATATGATCTCTTTGGAATAAAATAACGAACCTCTAATGACTATATCCCATTCAAAATCATTTAGATGTGTGGTTACAAATTGAGTACAAAAAAGAATTATGCCTTCCCTATCATTAAACATTAAGAGAAATGTCATCTAATGTTGGTGAATGCGCAAAACTTCTTAATCCATTTCTCTAAGCTTACACATAGCTAGCTGAGATGTTTGAGGGCCGGGCATTGCCATTAAGTAGTAGTGATAATTATAATACCCGATTATTAATTAAATGTGCACTGAATTTCTTGAAAGGTCCAAGATTGCGGCGAGAAAAAAGACTCGACGGAAACGGCCATCTTAAACATTTAAATAATGTAATTTACGAACGTTGTACTCAATCGTGGAAAGAAATTAATTGTGAAAGAAAAAAAGAGGGAAGGGAGAGGGTTTTTTCGCTGGTAAAGAAGGTATCGCTTTCTTTTTGTCTTGTTTTCACTTATTCGTGTTATTTAATGTTGTTTAGTGTATTTATTGTGGTGTATTTCATTCTGCAGTGTTTTTCTTTTTTACTTTTGTCTCTAAGTTTCTGTGTACTTATTGTTGTCGGTTCATTGTTGAGCTTTCAATCCTTTGTTAGCAATCGAAGTCAACAATTCACCTTGTGGCAGTGTTGTTTATGATTTGACTGTTGGACTTTTCGTTGCATTGTGTGTGTTTATGTTCCAGTGTATTTGTTATTTGTAAAATGGCAAAATGTTTTCCTCTGAACAGAGCTTACTGCTAGGGAACTTATGACCGTGAATAACTTTCTCTCGCAGTCCAGGAGAGATGTTTTCCTAGCTCCTCCTCACCTATTTCAAAAATCTTAGAAAACTCAAGAATTCCGGGCTGGTGACCCGCAACCCCTGGAGAAACATTGAAATAAATACAGACCATTTGACTTTATCATCATGACCTGAGTAAAAATGAATATAAGAACTAGCCTCCGTCTATTGGAAGCATACCAACATCGGTTTATGTTCCGGCGTCAATTTAAATGTAGCTCCTATTCCCGGAACCTGATCGTAAACAGTTTAGTTAATGATCTTAGAATCCCCCCCCTTCCTGATTAATGACCCCTTTTCTCCGTGTTTTTTTCTTTTCTTTGGGGGGATCTTGAGGTGTTTAGTAGCTTGTGTTGTTCATTCCATTCTCAGTATAAGACTGAGAAACTAGGCTGCGTAAATAAATTCTCTGGTCCTATACAGTGGTTTCACTATCATAAACCATTACTCGCTATATATATATATATATATATATATATATATATATATATATATATATATATATATATATATATATATATATATATATATATATATATATATATGTGAGAATGGATTGGGAGAAAGAAAAGTCCAGACACTACACAGAGCTCTTTATTGACGTTTCGCCTCTTGGCTTCCTCAGAATGGAACTGACAAGAGAGATGGAAGATCACCGCTTGTCAGTTCCATTCTGAGGAAGCCAAGAGGTGAAACGTCAATAAAGAGCTCTGTGTATTGTCTGGACTTTTCTTTCTCCCCATCCATTCCCACCTATACGTCGAGTGTTTCATGCATATATATATATATATATATATATATATATATATATATATATATATATATATATATATATATATATATATATATATATATATATAGTTCAGATGCCAAACCCACCAAACGCCACCTCCGTCAAAAATGAGATAACGATGGTGAGTGAATGTTCTCCGCACCTAAAATACGTTAATCCAATCATTTCGGTTCAAGACCCGCTAAATCCCTCTCTTTTCCTGGTCGGAAATCTCGATTTGTAGGCCAAAAGCCTCTAAACGTCACTTCCCTTTTGCAGCAAGAGCCGCATCTTCCGAGAATACTGTTTCCTAGTTTCTTACCTGGTGAGGCTCCCCTTCATCTCTTCATAGGTTTTGAGGATCCTCCTCCCAGCTCGGACCTACCTATTTCTGCCTCCAAAGCTCGCGCAGCTCGCCCATGTGCTAAACTGGAACCAAAAACTGAAATTATCGATTATCGATAATTTGGAACCAAAAGTATCGTCGATACCGATGAATCGATAACGCAGAATAAAAATATCGGATAACCGATAAGGCCCACCTATGCGAGCAAGTCTAGTCGCGGGCGACTCTATATCTCACTATGTCGTTTGCTCGGTCCCCGATTTGCATTTTTTTCGTTTTTTAATAACATTGTAAGTATTCAGCTGATTCTAACGAAATTTGCAACCGTTATGTTTTCTTTTGCATTCCCTTTCGAATTATATAATTGCAAAAGTCCTTCCGAGGTTATCTCAGCAATTATTTTGTTTTGGCAATATCATAACTATTCGGTGGATTCTAACGAAATTTGAAACCCTTATGTTGTTTTACATTCTCTTTGAAATGATAGAATTACCAAAGTCCTCCCAAGGTGAGCCTGAGAATTATTTGGTTTTGGCAATAACATCCCAACTATTCGTTCGATTCTAACGAAATTTGAAACCTTATGTTGTTTTACATTCCCCTTCGAATTGTAGAATGGTCAGGGTCCTTCCAAGGTTAATCCGGGAATTATTAAAATATTTGAAGGTCCTAAGGTCATAAATCAGAATAAGTGAGAGCACGCGATTTTTTCGTCAGCAGACCTTGATTCAGTTGAGTCCTCCCAGCCATACTAGCAGTTCTTTTAAATTCCTCAGGTTTCTTTTTCCCTCTGTGCAAAGGAAAATAAGGGTGGGGATAAGATACCATATATATATATATATATATATATATATATATATATATATATATATATACTTTTACGGGTGGGGGCCCCGCTGTTCCTTGTGTCCCGAAGCTCCTTAAACCAGCCCTGTCTTGCAGTCATAATAGTTTGTCTTGCGCTGCTGTTACTTTGACGGACACGGATTTAACTTATATGAAGGGCCAGATGTATTCCACTGACGATAAGGTTAGACAAGAGTACTGCAAAGCACGCCTTGAAAATCTCGGTGGTTCAAGAGGAAATGATTGACTTAATGCGAACAAGTCATGGTTTGTGACCACATTCAGTTGTAGAGCGAACCACTATGCTCGACGTGGTGCACCTGGGAGAAAGTTACTACCTAACGACCTGAATGTTGCAAAGATGCATCGAATGTTTCTTCAGCAAAATCCTGAGCAGGTTACCTCCTCCCTCTACTGAAGCATCTTTATCTACGATTTCTATCTGACCTTTGGACATCCTGATAAGGATATTTATCCAACATATGTAAAATCTCGCATTGGAATTAATGATTCTGACCTGACTGCAGAAGTGAAGCAGAATAGGATTCTCTTATACACACTTCACCGTCACCGTGCCCGTCAGTTTTATAATATACTAAATGATGTGGGAGATACATTCACGATCTGCTTTGACATCATGTAATATCTGGTCCTTCCCACGTCTGCCATGTGACAAACGTATTACTCCCGGCAGTTGTACATGCATGTATTCGGTGTCGTTCGTCATTGTGGCGAGGAGCACCACAGAGTTGGCATGACGTCAATCTTTGCACGTGGCTGGACTATGGGAACAGTAAGAACAGTAACATCTTCGCCTCTTTTCTTCAGCACTACTTACCACAGTGGTTGGAGCTGATCTAGGCCATTGTCAGAACCTCCGCCTGTTCTCAGACTTATGCTATGGCCAGAATAAGGACATCAATGTCCAAGCAATGTTGTTTGCCCTTCGTTCACAGCTGTACTCTCAGCTCGACATATCCTATTTCTTTCCTATTCAAGGTCAGTTTCCTTCCAGCTGACCGAGTTTTGTGAAGAATTGGGCAGCCAGCCATTCTATGGCCGAACGAATACACTAAGAATCTGTGGAGGCATGAAACTGTCCACCAGTACGGAAACAATTGGCAGTGATACGACTTTAAAGCAGAAGCATTCCTATTCACAGCAACTCAGAGATCTTTTAAAATCAGTGAGACAAGAGGGCTGAAAATCTTTGCTGAAGAAGTCAGGTCGAAAAGGTTCTCTCAGTTCAAGCCCAGTCCTTTTGCTGATGTGAACTGCTTCAAAGAGGTAAAAAAGAATGATGTTTTGAAGCTGTTGGGTGAGTTGGGAGTATCCAGAGCTGTGCAAGTCTTTTACGACAATGTTCTTTCAAATGCTGGTGAGACAGACATCGAACAAGACCTTGAGGATGAATGAGGTATCTTTCACAGCACTGTGTGTGATTACACAATACACTATTTACAAGCAATGTGGTTTTTATATTTGAGTCTTCATAAGAATATTTGCACTTTCTTTACATACTTGTTTTGACACTACAAAATATTAATCTAATAAGTTTTTATACCAGAGTTTTTATAGGATCATTTTGAAATGTCCTCGCATCCTTGAGTCTTTATCAGAATGTTTTGCACTTTATTTACATACTTGTGTATACACCACACTATCTAATACATGATTAAAGGCCAAATATTTTTTAATGTTGTAATGTAAGCCTTGGAATTGTTATTCTTTTTTATACTTGACCTACTTAAATCTGATGCCCTGATGACCACATTTCAGTTTTCTCGTTTTGAATATAATTTATTTGGGATTCATGTTTTATGGTTTTTTTTTTCTAAATAATTTCTATTCATTTATACATCAGATTTTTAATTAGAATTTAATAGATTTTTAAATGTATTTTAAATGTTTGGTTTGTTTAACATATGTTCTGTTCTTGTTAAAATAAATGTGTTGCCACTTAGTGCAATTGTGGTTATACTGTGCTTGTTGTTTTATCCTATATTTGGGTCTTTTCCCTTTATTTAGAGTGTAGGTCTCATCCGAAAATGGGTATGTAAAATGGATAGATGTATTACCATACCCCCCCCCCCTCCAACTTAAAAATGGTGAATTTCTTATTGAATGTGTGAGCTTTATCCATTTTCAGTGTTTCCTAATTCATCTTAAGTCATTTTATAATGTTTTACTACGCCTTGTACAAAGACGTGGGCTTAGAGGTTTTTGCAAAAAAAGGACAGTTGGATTTAGTCGGTTTTGACGCAAAAGATAATCTAATTTGTTAGAAGAAAACAGTAAATAGACTAAATTAATATTTTTGAAAAAAAAAGATTTTTTTTTAATTTAATAGAAAAGTGGTAAGACGGATTTAGAGGGTTTTTCATGAATTATTCGTGTATATATATATATATATATATATATATATATATATATATATATATATATATATATATATATATATATATATATATATATATATATATATATATATATATAAATATATATATATATATATATGTAATGAAGTAAATTATTATTATAAATTGAGCAATAATTTGGGAAGTAATTTACTTTAGTAAATACTCAACATGTTTCCAGGAAAGGGAGATCTTGTTTTCCGAGTCTGGTCACATTTTATTTCTGTGTAGCAAAACGGTCGATTTGAGTGGAAAACTTTGCTAAAGGTTTTGATAAACTTCCAGTCAATATCCTTCTTTCAAAGTTAAAAACTAAGCACAATCATTCCAATGTGATAACTTGGGTTAAGAGCTGGTTAACAGATCGTAAGCAAAGGGTGTTTTTAGACGGGGTGACATCCTATTAGCTACCAATCACAAGTCGAGTTTCTGAAGGCTTTGTTTTGGGACCATTCCTTTTTTTAATTTTCACAAACCCCTTTTGGTTCTGGAATGAAGTGGCAAGTAAATTCACTTGTAATGTGTAGATAATGTGCATGGGCAGATAATAAAGGATAAAGAAGACGGAACTTGTTTACAAAATTACTTAAAAAAAGGTTAATTGAATAATGCAACGATTTTGGCATGAAGCTTAATGTTTCCAAATGCGGCTTTTTGCACTTCGTAATAAATAACCTAAATTTTAAATACTCTATCCGGTAATTTTGAATAAGAGTGGCGCACACGTTTCAGACTACTAAAGCCAGTAATATTTCTTTGAATCGTTGAAATAGTGTCGTACAAGTAACATTTCCATGGCGGCGAGGCTCTATCACACATTATAAAGTAGCAAATAGACAATATTTTAACCTGATGGTGAAACACAATAACTTTTCTACGACGCCACCTTGAAATGCAATGCTCGCGCGCGTTTCACTATTTGTTTAAGAGTTGGACTAAGTTACGCTCGTTCGCACGTTTACAGAAAATTAGCAGAATATTCCGAGCACAATTTTTTGGCAATAAAATATATATTTTTAGGACTTTTTAGGCTTCCCATCAAGTTGGTTTCGTATTTATGTGAGCACAATTACCATGAAGTGTAAGCAATTTTCGACCACAACGACGATCTTATGTTACTAACCTAATCTAACCAAAACTAACTTAATCAAATCTAACCCAACCTTTTTATAACGAGCCAGGTTTGGTTTGGTTAGGTTAGCGATTTATGAATGTCGTTGTCTCCACAAATCGCGGATTTTCCCCCAAATGTGAAGCTAACTCGATAGTAAACTTAAAAACATCAGAAAAATACATTTATAACCAATAAATCGAGGTGGGGATGTTCTGGAAATTTACTTTAGGTATTTCTACTACATCTTCGCTGGGAAATTAAAAAGTTAACTAAGATTAACATTATAAATAAACGCGGGGGCGTAACATAAACTATCGCATGGCATTTCAAGATGCGCACAAACAAATAGTGAAACGCACGCGCGAGCTTTAGTTCGACTCATAGCATTTCAAGATGGCGTCGTAGAAGAATTATTGCGTTTCGGCATCAGGTCGAAATATTGTCTATTTGTGACTTTATAACGTATGGTAGACCCTCTCGGCCATCGACTATTACTCATGGGAGACTATTACAACGATAGGAAATAAAAACAAAATATCCAGAAACTGATCCTTCTATGCAAAGTTCACCAACATATGTCAACAGAATTCAAAAGAACGTTCTGGGATCTTGGCTGCTAGATAAGATTCAAGAAAACTCGCAAACATTATCAGGAAAAGTAGAAATTTGGTTAGAGATTTACCAAACAATAAAGTAAATGAGGGTAAAAAGTAGCAAACGTGTTAAAGGCATGAGACCATTACTGAAATGCCGAATTCGCTATTTGTTGTCCTTATTTGGCAGCGTAAAGCTAAGCTTTCAGATAGTTAATGTGAAGGAAGGAAAATATTTAGCGCATAAACTGAAAAGATAATGTGCAAATTTTCAATGCGAAAGATAGAAAATGTATCGGTGCAACGAGGAAAATTTATTGATTCGGTGTGGTCGGATCATTCATACAGTATATATTTATTTATTCACCATGGTTTCTCCTACAGAGCTTTAGTTTAACATTTTAATAGGCAGCAAGTTCCATCTTTCAACGTTTCGAGTACTCATCTATCATCAGCAGCTATAATTCAAATTAAAAATATCAATATAATTTAAAAGTAGAAAGAAGCAACGCAGATGCAGTATGGAAATTCAAAACAACCCTCATAAAAACAGTATAATGAAATTCAAAGTTAAGAGGTATAAATAAACATTAATCACAAACAAAATTGCAACATATGATGACAATACATAAGCTTCGAAAACACACAAATAATGTAACAGAACCAAAGTACAAGGGAGAAGAAAGAAAAGGAAATTAAATAAACGTTAACCTCCATTGCTGATTCCTAGAATGCATTTGAGGCGCGTGTTGTTTCGTATACATGAACAAAGGAAAAGATGGCGTGAATACAAATTAATTAAATTATTTGGTATTGATTAAATAATGGACTGTAACAATGGTAATGGATGGTAACAATGCAGTAGTGATCTGGATAGGAAATACTACTTAAATTAAATGAGGTATTTATTTTTGTATACTTTCTCTACACTTGCAAACTGACTTGTTAGTGTGAAATGTGGGGCAGGATTAAAGGAATGTGAAACGCGTTTTCCGAAAGAGAACCAGCGAGAGAAAGTGTTGCCAGATTAAAGTTAAAAAAATAGTGTTTACATTTTTAAGCTTCGATCTTTCTCACCAGTTGTAATCCACTAAAAGTCTTCTTTCTCTTAGTTCCACCAGATAAGCCTTTAAAGGATTTAACTGTTTTCTATATTTTCTTGCCACTTATATATTATTTTCTAGTCATTTAAAATATTTTATTCCGAATTATGATCTTTGCGTTTATAGTTTGTTTTCAGAAAAAAACAACTTCATTTCTGTTTTTTGTTTTTTTTTAATCGTATCCTTCCTCTTTTCTAGTTGGGTAATATTTCATATTTTTTATTTTTATTTATACACCACCTGAAGCTGGGAGAAGAAAGCAGGAAACATAGTAATAAATGATCAGGTCATCTTTTCTGGTCTATAACAGAGATGAACAAGGAAGGCCTAATTTTGTGTAAAATGCGAAGAAACAACATATACTTTATTTTTTTAAATGCAAGAATGAGGCGAGTTGGTCTATGAATAAAGAACAAAAAGACAATTGAGAGTTAAAGTTGTTAAAACCGTGACAATGTAGGAAATATTTAAAACTAGTTACAAGGAAGATAGGCTATTAAAAATAAATTAAAAGTTACTAACCCGGATAAAGAATAAACTAGAACGACTAAAAGAGAACTATTAATTTAAAATAAATGTCCACTTCTTACATTTAAGAGACGGATTTAATGTACACAAGATTGGAGATGGGTTAATACAACACACCAACGTAACATTCTATCACTTTTCTATAAGTCAATGAAGAGAATATGATTTGTGCTCTACCTTTCTTTCATCTAGCTATCCTCAGTGTCCCTCTACCAGATCACTCTATCGTCGATGGGTCGAATTAATTATCGTTGACAGACCATTTTTATTACATTATTTTGACGTTTAAGATGTCAGTTATCGTCGAGTCTCTTTTCTCGCAGCAATCTTGGACCTTTAGAGTAATTGTGTACACAATTAATAATCGCATATTATTATCACCACTACTCCTTAGTGACAATGCCCGACCCTCAAACATCTCAGCTAGCTATGTGTAAGCTTGGAGAAATGAGTTAAGAAGTTTCCCTCATTCATCATCTTCAGATGACATTTCCCCTACAAATTGCCATAATTTAAAACATCTAAAACATTTTATTTGCAATGAAATGTTTAATGATAGGGAAAGCATAATTCGTTTTTGTATGGAATTTGTAGCCATACATCATGGGCGGGGAAGCCTTTTTGAGCCGTGGGCAAACATTTCTAATGAAAGAAGTCGGTGGGCGATAAATAAAATTTGACTCTTGTATCTCTGAAAATGTTGTTTAAATTTATTACATGGTGCGATAGACTCATGCATTAATATCTATAAAAAAAAATAATACGCAACATTTTTATTGACTGCCACCACGGAAAATGGACATACAAATATTACTTAAATTTTAGTATTAAAAATTTTTGCATACAAATATATCACTCAGGGGACGATAAAAATTTGGTTCAAGGTTTCCCCGCCCCTCACCTAAATGATTTTATAATGAGATATGTTCATTAGAGCATCCGTTATTTTATTACAAAGGGATAATATTTGATTAAATATTCGCTAGTTTTTTTGTTTTATTATGTCATCTTCGGTAACACTTCAGATTCGGGGCGCACGGTAGATGGTGCTGTTAGTCGGCTACAATTTTGGGCTACAATATATCTCTTATGGCGTCAGACGGTAGCGTCACCTGTGAACAATCACAGCGTAATATTTTTATGTATATGAGTATATAATGGGGGGCTGCGCACCCCCCCCAATTGATTGATACTCAGGATCATCGCAGGGTGGTCCCCCTGCAGTGATATCTCCCCCACGAGCAGTCCCCTTGAATTTACTGGGGGGATTTTCTCCTCAACAGCTTTTTACTGGCAGAAAAACCTAACCCAATAACAAACAATTCTTACTTTTATAGGTTTCTTGATTAGTTTATGCGCCTCTAGATAATCTAAAAGTTTTTCGCGATTATACAAACTAAAGCTGAATTCGAATAACAAAGAAGCACATGGAGACCAGGAAAACACAATAACGAAAGAAAAACATTTGCAAAACGGGTCCTATTTATAAGCTACGATGTTGCCAGTAAGAAGTTGTTATCGTTCGCAGCAAACAAAAAATACGAAAACAAAACAATAAAAGACATCAAGAAACCTTACCTAACTTAGAAAAAAACTATAAACGAGCAGAGCGCAGATATTTAGTGAATAATAGACTAAATGTTACAAACCCACAAAACAACAAAAATATATAACGCAGTGATTGTCACATCTGACGCTACCGTCTGACGCCATAAGAGATATGCTGTAGCCCAAAATTGTAGCCGACTAACAGCGCCATCTACCGTGCGCCTCGAATCTGAAGTATTACCGTCATCTTCTCCGTTAAAATAGAGGCCTACAAGATACTGACTGGAAAATATTTACACTCAGAGAGGATTGTACCAGCAGGGGAAACTCACTTTAATTCTCTATAAGTCAAGAGCAAGATTGAATGTAAGGAAGTATGTATTCTCCTGCAGGATGGTGATTAATTGGAATCAGATTCCTGAATGGGTAGTTGCAGAAACCTCAGTACATCAGTTTGCGGGTAAGCTGGATAAATTTTGGATTAATCAAGAATTAAAATATAATTATAAAGTACAAATACACCACCACACGCTGCTACAAGTTGGGTATTTAGATCTGGAATCACAGGTGTAAGTCTTTTCCAGAAATGTTCTGTATCTGTAAGTTAAATCATCTATTCACTTCCTTTCTATTTATGTCCATTTTAAAAAGTTTCAAAAATTCATTTTTGCCGCCCGGCTAGCGATGGCAATCGCTGGGTCGTTAATTCGAATCTCCGTCCGGATTCGTTTTAAGCTTCTCTTGGCTGACTTCCGCCTGATAACACGAGGGAACAGACATTTTGTTACAAAGCAGAAAATAGGTGATTCTAGATGATTTTTAGACGCTGATTACAAATAGGTCTTTAAAATTTGCATATCACGGCTAGTCTTTTGTGTAATTTGAATTTTCCTTTTCAAGCCATTTCACACTTTTGCTCAATATTGTACCAATATGCAATATTTAATATATTTAATATATAATTAATATATATATATATATATATATATATATATATATATATATATATATATATATATTAACTTTTTTAATATATATAAAATAGACTATATTGAAGCTCGAATATCATTAAATTCTAATTACTGGGTTTTTTTTCAGATTTTCAGATTTATACATATGTACTTATTTGTGATAACTTTTCTGCTACTGATAACTGGTAACTGGTAAAGAAGATAACACGTTTATCAAAATTTTGCTCTGAGAAGAACTTTATGATAAGGACCTCACATCGTGTATCATTTGCTTGCTCAAGTTAGTATTTGAAATCTTATCATGGCTTCAAGTTCTAGACGCGGATATGTAAACAGCCCCAACATATTTTGTTATGTTTGTGGGCAATTCACACCAGTGGCACAACGGAGAAAAATAGAAACAGCAGTAACGATGAAGCAAGCCTAAAAATATTACTTTGGATGCAAAGTAGTGGACCAGGATAAAGATTAGGCCCCTCATATTTGCTGCACGCAATGTTACACAATGTTGACAGCTTGGTTAAATGGGAAGGGGAAGAGAATGCCACTTGCTGTCCCCATGATATAGTGTGAGCCCTTAAATCACTTTGATGATTCTTATTTCTGTCTAACAAATGTGACTGGATTTTCAAACAAAAACAAATCTAAGATTGTTTATCCAAATTGCCTATGAGCGTTGAAACCGGCACCACATAATGAATTTACTTCAGTACCGAAGCCACCTACTACAATAAGTGAATATCTTAGTTCAGATGATGATTCTACATTGATTTCTGGAGAAATTGAAGAAGATCAAACAAAGGTTCCAATTGATCAAGATACAGAACCAAATTTATTTTGCCAACAAAGTTTAAACGACTTTGTACGAGATTTCGATCTGAGTAAAGAAAAGGCTTAGTTACTTGCGTCCAGATTACAAGAAAGAAATCTTCTCCTTCCAGATGTCAGGGTATCTTTCTTTCGAGATCGTCACCAGAAGTTATCAAAATTTTATTCACAAGAAAATACTGTATGTTACTGCACCAATATTAATGGCTTGATGCAGGAAATCGGCTGTGACTATGATCCTAATGAGTGGAGACTTTTATTGACTCTGGTAAGGTAAGTCTTAAAGCTGTTCTGCTACACAATGGGAATGAAAAAGCTGTAATTCCTGTAGCCCACGCTACAGGTCTTCAAGAAACATATTCATCAATGCAACTGTTGCTGAAACTTATTGAGTACAAAGAACATAACTGAAGCATCTGTTGTGATTTGAAAGTTGCATCACTTCTTCTTGGGTTACAGTTGAGATACACAAAGTACATGTGCTTTTTATGTCTATGGGATAGCAGAGATGATAAAAATCACTATAAAAAGCGAGAATGGCCAGCCGGAGAAGAACACATTGTTGACAAACATAATGTTAAGCATGATGCTCTAGTAGATCCCCCCAAAAGTTCATCTTCCACTTCTTCACATTAAATTAGGGTTAATGAAAATTTTTGTAAAAGGTATGGATCAAAGAAGTGAAGGCTTTCAATATTTGAAAAATAAATTCAAAGTATCATTAACTGATGCAAAAATAGAAGCTGGAGTTTTCACTGGTCCCCAAATTCGCAAAGTTGTTTCTGATGATTCCTTCACTTTGTGTTTCAATCAAAAGGAACACAAAGCATGGACATCCTTTGTGGAAGTCACTGAAAACTTTCCCGGCAATTTTAAATCTCCAAATTACCGAGAAATAGTAAACAACAGGTTGCCAGTTGTGGCTAATATTGGCCATTATGGCTATTTTCATACATGACTGGCTAATGCAACTTTTTTAGTATTAGCCACGATGGAAAGTGGCCATTTTGGGTAATTTTTGACATGGCGGACTAAAAAAATTTCCAAGGACGAGTGATGAGACGACAGCATGTTTCAAACTTGTATTCCGAAAAGCTCGGAGGCGCGAGACCACACGTTTAAAACTTGTATTCCTAAATCCTTAGAACCACATGATAGCATGTAAGGACGGTCACGAAATCACGTTTCATGACTACAAATATTACTTTTTCACGCGTAATTTCAAAGTTTATTTGTGAATTTAGTTCAAATATATATAATTTTACACTTTTAAATATTTTTAATCTAAATAATAATTCTAATTATATTTAATTAAATTAACTAAAATGCGCAAATACAATTCAGAAGAATCGCATAGCCCCTTTCCCAGAATTTCAGTCCAATTAAGACTTATACTTTTTAGATTTTTGGTTTAGTCAGTCTTGCAAAGAAAGTGATTGAGTGATTGTGTGCAGGTGCAGTTTTTTCTTATTAGGCTTATTTCATTCATAGGCCTATATTTTATGTCACGTTAATTTACTTAAATTATTTTAACAGAATAGATTAGCCAAAGATAACTAAGAATGTTACTAGAAAATATAATAAGGACTGGGAAATTGAACACAAATGGGTGACGTTAAAAGATAATTAGTATTACTATATCTCAGTTTAAAAAACACAATATAGTTGTGCATGAATAGAACCCAGAGAAACACAAGAAGAATAAACAAGCTATGAAATCCATCAAATCTGTACTTCAATTTGTAAAGAAACAAATAATAAGTGAATCATTGCAGATTTTTAAAATAGAATTCAGTGTCTCCATAGCATGTCCCTGCAGTATTAGTTCAGTTGATCACTTAACTGATATTGTGAAAGAACACGGAAAAGATAGTATATTGGGAGATTTAAAACTTCATAGAACAAAATGTACGTGTTTGATTCAGAATGTAGTGAACGTGGCTCATATTGGAAAACTTATTGATGAACTGAAACATGTGAAATATTCCTTATTTCTTGACTTGTCGACTGACATTTCAACCACGAAACATTGGTTTTTATGTGTTAGATATTTCTCACATAAAGGTAATAGTTTAAGAACTGATTATTTTATGCTTAATCCCTGTGATTTTAACAACGGGGCTCAAATCTTTTTCTAAGATCGAAAATATTTGAATATTGAGAACATTGATTTGAAAAACTGTATTGGATTTTCATCAGATGGAACCAGTAATGTTTGTGGAACATATAATTAAGTCGTATCAAGAGTTAAAGAGAAAAATCCTAACCTACTGTTCATGAAATGTACCTGTCATAGTTTGGCTCTGTTTCGAGGATGCCAGCCAGAGATTACCTTGAAACCAAGATTTCCTGATAGCAGAAATTGAGCGATGGTTCAATTTCATTTCCTTACTAAATGATGGTTGCATAAATCCAACAATGTTTGTAAGTCCCTCCGATACTAGATGGCTAGTTAAAGGGAAATGCATATACTTAATATTAACTAAGTGGGAAGAATTAAACTTATATTTTAGCCTACTTGTAGAGAAAGAGGGGAACTATCATGCGAACATAATTGGAACCATGCTACAAGATGCAAAGAATTTTTATACTTGACTTTCATACAACCAATACTTCAAGATTTTGAGAGCGTAAATTCTGCATTCCAAGCAACTAATGCGGACCCATGCAAAGTTTACAAAGATCTAGTCATATTGCATCAGTCAATTAAATAGAAAATTACATCAAAATCACTAGGAGCTAAATTTGAAGATTGCTTGAATTCTGCCACTTTGCCTGGTGTTGATAAAAATATAATCAAAGAAAGATGTATAAACTCTTTAATCGAGGCAAATAAGCAATTAGAAAAACGACTGACGGACGATAGTAGCTTGGTAAGGAGTCTACATTTGTTTCGATCGAAAGAAATACTTTGTCAAGTCAGGCAACCTTATAAAGATCTTCCTAAATCTTTTCATAAAGAATGAAGACTCAGCAAAGATAGAAAGTCAATATGAAAAGGTTTTTTTAATTAACTGGAGCGAGGAATTTGAAACACGGCAGATACCATCAGATCCAATCGCATTTCGGGCAATGGTCGGAAAGTATAAAATCTTCTGTGGGAGAAAAGTGCTTTAGTGAAATTTCTGAAGTCATGCTCAGTGTATTTTGCATTCTTGTTAGCAATGCATTTGTCGAACGGGTGTTTTCTTTTGTAAGGTTAAAAATAGACAAATTAAATATAAGCACATTACAATCGATCTTGACAATCAAATCACATTTAAATTTAAATAATGTGTTGTAAAGATTTCAAAGTCACAAAAAAAATTCTGAGCCTTTTCATTAAAGATACGAGGGTCAGTCAATAAGTTTTGCAATTCGGATATAAGGTAACGATATATGAGGAAAAGTGTTTTATTATTTGTCAATATAACTACCCTCGACTTCAATGCACTTGCGCCACTTGTCCCTGAGGCTTCAAATTCCTGACAACCAGAAATCTCCCGACTGCTGTTCAATCCACTCCTGGACGGCGAGCTCGACATCTTCATCGTCCCCAAAAACCGGCGTCCACGCAGTGCAACCTTGAGCTGGCGGAATAAAAAGTAGTCGCTAGGGGCCAGTACATTTTAATGATATTTTATAATTGGTCACCTTTTAAAATAATGTCTTGTTGGCCTTTTTAAGTTTTCTTCTTATGTATTAGCAATTTTTTGAGTCAGTTTTAAAGCAAATCTAACTGTTGCCAAGTCATATTTAAAAATTTTAACTTATAGTACATTTTAATGATATTTTATAATTGGTCACCTTTTAAAATAATGTCTTGTTGGCCCTTTCAAGTTTTCTTCATAGCTATTAACTTTGTAAAGTTATTCTAGCCTAAAGATGAAAACTTGTAGTTTTCGAAACGTAGTGAAAAATTAAAAGATACTGCATCCGTTTCTCGTGGCTCTGGGATTTATCCTTAATATTATATATATATATCCAAAAAAGTACAGTTGTCTACCAGCGACTGATGATGATGGATGTTTCCGTCGAAGCCTGGTTTCGCATATAAAATTAGTCATTACTGTGGTTTTATCCATATATATATATATATATATATATATATATATATATATATGGGTCGTCTAGTGAGAGAAAAGCCTTAACGCCAAGTTTTAAAAATTGAGAAATCGAAGGTTAAAGTTAAAGTTTTATCACAGGAAAACTAATAAATATATTTAAGCGGAGTTTACGGCATTCGACAGATAAAGTAAATAGAATTTTTTTCTGATATAGGGTAATATTATGCACTTTGCGTGCGCGCGCAATTTGTGACGACATAAGATAGGAATGTATTTTGGTTATTTTATATATAAACATTAACATTAATAATAATGGATGACAGAAAAATAAAGAAAACATTATTAAAATATAAAATACAGCGTACGCACACCTCAAAAAAATGAAATTTGCATTTTATAAATTTTGCCTTTTAACCTGACTAAAAATAAAAACAATAGTAAAAAATATTCTAGTCTCCTTTCCCATGAAAAAAA
Organism: Ceratothoa steindachneri; assembly: GCA_963969495.1. NCBI lineage: Eukaryota > Metazoa > Arthropoda > Malacostraca > Isopoda > Cymothoidae > Ceratothoa > Ceratothoa steindachneri. The sequence goes on along the minus strand of OZ018334.1, from coordinate 3,293,107 downwards.
ATAATAATGGATTAGAGATAAATAAACAGAATAAAAAAATAATACTGTACTCACTTTTGATGGTGCATTGTATCCGCGCAAGAACTTGGTCCTCTCCCCCCTCTTAATATTGATGATTAATGATTATAAGATGTAGTCAAGGACATTGTCCCCAACATTGTCTACCCTCTCTTCCTCTTTATCTTCAGGAGGAACAAGTTGGAGGTTTTCTTGTGTGCGAATTATGTTGCGGAAATAATCCGCCTTGTGGCTTGGATGAATGTAGATCAGAAGATCCCTTATGTCACTGATCTTCTCTTGTGCTAAAGGAATGGCACCATGGTATTTGGGGGTAGGTTGAGAGTGGCCAGGTTAAAAAGCTGCCTGGAATATCCTTTACGACCTGGCATGAGACGTACCTTGTGCTCCGGGCTGTCCTCTTCATATTTTTCCTTGATTTTGAAGCCCTCCTTGTAGTTACTGTCAAAGAGAATGACCCGAGCATCTTGAAAATTTATTTTCTTGGATTTTCTCTTTGTGATACTATTCTGGAGTTGAGAAAAACCTAAGAACTGATCTTGATTAAGTTCGAGGACCTTCAATCCAGACCTAACAGCATTTTGGATGATTCATCACATAATCATCCTTGGTTTCAATATTTGGCCACTTCCTCAACTTGAGTTCAATATTATCAAGCTGGCGATCAAATGGCATATAGGAATGCCCTGACACTAAAAAATAATGTTCAATTCTGAAGAACTTTCCTTGATGAATCATTCGCAGTAGAGTGAGCACCATATTAAGGGTTTTGGTCTGTCCCGCACAGTTCTCAGAAAAAAAGAATAAGGCGAGTCTCGTCTGAATGATTCTCTGAGATCCAGTGAGATAATGAGCTGAGTATCTCAACAGACCCCTCTTGGCTGTTACCTCGTCCCCCCGCTTGTCGAATGTCCCAGTCTGGGTGATCTTCGCGCACGATACCTGTCCCAGTACCGGGATGGGCGGGGTCGCTACCGCCTGTCCCTTGTGCTCGGGACAGATTCGTGCACATTGACTTGTGGACTTATTGACTTCTTGGGAGAGGCCGGCCTTCTCCCTATTATTTAAGCAAGGTTTGTTTGTTGTTGTTTTTTTTGTTTTTTGTTTGTTTTTTTCCTTTAGTTGCACGCTCCTGCGCCGGGGGGACCTCTCCCCGACGCACCAGCTTGCTTCCTTTCCCCCTTTTGGGGTATTGTTTGTTTGTTTTTTTTTGTTTTGTTTTTTTTCTCTTTAATTTATTTTAAAGTAGCCTAGAACTAGGCCAGTTTTAATACGGCGACTAATGCCCAAGTAGGCAGTCGCCAGATGAGCTCATAAAAAAAAAAAAAAAAAAAATGTTACCTCGTCCCAAATGTACATCGTTAAATTCTGTGTTTTGATGTTGTAGATGCCCAGGTTGTAGTCCATACCTTCCTCTTGTAACAAGTTACACTTGTAGATAATTTGGGAGTCGGGAGTGTTTGCTGTAAATCAAAGCAAGCAGCAAGTAATTCCCTCGTCGTCACCATGCCTAGCATTAAACTGCGTAAGCATGTGCAAGCCTTTTTCAGCTAATTGCTTATATTCTTGCAGAGTTCCTTCAACATCCTCTCGTGACACACTGGGTGACGGATTGGTGTCATAATTAGCGATATTGGCTTGCAGCATGTCACAGGTGTTGCAGGTGTCTGTCTTAACTGGGGCAAAACCAATATTAAATTCCGCATTGAAGATCGACCTGTATTTTGTTGATTCACTGATAAGTTGTAGATCCGGGTACGTCTCGCTCATGAAGTCTTGGTACAGCGTATAAAGTTTATTAATATTAAGATCTTGAGCCAAGTACTTCCTATTAGGGGACTTTTCCTTGTGTAGTGTGATCCTACAGCTGGGAGTTTTTCAATATGCTCTCGTACGGTTGCGACCCTATTTTCAGCATTTTTTATCGCAGGCTCACTTTTCCCTCTTTGATCAGGTACAGCTGTACCTGTAGCAGTTTGTTTTTTTCCAAAACATTTTTAACCCTCTTCTCTCCAAGGTAAAAAATATGGAGAAATGCTACACGGCAGACACTAATTTCTTCTGTTCCATGCAACACGGTATAGCTGACACTATGACGACGAAACCTTCCCGCCTTTTCAACTGGCTTACGACGTCTTTTCACTGTTTTACTTTTCAATAACTTTCCCAAATACGCATTTTGGGCCTTTTAGTCACCTAATCTCCAAAAGTTTTCAAGCAATTCATTCCTGACACGCTCTGGCACTTTATCGTAACACTTATTGGTACACTGGCATGGCCCTCGAACTTTACGTGTTTGTGTTTCTTTTCCTGTTTTTTTTTCACCAGTACATTCTTGGCCAATATTTCGCTGAGTCTTAGCAATGTTTTTCTTCCATGCACTCTTATCTGCCTTTCTTTTTCTGCCTTTTGGCACTCTTTCCTCAGACGAATTACTATTACTTATTACTCCACTGGGTCCTGGTTGTTCGTGGTCATTCATAATGTCAATAAAATTAATAATAATTAGCCGAAAACTAGGCAAAATAATGCACAAAAAAAATGCGAATAATAAAGAGGCACTTTGTTTCAACCGCGTGGGCACTTGACTGTACGAAGACTGTTGTTTCCATGGAGAATCTATAGATGGGGGGATAAGGCGTGCGCTCATTGGCTCAGAGCGAGAGATATGAGTAAACGGAGCCGCGCTATTGGTTCGGACGTGTCTCACGCTGAGTGGCGTTTAGGACTTTCTCTCTCGGAGTATACTCGTGACTTCTAACGTGAGTAGAGTCGAAAATTATTCCACATACTACTACCAGACTTTGGACCTTATAAATCATTCTTCAAGGTCCTAAAAAAACACTGGAAAAAATCTTTTAGATTTCTTCTACACGAGGTAGTGAACAACAAGTTTCAGCCGGTGGTGGTCTCTAGGCCCTTCTCTCACTAGACGACTTTTATATATATATATATATATATATATATATATATATATATATATATATATATATATATATATATATATATATATATATATATGAGGAATTAAACCACATTCTCCGAAGACAATTTAATTCAGAACAGTTTCGGTGTATCTCACAACCCTTTTTCAACTGACACTGGGCAGAAAATATAAGAGAAATGCATAAAAGCATAAAACAGGATCCCCTCTTTTTTCCCCCAATCGCCTACTTGTGGCTAATCTTTGGTGGGGAGGGGGGCCTAAACATATTGAAGGGCTGACATTTTACTATTTTATATATTTGCGATCTTATTACAGAATTAAAAAAAAATTGACCCTCAGATAGATTTAAATTAGGAACTGACGATATCAAGCTCGATTCTACGATTCTTCTCTTAACATAGTTAGCCGATTTAAATAACATTTTAAATCCATTCTTGTCTCTAACATGACAAAATATTCCACTACTTTCGCTGCCCACTCTAATATCTCTTTTGTGTTCATACAATCTCTTGTCTAGATTTCTCCCCGTTTCCCCTATATAAACTTTATGGCAATCGTTGCATGGTACTGCATATACTCCTATGTTATGATGTTCTTTGGGTTTCCTGGCCATCATCAATTGGTTTAAGGAATTATTATATTTAAAGGCTAGATTAATACCCGCTTTTCCAAATATGTCATTTAAACTATTTAATTTATTATTAAATGGCAATGTTATACATTTGTTGAAGTCGTTAGTGCGGGAAGGCTTATTACCATAGAATGTTTTCCTAGCTGCAAAATGGGCAGACGATATGAACCAATCGGGGTAATACAAATTAGAAAAAATGGTCCTGATAATGACAATTTCTTCATCTAAATAGGAAGGATGACATATTTTGTATGCCATCCTTCCTATTTAGATGAAGAAATTGACCAGTACCTCCTCAATCTAACACTATTCAACCAATTTCACCTCAACAATCTATTCACTCTCCTCAAGTTAATGCTCCAACTCACTCTTCTCATTCTAATTCAAATTCTTCGACCAATTTAAACTGAGAACGCAAGTGATCAATGGGTCTATCACATCTGCCGTTCCTTCACTCAGGTCTATCCACCATTTTGCATTTATGACCCACTCTCTGGTTTCTCATATTTAGTTGACACTGGTGCTCAATGTAGTGTTATTCCAGCGTCACTGGATGACAAAGCTTGTTCCTCCTCTGATCTTGTCCTTAAAGCCGCTAATTCCTCGGATATAAGGACTTATGGAAGGCGCATCCTTCAGCTGGCTCTCAACCTCCGTAGAGTTTTTCGATGGACTTTATTGTTGCCGAGGTCGATGTTCCTATTCTGGGCCTCGATTTTTTCTCTCACCATGACCTTTTTGTCGACTCTCGTAACCACAAGCTTATTAATCGCACTACAATGCTCACAATTTCGGGTTCATTTTTCCCATCGCAGAGTTCTCTTCTCTTTATCTAGTTTCATTTAGCCAATCCACAGTTTCAGCGGCTGCTACAGCAATTTCCTGCAATCTGCATACTATCTTCTAAAGACAGGCCTATTAAACGCAATGTGGTTCACCGGATAGAGACGACTGGAGGGCCAGTATTTTCCCTCCCCGTCGATTAGCCCCAGATGAACTCGCCTTAATGAAGCAAGAGTTCACCTTCATGGTGGAAGCTAGCATAGCTAGCCCCTCTACTTCTCCTTGGGCCTCTCTGCTTCATATTGTACCCAAAGCTACCCCCGGTGAGTACAGAACTGTAGGCGATTACAGGCGGTCAATGTCTGTACTATCCCCAATAGATATCCCCTACCCTATAGGTCCGATTTCAATTCTGCTCCTTTCGGTTGTTTGATCTTTTCTCGACTCGATCTGGTTCGTGCTTTTAATCAGATCCCTATTAATCCTGATGACATCTCAAAGACGGCTATCACCACGCAATTTGGTTTCTTCGTCATGAACAGGATGCCTTATGGTCTTCGTAACAGTGGTCAGACTTTCCAACGTTTTATGGATCCGGTTCTGAGAGGTCTGCCTTTCGTCTTCTGGTACATAGATGACCTCCTGATAGCATCTTCGTCTTTAGAGGAGCATCTGTATCACTTTCGTCAGGTTTTCGCTCGACTTGAAAAGTACGGTATCGTACTCCAACCCTTCCAAGTGTCTTTTTGGTGCCCCCTCAATTCTCCTTCTTGGGTCACCATATCTCGAGTACAGGGATTAACCCACTTGAAGATAAAGTTACCATGATGCGCAACTTTTCTCGGCCCACATCATGTAGGCAACTTAGGCGTTTCTGTGGCATGGTTAATTTCTACCACAGATTCATACCTAATTGTGCCAAGGTCATGCAACCTATCAACTCTCTGCTCAGCAAGACCACAAAGAACTCTCCTCTTAAATGGTCTGCTAAAGAGTGCGATTGGTTCTCTCGCACCAAAGAGACTATTGCCAGAGCTGCGGAAATGTCTCATCCTTTTCCAGAAGCCCCCATCAGCGTTGCCCCCGACGCATCCTCAACCCACGTAGGTGGAACATTGCAGCAGAAAATTAGTGACCAATGGAAACCTCTTGCTTTCTTCTCTCGGTCTCTTTCAGACTCTTAAAAGCGGTTATAGCAATATCCTCTGGCATTCCTATAAAATATCACATGTATCATTATTCCATTGCATCAATTTAAATATTACCATTACCTAATATCATTTTAACGTAATTTACCTTGTGCCTAAATATTAGCATACTCTTCTTTTTAAATTCAATGTAAAATTATCCATTTAATTTTTACAATTTCTATTAAATCTTATGTAAAATCACAACTTATTTATGTATTAATAATCAACCCAAAATCTCAAATATTTTATATATGTATTTTCAATAGATCTTTTGTAAAATATAATTGCCATCCAAAAATCAGGGCTAAGATACATTCTTTTCGGCAACACTTACTTTAGTCCAACACACAAACTAACACCTTTCAGCTCAACCACATTGAACACAAATATTCCCCACTCGTCTCTCGTTATTCTCAGCATAAATATCCCAATTCACAGTCCATCATAGTTACCTTAGTTACTTTACCATACCTTACCTCACTTCACCTTACATTTCACTCTACTTTTCATTACTTTCATAAATTGCATTACGTTGTATTCCTTAACAATTCGCAATTTAATTATATCATTCATTCGTATAATTGTAATAACCGCTTACTAGTTATTTCCTAATTCAATTCTCTCATTGTGCATTCGTTGATTTTATAAATATATTTATTTTGTTTATCGTCCGTTTTCTTATGAAGCTAGCGCCCGAAGTTTTCTAAATTCAGTTCACGTCAGTCGTTAGGCCTAAATATTAGCAGACGACTATTCTATCCAATTCAACAAATTTATGGTAATGGTTTTCAAATAGCTATCTAGGATTATTGATTAACTAAAATCAATCCCAATAATAACCAAATACCATAAGGTATATTACGTTCCCTCGAGAGCTCTTCGGAATATACCTCGCAATCCATCACTTTCGACAATACTTGGAAGGACGTGACTTTACCAATTTTACGGACAATAAGCCTTTGGTCGGCGTTTCTTCTTCTTCTAGTACTTCGTCAGTACTCACTGCAGTTGACACTCATCCTCTTGTCTTCATCCTGCATTTGACGAACGATATTCACTATGTTTGTGGTTTTTCAAACGTCGTACCAGACGCGCTCTCTCTCATTTCAGCGATTTCGGGCACACAACTCTCCTGCATTGCGCCCTTCGACCATGCAGCAATAACTCTTGCCCACGAACAAGATGAAGACACGCAAACGCTGCGTCACTCTTCCGAACTCGTCGTTCGTGAGATCGATTTGCCGGACAGTCCTTTCAAGCGCATCCTGGTTGACTACTCATTACCCGACTGTCCCCGTCCTCTCATTCCTCTCGCTTACAGTCGGCACATTTTCGACCAAATTCCCGGTCTCTCTCATCCTGGTGTCAATGCCACACGCATGTTCGTGTCCAACGCTTCGTTTGGCCAAGGATGAATGTCTGACGTGGCAAAATGGGCTGGCTCATGCCTGCCATGCCTGCCATGCCAGCGCGCCAAAGTCCATCGCCACGCAAAAGCTCCTCTGGTCTCTTTTCCTCTTCCTTCGTTGCGTTTTGAAACCATTCACGTCGATCGAGTAGGTTCTCTTCCTTACTCTCGTGGTTGCAATTATTTTCTCACCATGATCGATCGATTTACTTGTTGGCCAGAGGCAGTTCCTATCTCGGACATCAGAGTCTCAACATGGGTTGCTCGTTTTGGTGTTTACTCAACGAACGTTTGCATCGGATGCTCAAGGCAATATTATGCTCCACCGATCCTAATATCACTTGGGTGGACAAGCTACCTTTGATTCTGTTGGGCATTACTTCGTCCTTGAAAGAGGATTTGGCCTGCTCTGTAGTGGAACTAGTTTACGGTACTCAACTTCGTCTGCCTGTTTAATTCTTTTCTTCTTCTGACCAACCTCTACCTCCTCACCTCAATTCTGCTTCTTACGTACACGATTTTGTACGGGTAATGGCTGAGGTTAAGCATGCCGCCCCTAGAGTGCCTGCTAATCAGAGACCTTTCGTGCCGAAAGAGATGTCAACTTGTTCCCATGTCTTTGTCAGTCACGATTCTACTCGCTCCTCATTGCGATCCGTTTATGACGGAACCTTTCTCGTCATCTCTAGGAAGCCGAAAATCTGTGTACTGCAGTTTGCGCCAAGTAGGATACGGTTTCTCTGTATCGCTTGAAACCTGTCTTTATTGACGCTCTTCATTTTGAGCAGTCCTCATTTTCCTCTTCTACTATCTCTAATGATGGTCCAATGATTCCCCTACCTCATCATCATCTAACCTCAAGCCCAATCTCCTCTACCTCGCCCATATCTCCATATCCTTTCTGATTGCTTTCGCCCTCCTCTTTGGTTGCAGGAAACATCGTCGTCAGAGCTGTCCAGTCATGAGACCATCCCTCCACCACTGGTCACCCCGCAACCAACAAGCCAGGCACAGACGCCAGCTCGGACAGGTCACCCAAACGGATCACCATCAATCCGTCCACTCTTGCTAGTCACAGTGCCTCGCCCGCATTTTGTGCCATTTACAGCAATCATAGCCAGCCCACCGGCGTCATCACACGGTCTAGTCGCATTGTCAGAAGGCCTCGGAGATATTTGGATTAGCGTAATATCTTTTTGTAACGGGTTGGGTAACTCTTTTGAGGGGGAGTATTGTAGCAGCTGGCATCTTTGCAAGCTCCTACAAAGTTCGTAAAGAGGCAGTTGGCAATTTCCCCTCTGAGAAAATCATGCATCTCCTCCAAAAATGGATAGTTGGGCAAGATGCACAATTTTCTCAGACGGGAAATTGCCAACTGCCTTTTTACGAACTTTGTAGAAGCTTGCAACGATGTCAGCTGCTACATCTAGGCAAGTTTGTCATTAAACCAATCATCACAATAGCTATACAGGGTCATCCGACAGCGAAGTGGGTAGAGTCGAAAGCAGATCATTAAGCACCATATGTAGGTACTTCTGCCACTGTGTGATGAACAGTAGAGCCCTCATCCTTGGAAGGCATGATATCTAAAACGGAATTTTTATCGAATGAAGAATCATTCGGCTTATTTATTGCCACTACTGGTGTGTCACCGTCCATGTGTTCGGCATCATGTGCCCCACACTTATAGGTTTTGTGGGTTATTGGCTACCAGTTTAACGGGGATTATATAGTTAACTGTTAGTGGTCAGGAGACGGTTGGCTAAATGTCTACCGATAGAGGTTGATTTGGCAGTTCCAATCCAAGTACTAACAAAGCCCAATGCTGTTTAACTTCGACCTAGCGCTATTGGGGTCATCGGTTATCGGGCGCTGACTCCAATTTTAGGGGAAGATTATCCTTTCTTTTGATTTTAGTGATGTAGGCTGGGTAAAAGGATCAGTTGGATTACCCGCAGGAAAAAAAATCTCGGAAGACGGATTCAAGGACTCTTCATTGAGCGGAAAAACTTGGTAGGCTAGGGCTCAATGAATTTGATTGAACGTATGTCGGGTATTTGAGGCAGGCTTACTAATGTTCGAGTCTATTTCGACTGTCCTTGACTGACTGCGCTTTTGGGTCTACTCAGGACGGTATATAATGTATCGAAAACAGTGGGCGTGACCCAATATTAGCCAATGGTACTGTTTGGGCGGAGCTACTCGACTGAATGTCTATTTGTTTTACATGGGGATAGAGAAAACCTTTAGCTTAAATTTCGAGAATAAGATTTAGTGATTCTCAGTCTTTGATAATAAATAAGGTTTGCATATTTCCTGTCTTCAGTTCGGTGTCAATGGCTGCACCTGCTTCGACGTTTTTTTGTAGAGTGTGGACTGTCCCAGAATTTACGCGATTATGTAGGTCGGCTAATGCCTCACCCCGATCACCGTCATGCCGTGCTTGAGCAGAGACGTGTATGTATTATGAGTAAGAATCTTTGGCGTGATTAAATGCCCTGTTTAATGACGTTTTCTCCTAGCGTCGTGGAAAACACGAGAGTGAGACTGTTCTAGCAGAGAGAATGGTTTCCTAACTCGACTGCGCGCCTCCCTAATGTTCAAACGCAACGAGTCAAAAATCAAAATAACTTCCTTCACGAATATGTTTTATCTGTGGCAGGAACTCCCGTAGGCGGCAGTTGACCATACGTTCAAGTATTTTGCCTAGGTGCTCTAATAGAGCAATAGGCCTGTAGTTATTTGGGTGTTTTGGGTCTTTGTGGTGTTCATGTAGCAGTATGTTGTGAGAGACTTTGAATATTTTGGGGAAGTGGCCTGAGGCTAGTGAGGCGTTAAATAGGTGTGTAAGTGTGGGTATATGTTTGCGGGTAGGTTGTGTATTAGTATGGCTGGTAGATCGGAGGGTCCGGGGGCGCGTTTTTGTGTCTTTTTTATGTAGTGTTTTGTTTCCTCAACGGTGATTGGAGTGGTTAGTGTGGACGTGTAATCAAGCACCTCCATTCGTATCAGGGGGGCAGGCCTTAGCTCGTGAGCCTGAGCCCAACACCACTCCTGGATTTCCTGGAAGTGCTCCTGCGCTTGTGGTTTTAGGGAGTTGTGCGTGTGTACTGTGTCCCAATGGGACCTAAATGCGTCGAGGATGTCGTTAGTGTCTGTGAGTGTGTGGTTGTTTATTTTGAGTGTGATTGGTTTGCATGGTTCAGTGCCCAGCATCCTTCTTACGTGCTGCTAGAAGAAGGAAGGGACCGTGCAATGTGTGTCGTCCGCAATGCGGACGACCTCACGCCACTGCCGGTTCCTGTCTAGCTGCACGCACTGTAGGATGTGGACACGTAGTTGATTTATGTTGTGTTTACGTGGGCCTTTGGTGTAGTGGTTATTGTACTGTGTGATGAGTCTCTGTGTGTGTATTGAGAATGTGAAGTGTTTTATGCAGGTGTAGTTTTTTGTGGTGAGTGTAAGTTACGTGCAGTGGTGATGGTGTCTAGAAGTGAGCACCACTGGTGGTCTATTAGTCCTGGATTGGTGTTCTCCAGGTCAAGGTTATGTTGTGTTATTTGTGGATATGTGACTCCTTAATTCTACCCAGGTCGTGTTTTTGTAGTCGTATAGAGGTGATGTAGGTATGAGTATGGGAGATGTGGATATGAGAAGGCATATCAGTATGTGGTCTGATGGTACGTGGGGACCGGGTGACATGTGAGTGTAGAAGCGTGTGGCATGGTCGTTGCAGAAGACCACGTCCGGGGATAGGCAGGTTGTAATTTGATAGGGCCAGGAGTGGGACTTCTAAGTTTAGCTGTATTCGTGGTAGTCTGTAGTGAGTGGCCTACTATTATGGGGCCGGAGCTTGTCTCTATCTTGCAGGCTAGAAAGGAGGTGTCATGTGTGTTGATGAGGGAGTGTGTATGCCGCGCTTTACTAGGATCGCAGATCCTAGGTGCCGCGCCCGTGGGGATAGGTACGTGTGATAGCCTGCAATGCGGAGTCTGTTGTTGGGAGAGTGTAGGCTGGTGGAGTTCAGGAGTATTATGTCAAGTCTTTGTGTGTTGAGTACCCAGTTGGCGACCGTATGGCCAATACCGTACCAACTGCGTATGTTTAGTTGTATTAGGCTAAGTCGACCTATTGTCGCGGGCGGAGTGCGCGGGAGGCTGACTTGCCTGGTACCGTCCCCTTCTCCTTGGTAATTTCCCAGGAGGCATAAGGAGCGAGTACCTTAACGCATCTAGACTGTTGTTTTGTGTGGGTCACGGCGGTGTTATTGGGTGGGGGAGCCGTAGTGGAGGGAGGAGTGTGTTCTGTGGGCGGAGACGTCGAGGTGCTGGCTTTGGAGGGGGTATAGTCTTGTGGGGGGAGTTTGTGGCGGAGGTGGGTGGCGTAGAGCTGGGAGATGAGGACCTAGAGATAGTTGGAGATGTACAGATTATGAGAGGAGGGGTGTCGGGGAGAGAGGGGGTTTGGTCGGCGGAGGGCTAGAAGGAGGAGGGGTTGAGGGAGAAGGAGTCGGAGGAGAAGGAGTGGAAGGGGGAGGAGCGGAAGGATGAGGAGTGGAAGGAGGAGGAGTGGAGTGAGAAGCAGTGGGAGGAGGAGGAGTGTGGGGGGAAGGAGTGGGAGGAGGAGCAGTGGAAACGACAGGAGAGGGGAAGGTTTGTTTGTCCCGTGCCTGTGTGTGTGGGTGGGGCTTTGGGGTGGGTTTTTTTTTATTAGCACGGGGTGTGGTGGACTGAGTGGGAGTGGGGGTTGGGTGACGGTGGGAGCTGTGAAAGAGGGGGCGGAGATGGGTGGAAGAGGGGTGGTGGCAGTGGAAGGAAGGAGGGGTTTTGATAGTGAGGTGGAAGGGGTGCGGGAAGGAGAGGTGGTTGGGAGAGAGGCGGGAGCAGTGGCTAAGGAAGGTGCAGGGACAGGACAGGTGGCGGGGAGAGCGTGATGAGAGTGGGGGCCAGTGATTCCCGGAGGGGGGGAGAGGAGTGCAGGTCTGGATGTGTGTTCGTCTATTAGAGCGAACACCTTCTCAGGGAAGGTGATCTGCACTATGCCATTGGAGGCGAATAGTGTATTTAGCAATTTTGCGTATAGTCGAGGGTCGCCCCTCGACATGTCTTTTGCCACCGTTGAGAGCAGGGTGGCTAGGTGTAGTTTAGTTTTTGTGTTGTCGCTTGTGTGGTGTGGGGTGGGGGTGGGGGTGATTGTGTGATGTGTGGATGTTGGTAGTAGTGGGGGTCTCTGAGTGTGGTGTGTTGGGGTGGGGGGAGATAGGATGTGTGGGTGAGGTGTGGTCGCTGCAGGGGGGGTTGGGTGTTTCTGGGGTAGGGCAGAGGGAGCAGGCAGCGTTGGGCCGGCAGCTGCGGCGAATGTTCTGGTGAGGGGAGAGGGGGCTGGGGCGGAGTGTGTGGTTGTATGTGTTTGTTGTGGGCGCCGAATAGCCTCCACGGCGTCATGGCGGGTCTTACTCAAGTAAGGGCATCTGGGGTTGACGGCGACGTGGTCGCCACCACAGTTCACACAGAGGGCTGTAGTTGAAGTGCAGGACGTGTAGTGGTGCCCCACTACACTGCACTTTGAGCAGATTAAGTCTGCTGAGCATGTGCTGGTGTTGTGTCCGGTCTTGTAGCATTGGTGGCATTGTTTGGGTCTGATGTTGTGTTGTTCTTCAATGTTTTGTGAGTTTGTAATGTGCCGCATACCTTGATGCCTTGGTCTAGCAGCATGTTTTTCGTGGTGTCGCTGGACAGTGTGATCACTGCCCAGTTCTTCGACCTGTTGAAATGTAGGTCCTTGATGACCTCCTCCCCATACTCCTGACGGAGGTGAGTGCGGAGGTCAACATTTGTGAAGGCCAGCCACACAGGGTTGGTCCTTGTCGCCACGATCTGGTATCTCTTTAGGATCCCGTCAGCGAGTTTTGTTGTGAGGTTGTGGGTGTTGAGTTCGACGGTTGTCTTCTCGTGGAAGGTTAGCGCGTCCTCCTGTGAGCAGAAGACGAGCTTGTGGCCTGTGCGTAGTTTTATGATGTTGGTGATCGGGGTGTCGTGTGTGGCGGCTAGGTTTAGTAGCGTGTGGTGGTCGATTGTAGTGGGTGTGTTTTCTGTGGTGTGTGTTAGTATTAGGTGCGTGTTGGTTGCCATGGTTGTACTTTATACGGTTGCTTGAATGTGATTGGGGTGTGCCCCCGCCCCGCCGATAGGACCCCGTGAACATGACTCGGATGTGGTGAGGGGTGATGGATGAGTATGGACCTGGTTGGGCTCCTCAGATGGTGTAAAAACATGGCGGACTTAATGATGACTGAAGCCAGAATCAACTGACTCCAGTCGGGGTGACGCCCCCTCTATTGGGTTTGGGGTATTTAACAGTTACGTCCGACATCTCACAGAGACGGTAGAGTCTCCCTCTGTGGTCTTGGACGGTGACCGCAGGGTAGGTCGTTATACCTCCCCGCGTTTGTAACTGAAATCCCGATCCAGGTTGCTTCTTCCTCTGGGTTTCGCAGCGGGGTAAACATCAGACCTCCTTTTCCCAGAGTTTGCAATTATGCATTTTCTAAGTAGAACGGCATAGTTGCAACGAAGCTATATGTGTAGAGTCACGTTCATGGAGCCAGACATCACGGCGGAGCAGGGATGGGGGGGGGGGGGTTAGCACGTCATGTGATCTTGTATGGGCGAAGGTTCTGGTTTGTTTAGAACCAGCCCCGTGCGGATGCAACAATTGATTGACCTAATGGTCGAAACAATAAAAGATGAATCACAAGATTCACAAATATATTTATAAATTCCAGAGGAGCGGCAAAAGAATGCAATTCGGTGCTTATAGCTGAAATAGGATCCAATATTATGCCCATTTCTACTCCCACCTTAGCCTTTGAGAGTAGATAGATTTACAGGTCATCCATCACACACCTAACCAATTACAACACAACAAATTAATTTATATGGATAATTTAAAAATACTTAGTCATATCCCCCATCCCAATGAACTACGGATATTAGAATCGCTTTACATCCTGAAACCTAAACCTAATTTAAATATATATCTAATTACATCCAATCTTTATATTGTATCATGAATTATCGAAATTTGTATTCATGTATTAAGCAGCTTATCCTAAATTGCCCTATTTAATTTTAGTATTTTATGCAAACTAGAAATTTTAACCCTTTACTTTCTTCGTTTCTTAGTGCCGTTCAAACCCAGACAAATAAAGATGCTTTTATCAATAGCGTGCTTGTTTTTTGCGAATTAGGAAATGACATTTCCGAAGAAAAATTATCCTGTTTTTCTGTTTCTTGCTGTTTGCTGATTCATTTCATCATTCTTTCGCGTTCATCAAAGATTTATATATTTGCCGCGTGTTTAAATCAACTCTCCTTTGTCCTTTGAATTCCCTATTAATTTCTTTCTCTTCCATAGATCCCGATCGACCTTGCGAAGCGTACCTTAAAAGCTTATTTATTCGGAAACTTTTTGTCTTCCGCGTAGCCGATTGGTCTAAGGGACGGTTTAATTGAGATCAAAGCGTTTTCTCACTGCCTAAGTGTGCACGGTTCAAATCCCACCTATGTACGGAATTTTTGCGAATTAGGAAATAACATTTCGGAAAAAAATTATCCTGTTTTTCTGTTTCTTGCGGTTTGCTGGATTTATTTCATCATTCTTTCGCGTTCATGAAAGATTTATACATTGTATATTCGCCCCGTGTTTACCTCAACTTTCTTTAGTCCTTTGAATTTTCTATTTATTTATTTATCTTTCATAGTCCCGATCGACCTTGTGAATCGTACCTTAAAAGCTTGTTTATACGGAAGATTTTTGTTTTCCTCGTAGCCGAGTGGTCTATGGGAGGGTATAATTGAGATCAAAGCGATTGCCCGCTGCCTCAGTGTGCAGAGTTCGGATCTCACCCCTGTACGGAATTTTTGGCGAATTAGGAAATAATATTTCCGAAGAAAAATTATCATGTTTTTCTGTTTTGTTGCAGTTTGCTGAATTCATTTCATTATTCTTTCGCGTCCATCAAAGATTTATACATATATATATTGATAAACAGGATGACCATTTCAGAGCCGAAGATGCCTCGTAACATTTATTGCAAACGTTTCAGGATTATAACAAATCCCATCATCAGTGCTAAAGAAAGAATACAAAATACAAATTTAAATATATACATAAAAGTTAACACATGCCAAAACATTATGAAACATGATATTAAATTTGAGACGAATTAATTACATTGGAAATACGGAGAGAAAAAACAACAACCTTAAATAACGAGAGAATTGATATGAAATTGAAAGGAAAATATTTAACATTGGATTTTATTCTTGCAAAATCAATGTAAAATTTAACATGTTTTTTAATGAGTGACTATATTTAGTGAGACAGATAATGAGTTGTAATATAAATTGCATCTAGCAGATAAAGGATCCGAGATGTTTCTTACCGCATTAAGTATCGTGAGTATAGCCGTAGAGCCACACTGTGACAGATGGTTTCGAATTAGGGATGGATCAGATTTTGGAAGGTTCTTTCAGATCTACCCATATGCTGGATGAAGCGGCAGTAAAGCTTACTCCTTGTTGCCCCCACATATTATACAGTGCTACTGTAGCGTACGAGAAGTTCAAGCAAGCGGCTTAAAAGCTTTGCTTGAATGAGGTTTTTTTTTTTAGACTCAGGATGGCCGAGTGGATTCGCCGCTGGCTAACAGTGGTCCAGCGACGCGGGAAGCTGTTCGCAACTCGCCTACGCTATTATTTTTTATTTACCCCTTTTCCTACTCTCCTCTATCTTCATTGGTGACCAGACCCGGGAAGGGGAGCGTTAGCCCTTGGATAACATTTCCAAACGGGTTCTCTTCATTTCTTGATTCACGCTCCGCTTCTAGGAGGGGGGTTGTGTAGCTTACGAGAAGTGCAGGCGAGCGACTTTAAAGCTTTGCTTGAATGAGTCTTTTTTGAGACTCAGGATGGCCGAGTGGATTCGCCGCTGGCCAACAGTGGTCCAGCGACGCGGGAAGCTGTTCGCAACTCGCCTACGCTATTCTTTTTTCTTTGTCCCTTTTCCTACTCTCCTCTATTTACACTACTGCATGTACAACGGAAAAAGTATATAATTTTAGATTGCATACTGGTGGGTGGTTGATCTTTGAACTTAAATAATAATACAAGAGCTTCAGGTACTCAGCAAGGATTGTAGCTTTAAGACTGCTACTGCTTCATAGAATTGGGGGGATTCCATACGGGATTCTTTCATCAATAGCTTACTCTCTCATACAATCAGGCGACGATTGCTTGAAAACAAACTATCGACCTAAGTACGGCTGTTGATCAAGCCAGGGCACTCGATGTTGCTCAGAAGACCTCAGAGTTTTATTCTCGTTATACTGTCTCTGGTGTAAGTGCTGCTGCGACATCCGAGCCTGCTCGCACCGATGATGGGACATTTGCTGCTGCAACATCTGAAACTGCTTATTCTGCTGAAAGGACCTGTGCTGCTGCCAATTTAAAGTCTCGAGGCTATTCCTGTGGTGGTCCCCGTCACAATCGTGGACAGTGCCCTGCAAGAAACGTCACTTGTCATAAGTGTAATAAGCAGGGACACTTTGCCAAGGTGTGCCGGTCTACTACATATTCTACTTGTGAATCCACTCAGTCTTATACACTAGCCGTAATCTCTGCTTCTTCCACGGGACTATTACGGCGAGGTACTGTGTATGTTTTGGTTGGTAATGATGAAGCGACCGCTCTAATCGATACAGGAAGCTCTGAATCTTTCATCTCAAATAGCTATGCCAAGAAGCACAAGTTGAAGGTTGTTCCAGCGACTGGAAGCGTATCTATGGCCTTTTCATCACTCGCGTCTCCTGTGAAGGGACGCTGCATGATTGACATCAATTTGAAGGGTGAGTGCTACTACAGTACAAGGCTTTCTGTGCTTCCAGACTTGTGCTGTGATGTCATTATTGGTCCAGAGTTTATGAGCCATCACTCTAGTGTTACTGTGGACTTTGGCGGTTCTAAGAAAGATCAAAATATCTCAACCCTGCTACTTGAAGTATACTGTCTGCTTTGGTGGATACACCTCGTCTCTTTTCAAGTCTTGCTCCTCATTGCAAACCTGTTGCAACAAAATCTTGGGGGTTTGGGGATGATGATAAGAAGTTGATAAGGTCTGAAATTAACAAGATGCTACATGATGGTGTTATTGAGGAGAGCACATCTCCATGGGGGTCGCAAGTTCTTGTTGTGTCGAATGAGCGCTACCGAAAGAGATTAGTTGTTGACTATGGGCAGATCATTAATAGATTCACTCGTTTGGATTTGGATGCGTAACCTCTTCTAAGAATATACGACCTTCTCATGGAACTGTCTCATTACAAGTAATATAGTTCCCTGGAACTGAAAAGGGCTGATCACCAGATACCTATACGGGAAGAGGACAACCCATACACTGCTTTTGAAGCAAATGGCAAGCTATATTAATTTCGCAGAGTGCCATTCGGGGTTACGAACGGCGTTGCTTGGTTCCAAAGGACTATTGACAACATCATCAAGCAACATGATCTGCATGAAACTTATGCTTATGTGGACAATATTGTCGTGGCAGGGAAACCCAGCTGGAGCACGATGAGAACTTGGCGAAATTTCAAGAGGCTGCCCGGTTCCACAACCTTACCTTCAACGAGACTAAGTCTGTCATTTTTAAAAAATCAATAGATTTTTTGGTTACACGGCTCTCTCAAACCAGATTCTGAACGTGTACATCCATTAAAGGAATTACCGATCCCTAAAGGCCGTACTTCCTTCCGCCGTGTTATTAGTATGTTTTCCTATTATTCGCAGTGGGTTTCCTGATTCTCTGACAAGATCAGACCTCTTGCTGCCACTGACACTTTTCCTATGAGTCCAGAAGCCCTGAAAGCCATCGATGATCTCAAAGAAGAGATTGGGAAGGCTGTTGTGCACTCGATTGATGAAACTATTCCTTTGGTAGTTGAGACTGATGCCTCCGATACAGCCATTGCTGCTACTCTGAATCAGGCAGGCCGTCTAGTCGCCTTTTTCTCTCGCACCCTCACACCTAATAAACGCAAACACTCTGCAGCAGAAAAGGAGGCATGTGTAATTGTGGAATTTGTAAAGAGGAGGTCTCATTACTGGACAGGACGACGTTTCACATTAGTTACGGACCAACATGCTGTCAGCTTTATGTTCCGTACGAATCGGCTTGGAAAAATCAAGAATGATAAAATTCAACGACGAAGAATCGAGTTGGGGTGCTACAATTATGACACCGTGCACCGTCCTGGTAA
>OZ018334.1:3007200-3274613 GCA_963969495.1 Ceratothoa steindachneri | reverse complement strand
AAGAAGAGCAAAAGGGCAGAATGAATTTACTTTAAGGAGGGCCGTTCCAAAGGCAATCCTCGGCATCATCATCATCATCATAAAGATCCAAGAAAGAATATAAAATGATGGTGCAGCTGCGAATCATATAATGTGGTACTGTAAGATAGGCAAAGAAAAGATACAAACGCTAAAGGAGGAAAATAGAAAGCTCAGAGTAGGAATTAAGGAAGTAATTGAAGAAAATGAAAGGCTGCAGGATAGACAGGTAGCACAGGAAGAGGAGGTGATAGATATAAGGACACTGGCAGAGAGAGAGAACTAGGAGAATGCCAGAATGCACCAAGAGGAGCAACCAATAGAAAGGAAATAGTGGAGCAAGTCCTTGAAAAGGTAATGGCTAGTTTTGAAGAAAAGGAAGAGAAGGAAAAAAAGGAAGAATAACATGGTAATTTACAATCTTCCGGAACCTGAAGACAAAAATCCCAATGAAAGTAGAGAAAAAAGATATTGAATATTGCACAGAAATATTTGCTGAAAAGCTGTAGGTGGAAGACTTTGAAATAGTTAAGGCGATAAGATTGGGAAGGAGACAGGAGGAAAAGAAGAGGCCAGTCCTGTTAAAGATGAGAAGTGAAAGGAAGTGGAACATTATTGGCAGAGCTAAAAATCTAAGAACTGAAGCGAGTGAACAGATGTGAAAAATTGGAATCACCCCTGATATGACACAAAAAGAGAGAAAGAAGAACCAGCAACTAAGAGAGAAAAAAGAGGAAGTGGTGAGAGAGGGTGGATGATAAAAAAGGGCGAGTTGGTGAAGATGAATAATAGGAGAGAATGAATTAGAGGGCAGAAAAATGAGCAAAGTGAACAGGAAGAGCTAAACTACTTAATATACAGGGCCTAACAAAAACTAAAATAGTAGAAGTGGAAAAACTACTAATAAAAGATACTGACGTGGTGTTTCTGACTGAGACACAGTTGAAAGTGGATAAAATCCAATTAAAAGAAGGAATAAGCGAGATAGATAGTATGAGGAAACCCCAGGATAGAAGAGGAGGTGGATTGTTGTTTATGTACAACGGATATACAGGAGTGGAAGCTGTGAAGCGCAAGATAAGAAATGAGGATATACTGTATATGAATGTGAAGGGAGAAGGCGTGAACCTGGCTGTGCTTCTTGTGTATTTGTCAGTTACAAATAGGATAAGGAATAGATTGATAATAGAAGAGATAAATGAAATAATGGATAATATTGTAAATGATGAAGCTGTAATAATCATGGGGGATATGAACAGACATGTGAGATTCATAGGGCATCGGAAGATAAATGAAATGATGGACAGATATAACTTAACAATGTTAAATGGTACACCAGATTGTGAAGGAGTATACACATGGATTAGGGATGAACAAAAGAATAGACTATGTCCTGACAAATGGAGATGCGTATACTCTGTTTAGAAAAATGAGAATAGATGAGGAACAAAGCATTATTGATGTGTCTGACCATAACCTCATAGAGGTCACA
The DNA here is from genome assembly GCA_963969495.1 of Ceratothoa steindachneri. Lineage (NCBI taxonomy): Eukaryota > Metazoa > Arthropoda > Malacostraca > Isopoda > Cymothoidae > Ceratothoa > Ceratothoa steindachneri. Next base: position 3,273,103 of record OZ018334.1, on the reverse strand, counting down.
CTAGTGGGACCAAGGAGAAGAAAACCAAATCATGAAAAGGGAGAATGGATAACTAATGAATACTACTCAAGTGATAATGGAGCTCTTGAGGAGTTTGTGAAGACACTAGAGCAAGAGATTCAGAGGAGTAATATTGACTGTATAAGCAAGTTAAATGAGAAGATGAAATGGCTGGCAGAGGTGAAGCTGAAGAAAATATACAGAGTGAAGCAGGACATGAAGCAGAAGAGCATAGAGCCTGCCTGGATGACACAAGAAATACGAAATGAAATAAAGAAAAGGAAACTGCTAAACAGACAAAGACGAAATGCAAAATCAGATGAGGAAAGAACTTTAGCTAGAGCTAACTCCTTTAGTGTCAGAGTAGTTAATAGTTAGAATGCACTGCCAGAAGAAGTAGTAAATGCAGCAACTATTGGCTTGTTCAAGTCAAGGTTGGACAATTGTGATTATTGATTGTTGTTATTGATGTTATATATGAATAGCAAAATAAATTTTGATATATTTTTACATATTGATATGGAACTATATTTTAGTATTAAAAGGAGATTATATTCTAATGAATTTATTTTTGAGTGAACAATTTAAATTTTCTATTAAGTGTTTTGTGCGTCTACTCATCGTTGGAGTCGAGATGGGAGAAATACAAGACAGTCTCTTAACCTCCCATGTTATTGAAATAGGTAAGCTTGAACAAAAGGAAAAAGTGGAGAGGGTGATAAAGCAATAAATTTATAATCATGAGAAGAAAACCACAGATGAAATCAGAATGTGTAAGGATAAAAGTAAAAAAAAATGTGGAAATATATAGATAAACTTAGGAGAAAGGAGCAGAAACAAGCTGATGACATTCATCTATATGATAATCAAGAGAACATCATGAGTGACTTAGAAGCCAGGAAGGCTCTTGAAGAGTTTTGGGGAGGTATTTACAACATAAATGAAAATATGATGGAAGAGGTATGGAAAAAGGGAGAAAAAGAGAGATATATACAAGAGGTAGAGGAGGGAGAAATAGTAAGGTACCCAAGACAACTGCAGGAGCATATGGATATGGTGTGTGACAAGGTGAGATTCCTAAGACAGATAGAGGAACATATGGATATGGTAATAAAAAGAAAGAGACGTGGTGTTCAGGCTATGCAGAAAACCAGATTAGAAAAAGAGGATATCATAAATATACTGAAAGCCCTGAGGAACAGAAAAGCAGCAGGACCAGATAAAATAAAACCAGAGATGTACAGGGCAATGATAAAGAGTGATATCTGTTTGGATGCTCTAAAAGAGTTGTACAATAAGATAGTAGAGGAAGGTACTGTCCCAGAAGATTGGAAAGTATCAAGGACAAAAATGATTCCAAAGTCAAAGAAGCCAACGGTAGACAAGCTAAGACCAATTGTCTTAACTTCTAAGAGAGATAATAACAGAAATGAGAGAGGACAGAAACCATGAGTGACAAAGAGAGGTGCCAACATATGACATGATGGGAATAAGGATGGAACAGATTATGAAGATAGAACATATAAAGAGGAAGATAGATGAATGGGACACGAGAGAGTGGAAAAGTGAAATGGAGAAAAAGTCAAGTATAAGCATATACCGGGGATATAAAAGGAAATAAGAATTGAGGAAGATATATATGATAACAAATATGAATCCATAATATTATTTAGAGCAAGATCAAACACCCTGAGCCTAAGGGACAGACAAAGGTTTAGAGAAGCAAATGTGAAGCATGTACTGTGCGGCGTGGAAACAGAAGATTTAGAACACTTTATCCTTTACTGTGAGGGACTGCAAAGCATCGGAATAGAGGACATCAGACTACAGCAGCCTTATATTGAAAACATAAGAGAAGTAATAGGGAAATTCCTATTTAGCAAGGATAGGGGGGGAGGAAATATAGCAAACAAAAAACACCCTTCTAAAAATGTGGAAGCAGAGCGAAAGAAGAGTGAGAGAGGAAGAAGGATAGATAAGCGATCTGGAATGAATATACTTTAAGGAGGGCCGTTCCAAAGGCAATCCTCTGCATCAGCATCATCATCATCTTTATAAAATTAATAACAAATCTAACAGTGATAAAATAGGGCATATTAGATATGAAGGGTTTTGAAAGAATTTGATGAAATAGTAGAGGTTCTTAATGATAATTTTTCTTCAGTATTTACACAAGAAAATCAAGATAGATTAATTGGTGATAATTCTAGGTCAAGGGAAGTAGTGTTGAATACCATTAATGTGAACAGGGAAATGATTAAAGGGCTTATATTGGAGTTAAATACTAGTAAGTCATCTGGCCCACAGAACATTCATTCTAGGTTACTCAAAGAAGGTGTAGATAGTATTGCAGTAGCACTGAAGAAGATATATACTAGATCACTAGAGTTTAGAAAAATACCTAATGATTGGAAATTAGCGAATGTAGTGCCAATTTTAAAAAAGGGAAGTAAAGAGGACCCGAATAACTTTAGGCCGGCAAGCTTAACTTCTATCGTTTTTAAATCCTTGAAAAGATAGTTAAGGGGGGGATTTCTGACCATCTTGAGTATGGTAGGTTAATAAATGATGCTCAGTATGGGTTTAGAAGAGGTAGATCGTCTTTAACAACTTTACCATACTGGATTTTATGGATTATGTTACTAAACAATTAGATAAGGGAGAGAATGTTGATGAAATTTACTATGATTTTAGCAAAGCTTTTGATAAGGTTCCATATAGAAGACTAGTTCACAAATTAATGATCCATAGGATATGTGGTAAAGTTTTGAATTGGATAACTGGATGGCTGAAAGACAGGAAACAGAGATGATGTGGCGTACCTCAGGGATCTGTTTTAGGCCCTTTATTATTCATAGTTTATATAAATGATCTTGGGAGGCTGTAAATAGCAACGTGTCAGTTTTTGCCGATGACACTAAATTGGCAGCTGTAGTCAAAGAAGTTGAGGGTAGTGTGATGGAATTGCCTGAAGGGAGGGGTTGTTGGGAATTGCCTGAGGCTTCCGTGCCTCGCTTCTATCACATATTGGTACTCATGCTTCTCAGGTGTATCCTGCGAGAAGAGAGTAGCATGGCGTTCTTATCGCCCGAACATTTCCTCGTTAAGGAAAACCCCCCTAAAAAACCCTCCTCTTGGGAAGGAAATCGCCTTCATCTGCACGCCAATCTTATAAATACGTAAGTCACGAATTGCATTTCATTATTTAACTTTGTTGCCAACGTAACTACGGGCTTTAACCCGGATTTAGTCGACCCGTTTCCTTTTTGTTTGTTTTGTCATTTTAAATCCCTCCAAATCTTAATCCACGGCTTAGTCAAATTTATGCTATGACCTTTTCATTTCATGTGCATCTCCCATTTTAATCCCCGATCATGTAAATATTTTCCATGTGTTATTTTTGTTAGTTTAATATATATATATATATATATATATATATATATATATATATATATATATATATATATATATATCTATATATATATATATATATCTATATATATATATATATATATATATATATATATATATATATATATATATACATATATATATATATATATATATATATATATATATATATATATATATATATATATATATATATATATATATATATATATATATATATATATATATATATATTCTATTTAAATTTGGTGTCAAGTGTGTAAGGTGTAACACTATATCTTTGCAAACACTGGTCTCAGTCGAGTGAAGCATAGTGTTATACGTTATAAGAATAGAGTATATTAATTCCTTTTTTTTTAATGATTGCTATCCCCTTTTGCAAACTTAAGAAGCTGGAGTAGCTCAAGGAAGTGGGATAATAATTTGTTCTTATGTTGTTTTTTTGTTGTTTTTTAGTCATTGGTTATCTAGGTCGAGAAACCAATTTGGAATAGGTCAGTGCTCATATTTAGGTAGGTCAATTCTCTAGAAGGCATACTTCTTACCGCAATGGAAATTAGTTGGTTGACTACTGCCTACCAAGAGAAAATATGACTGAGTTTGAAATCTTCAAAGCGCAAGGAGAATCCTTGGGACTTTCCGGAAGAGAATTGATTGAGTATATCCAAGAGGAGCAACGAGCAGAAAGAGAAAATTAAGAGAAGAAAGGCAAATAAGAGGAGAAGAGAAAGAGAAAGAGAAATTCAACGAAAATAAAGAGAAAGAAAAGAGAAAGAGAGGAACGAAGAAGGCAAGCCGAGCTTCACCATGAGCTTGAAATGGCACGCCTACAAGCTGAAACACAATCAGTAAGTGCACGTCCAGAAGCTACGACAAAATCTCCCACTTAAGCTCCCCAATTTCAGAGATGGGGAGGATTTCGGAGCATTTTTATCGCACTTCGAAAAGATCCTTGAAATCAACAACCTGGACTTGGAGGTTACTGCGCCTCTAAAATTCAAAATCTCGTGACATCTACATTTTCCTACCATCGGAGTGTACAATTGACTACAGTATGTACATTAAAACCTGAATTATTGGCCGCTCATAATATGACTCCCGATTTCTACAGAAATGAATTTCGAGGAGGTCGTATTTGACCCGGACAGACGTTCCGTCAATTCGGATACATTCTCCAGAGGAATTTCAAATTCTGGTTAGAATCTTCAAAAGTTGCTCCTGACTACGACTCCTTAACATACCGTGTTGCGGGATCAATTTTTTGCGTCTCTCTCGACGGAGATCCGCGCGTTCGTCAAGGATCGCCGGTGCCAGTCCTTTAAAGAATGTACTGAAGAAGCGGATGTTATGCTGCCAGCTATAATTTGTACCCCAAGGAGAATAGAAATTCTCATCAATCCCCCTACCGGGAAAGAAGGAATGATTCTCGCCCCCTCACAGGAAAGCAAACGAAGTTTCCGGGCCTCATAAAACCCCAAAACTTCTTCCCGTTAAAACAACAACGGGACATCAAACCTCCTATTAAGATTTCTGCACCATCACTCTTCCCGAAGCGACCGATCGTATGCTTCACCTGCGGTGTAGAAAACCACACTAGCTACAATTGCCCCCCAAATTCTAGGCTTCAAAACGGACCAGCCCATCAAGTACACCAGATTAAGGTAACACCGGCTTCCCCGGTGGTGCAGACCCAAGGATCAACTTCTCTCCCTCCGTCGGGGCACCAGGAAAATTTTATTTTTGACAAAAGTTCCCCGGGAACTTTAAAATTTGAGGAGGGTAGCGTGAACGGCTGCTGAGTATCTACCCTTGTCAGGGACACAGGGTGCACTTGTTTCATCATGTCCGACGAGCTCCTCTCCCCAGTGGACCCTAACCACAAAAAATTTGCGGTAGTACATGACTTCCTTGGGCGGGTGAACCGATTCCCCGTTGTTAAATGTTACCTGCAGTGTCAGTATTTTGATGGCTGGGCTGAAGTCATTTCGGCACCTATAAAGTTTTGTTCAGTACTTATCGGGCAGAGCCCTCAAGTAAGCTCCGACCCTGTGTCCCAGGCCGCCCTTACTCGAGCCCGAGCGAAGAAGGAAGCACAGGAGCCCGTCCCCTTCAGAACCCCGATACCGTCCGAATTCTCGGAGATCCTTAACCAGGATTTTAGGTCCGCACAAAAGGAGTGTGAGACACTAACACCCTTATGGGATAAGGCCCAAAACAATGATAAGGAGACTGTCCGTGGACCCAAAATAATAAAGTATATGGAGCAAGGTGGTCTACTCTACCGATCCGCCGAGGACAGTAATAACGCCGTTACAGCCGCCTTATGCCTTCCACGATCACATCCATCCATAGTGCTGAAAATAGCTCATGACAGCATCTTTTCCGGTCACTTTAGTCATACCAAAACGGCCCAGCGTATCTTTAAATATTTTTACCAGCCGGGTGCTGTAGCTGACATATAAAAGCATTGTCAATCATGCGATGTGTGTCAAAAGACGTCCGCTAAGGGGTGGGTCAAACCTGCTCCCTTACAAAGGGGACCAGTCATCACTGAACCTTTCTCCAGGGTGGCTATCGACCTAGTTGACCCTATCCACCCCTCTCCCCCCTTCGAGCGAAGGGCACAGCTACCTTTTTACTTTAGTTGATTTTGCTACCCGTTTCCCCGAGGCCGTCCCCTTCGCCGAATCGATAATATTTCTTGCGCCTAAGCCCTCATTTCCATCTTTTCAAGGGTAGGCGTCCCCAAGGAAATACTCTCTGACAGAGGACGGCAATTCACCTCCGAGTTGATGAGAGTCAGCTACAACAATTACTATTTCAATTCGACGACGTTATTTCGGAGAAGCCTGGATGCGCTACTAGATTCGAGCATGACATTAAATTGACGACCTTGGAACCTGTCCGTTCAAAATTCAATCCCATGCCGATTCATTTACGCCAAGCTTTTAACGCCGAAGTAGATAATTTGATTAGTTTAGACTTAATAGAACTTTCCACTTCTAGTTATTGCTCCCCAATCGTCATGGTCAAGAAACCTGATGGCTCTTATCGGATGTGCATCGACTTCAGGAAGTTAAATTTGGTAACTGTGTTCGACGCCGAGCCCATCCCGTTGGTAGATCAAAACCTCCACCTTTTTGAAGACGCTAATTTCATCTCAGAACTTAAATTGTGCAAGGCATATTACCAAATTCCCCTCCGGCCCGATTTGAAAGCATATACCGCCTTTGCTACTGAGAAGGGCTTAATGCAATTTAAGCGCCTCCCTTTTGGCCTCGTGACCGCTTGCAGTGACTATAACCGTCCCATGAGAAGGTTGTTAGATGGACTTCCGAATGTCTCCTTTTACTTTGATAACGTCTACATCGCTACTCGTGAATGGAGTCATCATCTAACTACCATACTAGCTCTCTTAGAGCGATTGCGCGAAAATGGCCTCACCATTGGCCCCAGCAAATGCCATTTTGCCCACGAAACCATAAAATAGTTGGGTTTTAAAATAGGACAAATCCAGCTAGGTCCACAGGAGGAGAAGATTAAGGCAATCACCGACATGCCCCTCCCGAATACTAAGAAACAATTAAGATCATTCCTAGGATCAGCTTCTTACTATCGGCGATTTGTCCCAAATTTCGCTGCAATTTCGGCACCCCTCAGCCCCCTCTTAATAAAGAATTCCCCCGATCGACTTCGATGGAATGATATTGCTATTTGGCATTTTAACCAGCTCAAGAGTAAGCTCATTTCTGCCCCTATTTTCAAGTTGCCCAACCCGGAAAAATACTTTGGGATTAGGACCAACGAGGACATCGGAGGTGTACTCCTCCAATATGAGGATGACGGAACGAGTCATCCAGTTGCATACGCTAGTCGCCAGCTATTACCCCTCGAAAAGAGATATGCTACTATAGAGAAGGAATCCTAGCTATCATTTGGGCTATTGAAAAATTTAAAATGTATTTAATAGGAAAAGAATTTCGGATAGGAACTGACCATCTCCCGCCGACCTATATTTGGAATGCACGACACTCCAACGGCCGAATTATGCGCTGGAGTCTACCCTTGCAAGAGTATCAATTTAAAATAAATTATATAAAAAGTTCCGATAATCAGGTCACTGACGCACTCAGTAGTAATGCTTTACCGAATAGTGCAGTTAATTTATAATTCGTAGGATTAGGATTTCCATGTATGTATGTATATACCGCCTTGTACGACTTAATTGGATTCTCATGTAATATAATTAGTTTAATTGAATATAAATGTCAGAATTTCGTGGCCCAATGTCTATTTTTTTCTTGTGTTCGTACATTTGTACCCATTAATCTACGCATAAATTCTTTTGTCCCATATGTACTTTTTTCGTATTAACCTTTTTGTAAACGCTCGAAATTAGCAATTTTCGCAATTTTTATTTCGTGTCATTATTACGCCATGTATGAATTTTATATTATTCTATTGTTCCTCCATGTTTCTTTTATGGCTAAGATTGTATTAAGGGTTGGTTTCCCTTATAGTCAAATGATCGACATAATCATAGATATTGATGTAAATGGTAGCTTGGGTGCATGGAAGGTCGGTCGATGCAAGAATGTGAGTTCCCCAAAACGGAGCTCAATAGTTGTCCCTTCTCTCTCCTTTCGAAGTGACAACTTCCCCCCCGGAAGGGAGGGGTTGTTCGGAATTGCTTGAGGCTGCCGCGCCTCGCTTCTATCACATATTGGTACTCATGCTTCCCAGGTGTATCCTGCGAGAAGAGAGTAGCATGGCGTTCTTATCGCCCGAACATTTCCCGAGCCTAATTTTCCCCCGCTCCAAGTTTAATCAAGGAGGTTCAATCCCCCGTTTGCCTGCAGGCGTCGATCTGGCAAGATTGAGTTAGGCTTATGGGAATATAAGAGTGTTTGAATCGCTAGCGGGACATTCCATGGAAGTCCCCCATTGCCTCATACCCCGAGGGGCTGGCTCAGGCTATTTATGCGATAGAATTTGGCATGCGAAGCAGATCCCGATTATCTTCGTCAGGCATCACGCCGATCCGGTCTCCCCTGTGCACCTAGGAACTCTGCCTCGAGAACCCCCTTATTGTCCAGAAGAGGACAATATCCTTGAGGGCGAAGGTTCGTGCCCCTCGAGACGCCAAGTCAACAGGGCCCCCCTGTTGTTAATTTTTTCAGAAGAGAGCAACTTTAGAACAGTCATTGTTCTTCGAGCTCGTTCGACAAGAAACGGTTCTCGCTCTCCTGATATCATGTCAGTGGTAATTTAATTCCCCCCTTTTAACGTTCTTCAAGAAAACGCTTGGCTACCCCAATAACCTCAATTGTTCACCAAGAACATCTCCGGTATCCTGTCTCAAGGATTGCTCGTACTTCCAAGCCCCACTTCGCTCCCACTCCTCGAAGTCTGTCCTTCCCCCCTCGTTAAGGACAGCCCCCCTAAAAAACCCTCCTCCTGGGAAGGAAATCGCCAGTCGGAACGAAGCCATTCCTTCAAATCGCCTTCATCTGCACGCCGACCTTATAAATACGTAAGCTACGAATTGCATTTCATTATTTAACTTTGATGCCAACGTAACTCCGTGCTTTAACCCGGTTTAGTGATAGTGGTCAGGGAAATACAAGAGTACAGGGTCGGGGAAAGAGAGAAAGGAGATGCAGAGGAGATAGGCCCTCAGGTGCTTCAGGGATAGGTGGGCTGAGTTGTCTTTACACAAATGCTCGTAGTCTTAGAAATAAGAAGGATGAATTATTTAGTTATATCATTCATGAAGATATAGATATAATATGTATAGTTGAATCATGGGTTAATGAAAATATATTTAATGATAATGTCAGTGATTTTGAACTAGAGGGTTATACTATGTACATTAGTCAAAGGAGAGATAGGACTGGTGGTGGGTTGATTATTTATATCAGAAATAGCATTTCTTCAAATCTAAATAACTCTATAAAGCAAGGAGAAGGTGAATCATTATGGATAGATATTAAGGTTGGTAAAAATAGGAAAATACACTTGGGAGCTTTTTATAGACCACCAGGACAGACTGATTGTATCGATGAGTTAATGATTAGGGAAATAAGTAAAGGATGCAAAGAAGATACAGTTATTCTTGGTGACTTTAATTTAACTTCTGTAGACTGGGAAAATATGATAGGAAGAGATAGAGCAAGTTGTAAGTTTATGGAGTGTTTTGAGGATAACTTTTTGATCCAATTTGTTAATAAGCCAACAAGGGGTGCCAATATATTAGATCTAATTCTTTCAAATGATGATCACTTAGTTCAAGGATTGAGTGTAGGGGAATCATTGGGAAACAGTGATCATCAGATGGTTCGGTTTAATTTGCAAATAGTTAAGGGTAGAACAACGACAAACTCCACGAAAATTCCAAATTTTTATAGGGGAGATTACGATAAATTACGCAGCATGCTAAATCAGATTAGGTGGGATATAGAATTCCATGGAAAGAATACTTATGAGATGTGGGATATTTTTAAGACTATATTAAACATGGTTCAGGAACAGTGTATTCCGATGAAGTCTATTAGGAAGAAATGTAGGAAACCATTATGGTGGAACCAAGAAATAGCTAATAAAGTTTCAGAGAAAAAAAGGGCATACCAGAGATTACAAAGTGAGAGTAGTTTAGATAATTTAAACCATTATAGGTCAACCAGAAATGAACTAAATAAGATTATTAAGAAGACCAAAAGGACAGCAGAAATTAATTTAGCTAAAAATAATAATAAAGATCCTAAAAAATTCTTTAGCTATTATAGAATCAATAATCAATCTAACAGTGATAAAATAGGGCCTATTAAATATGAAGGGGTTTTGAAAGAATCTGATGAGGAAATAGTAGAGGTCCTTAATGATCATTTTGCTTCAGTATTCACAGAAGAGAAACCAGTTAGATTAATTGATGATAATTCTAGGTCAAGGGAAGTAGTGATAAATTCTATTAATATAGACAGAGAAGAAATTAAAGGGCTTATAATTCAGTTAAATACTAGTAAGGCATCTGGCCCTGACAACATCCATTCTAGGATACTCAAAGAAGGTGTAGAAAGTATTGCAGTAGCTCTCGAGAAGATATTTATTAGATCACTAGAGTCTGGAGAAATACCAAATGATTGGAAATTGGCAAATGTAGTGCCAATTTTTAAAAAGGGAAGCAAAGAGGACCCAAATAACTTTAGACCAGTAAGCTTAACTTCTATAGTCTGTAAAATTCTTGAGAAGATGGTTAAGAAGGGAATTTCTGATCATCTAGAGAGTAGCAGGTTAATTAATGATGCTCAGCATGGTTTTAGAAAAGATAGATCGTGTTTAACTAATTTACTGGATTTTATGGATTATGTAACTAAAGAATTAGATAGGGGTGAGAATGTTGATGTGATCTACTTAGATTTCAGCAAAGCTTTTGATAAGGTTCCACATAGAAGACTAGTTCATAAATTAAAGCTGCATGGGATATGTGGGAACGTTTTAAATTGGATAACTGAATGGCTGAAAAATAGGAAACAGAGAGTTGTACTGAATGGAGTGAGGTCAGAGTGGAGGAATGTTATTAGTGGCGTACCTCAGGGATCAGTTTTAGGCCCTTTATTATTTATAATCTATGTAAATGATCTTGGGCAAGGTGTAAATAGCAAAGTGTCAATTTTTGCTGATGACACTAAATTGGCAGCTGTAGTCAAAGAGGTTGAGGGTAGCTTTAAAGTGCAGGGTGACTTAGATAAGCTGTTAGCTTGGGCTCAGAAGTGGCAGATGACTTTTAACCTTAATAAATGCAAAGTTATTAACATGGGGAGAGATAATAGGGAATTTAGCTATGAGATGGATGGATATTGGCTTAATTCAGTTGAAGATGAGAAAGACTTAGGAGTGGTAGTAGATAGGTCACTGAAATTTTCAAAGCAGTGTATTGAGGCAAAAAATAGAGCAAATAGGGTGCTAGGTTACATTAAAAGAAATGTTAGCTACAAGAGTAAGGAGGTCATCCTTAAACTATACAACTCTTATGTCAGGCCACATTTAGAGTACTGTATACAGGCATGGTCACCACATTTTAGACATGATATAAACTTATTAGAGTCAGTACAAAGGAGGGCAACAAAAATAATACCATCCCTGAAGCACCTTCAATATGAAGATAGACTGAGGGTATTAAATATGTTTTCATTTGAAAGAAGGTGTGTGAGGGGAGATATGATTGAGCTTTTTAAAATCTTTTCTGGGATGGATAAATTAGATTTCAGCAAGTTATTTGAGTTAGAAGGTAGTAATAGAACTAGAGGCCACCACTTAAAGATTAAAAAACAGAGGTGCAGACTGGATGTTAGAAAATATTTTTTCACTAACAGAGTGGTAGATTATTGGAATAGTTTGCCACCTGAGGCTGTAGACAGCCCAAACTTGAATGTTTTCAAGCGCAGATTGGATGATTATATGGGGATGGAGGGTTAATTTCTTACTTTTTGGTATGTGGATATGTTTCTTGACTCATTCCTGTGGATGCAGTTTCTTTTTATTGTATATTTTGGGGGATTTTGATTTTGTTTTTGACAGACTCCTATGGAGGCTTTAAATTATATATTGTAGATGCATGGTTGGACATTCCTATGGATTGTTAAATTGTATATTGTAGCTGCATGATCTGACAAAATCCTATGGATGCATTATATGGGTGGGATTTGATGGATACGGATGACCTTTGATAGGCCCTTGTGGCTTTTGTCATCCGTTAAATTATGTTATGTTATGTTATGTTATTGTTTTGTTTGTAATTTTAAATCCATCCAAATCTTCATCCACGGTTTAGTCATTTTATCCTATGACCTTTTCATTTCATGTGCATCTCCCATTTTAAATATTTTCCATGTGTTATTTTTGTTAGTTTAATTAATAAAATTATCTTCTATTAATGCTTGCAATATTATTTATCCTTGGGCTCCGTTCCACTTCCTAAGTATATTGAAGATAAATAAGCCCTCTCCAGGCCTATTTATTAACGTATAATAATACTCGGCCATCTGATTAAAACCCCGCACTAGAATATAGAATAATCCCCACAAAGAATAGATATATAGTATATCGTCGGGAGCCTTTTCTACGAGAGGTAGCTTTAAATTGCAGAGTGACTTAAATAAGTTATTAGCTAGGACTCAGAAGTGGCAGATGACTTTTAACATTAAAAAAATGCCAAGTTCTTGACATGGGAAAGGATAATAGGGAATTTAGCTATGAAATGGATGGGCATTGGCTGAATTCAATTGAGGATGAGAATGACCTAGGCGTAGTAGTACATAGGTCACTGAAGTTTTCAAAACAGTCTATTGAGGCAAAAAATAGAGCAAATAGGCGCTAGGATACATTAACAGGAATCTTAGCCTAAGGGTAAAGAGGTCATCCTTAAACTCGTATGTTAGGCCACATTTAGAGTACTGTATACAAGCATAGTCACCACATTTTAGACATGACATCAACATGCTAGAGTCAGTACAAAGGAGGGCAACAAAAATAATACCTTCACTGAAGCACTTTAAATATCAAGATAGACTGAGGGTACTAAATATGTTCTCATTTGAGAGAAGATGTGTGAGGGGGGATATGATTGAGCTTTTTAAAATCTGTTCTGGGATGGATAAGTTGGATTTTAGCAAATTATTTGAGTTGGAAGGTAGTAATAGGGGTAAATATGTAGACGAGCGGCCCAGCTGATAAAATGTACTATTTTTGTCCGTGTTCCAAAATGTTTCACGTTTTTGCAGTACATTTAAGGGGATGGCTCGTGTGAGGATAAACACAAGGGGGAAACCACACTATGAATATCCTGAGTTTCATTAAATTGGGGGGGGGGGGGGTCTGGGGGCCACAGCCCCCCAGTATATAATCCTAATTGTTATAATGTTCTGATGTTTGTTTACAGAGGTGAATGCTTTAACTACATCATGTCAGTGTCTTTAATCGTTTTGCGAATTATAATATGTGTTGGGGGGGGGGTATGACGTCAGGCATCACTCTTTTTCAAAATTACCACCATCTACCAATAATCATTTCTACTAGCCACACAAATCCCCTTCTACCCAAAATTCATCCAAGGTGGAAGTTAAATAAAGATTGATGGATCAAATTCCAATCTATACTTGAACAGCCTCCCACAAATCTATCCTCATTGCAAGAGAAGGCCAGCTGGTTGACAGAATCCCTTCACACAACCGGGAAAAGGCATTTCCCTTCACCACCAGCCATTTTAATAGCTGCCCCTGTTGTCCATGGTGGACAGAAGAGTGCATCAGTTATGCATCTCAGACAATTAATTGGCTTTCATGAGGCGTTCGCGCTCTCAAAGAAACAAAATTGAATTTCAGAAACAGGAATTGTGGCCACTGCCGAAGAACCCTACTCTGCTCCAAAAGAGAATCCTGGCATAAATTCTGCAGTTCCCTTTCTTTTTCAACACCTTCCCACCAAAGCTTGGACCTTCTTCAGATGTATGATCTCCCCCCTTCCTTACCCCACTCTTATCCACTCTGCATAGGCGGCTCTCCACTGAGAAAGACTGAAGCACTTTGCTTAGAATACAACAATAGACAGTAATCACTCATAACCAGACACCGAGCTAATCTCCTTAAAGATTTGATACCACACATAATCCACTTGCCTCTCCCTTTCAACCCAAAGACCTGCTTGATGACAAAAGGTAAGGCCCCTGGGCTTGACATGCTCCACCCTGCCAGAAACCTATTTATACTTAAACTTTTGAATGACAGTAGGCCAGTTTCCCTCTCTTTGGAAACACTCATTTATTCTCATGATCTTTAAGAAAGAAAAAGACTTTAGAACCATCCTCTTACTGACCACTTAACTTTTTCTCATGTACCAGCAAGCCAATAGAAATAATGGTTCAACAACCCCTATCCTGGTGGCTAGAGTCCCACCACTGAACATTCAAACCAATATGGTTTCCGAACATGCACTTACACATTTTTGGGTTTTGACGGAGGCGGATGGTCTTTGATAGGCCCTTGTGGCCTTTGTCATCCGTGAAATTATATTATGTTATGTTAACACCTGGTACAAACTGCCTTCAGGTAATGTGAAGTGATAGAGGGTGTTTTCTTTGACCTGTCAAATGCATTTAACACAGTACCAAAATTATGAGGCATCGCTTCTATAAATTATCCTCTTTGGGAATTTGTGGTTCTCCTCCCCTCTCTTGGATTCATGATTTCCTTTCAAACTGACTCTATACAGTATTGATAGTTAACTCCAGCTGCTCCCACAAAGGTCAGTTATGGTGTCCCTCAAGGCTCTCCACTAAGCCCACTCCTCTTCACAATATACATATATATATATATATGACCTGCTAGTTACTGCTCACACAACACCATTAGTTTGTTCAGATAATGCCTCCATCATCTATACTGCCCCAATGCCTCAGTTGGTCCATCACAGACTCCAAGGAGCATTCAATAAATTCAATATATGAGCTCAAAACTGTGGTAACACTTCAGATTCGGGGCGCATGCTAGATGGCGCTGTTAGTCGGCTACAATTTTAGGCTACAGCATATCTCTTATGACGTCAGACGGTAGCATCAGCTGTGAACAATATCAGCGTAATATTTTTTTTGTATATGAGTATATACTGAGGGCTGCGCCCCCCAGACCCCCCCAATTGATTGATACTCAGGATCATCGCAGGGTGGTCCCCCTGCAGTGATATCTCCCCCACGAGCAGTCCCCTTGAATTTACTGGAGTTTTTTCTCCCCAACAGCTTTTTACTGGCAGAAAAACCTAACCAAATAACAAACAATTCTTACTTTTATAGGTTTCTTGATTAGTTTATCGCCTCTAGATAATCTAAAAGTTTTTCGCGATCATACAAAGTAAAGCCGAATTTGAATAACAAAGAAGCACATGGAGACCAGGAAAACACAATAACGAAAGAAAAACATTTGCAAAACGGGTCCTATTTATAAGCTATGATGTTGCCAGTAAGAAGCTGTTATCGTTCTCAGCAAACAAAAAATACGAAAACAAAACAAAAAACAATAAAATACATCAAGAAAACTTACCTAACTTAGAAAAAAACTATAAACGAGCAGAGCGCAGATATTTAGTAAATAATAGACTAAAAGTTACAAATCCCCAAAACAACAAAAAAATATAACGCAGTGATTGTCACATCTGTCGCTACCGTCCGACGTCATAAGAGATATGCTGTAGCCCAAAATTGTAGCCGACTAACAGCGCCATCTACCATGCGCCTCGAATCTGAAGTATTACCAAAACTGTAACCTACACCTGTAATGTGATTACAGCTACTTTTGGCATAGTAGGCAGTCACCGGATGTGCTCTTAAAAAAAGCAAAGCCAACTTTGGGTAAACTAACCATAGCTTTTGTGGCTAAGTGTGAAAGAGTATTTCTCTTCAACTAGGCTGCAGGTGATTGGATATCTTTCTAGTTGTGTCAACTACGATCCAGAATAATTTTTATTTTCACTAATGGTTAAATTTGTTTTCAGCATTAATTTGAAATTGTTACGATGCAGTTTCCTAAAACCTTAACTATTAAAAATATTAAAAAATTATATTCTGACAGCTGCTCGTCCATTAAAAAGCGTTCTTCCAACTTCACTCTTCTCTTACATCCACTTAATGCAAAGAATATTAAAGTTGGAGTCAGAAATGAATTAAATTCTATGTTGAATGTTTATATCTCCGAGTAAGTACTAGTATCCTATGGAGGTTGTGGTAGTTTGCTACAAATGAGGGCAGGGCCACTGACTGTGAAAGTTTTTGGAGAAATTTTGGGTTAGGTTATCTTAATTATAGCTAGGATCTTAGATTATTTGGTATAGTTAGGATTAGGTTTGGTTTAGTTAACCTAAATGCAAGTCCCATTTTGTTCACCAGGAAACTGGTGCACATACCCAAACCATGAAAAGGTTTTTTTTTGTTTTTGACAGACTCCTATGGAGGCTTTAAGTTATATATTGTAGATGCATGGTTGCACCTTCCTATGGATTGTTAAATTGTATATTGTAGATGCATGATCTGACAAAATCTTATGGATGCATTATGTGGGTGGGATTTGACGGATGCGGATGACCTTTGATAGGCCCTTGTGGCTTTTGTCATCCGTGAAATTATGTTATGTTATGTTATGAGGGACAAAATCACCGAGGTACAAAGAGACACCATTTGGTATGGTACTTGACTCCTTTTGAGCTGATGTAAATTAACCACAGCCCCAAAATAGTGACCTTATAACAAACTTAATGAAGGCAATGTCTTGACAAAAGCAATTACTGACAACTTATTGAAGACAACCACTTATAGCAACTTAATGAAGGCAACCACATATAGCAACTTAATGAAGGCAACTACTTGTAACAACTTAACGGAGGCATCCAGTGGCAACAAGTTAATGTAGTCAGCCAATTTAAATTATTGAAGATTCCAGACTGACAAAGACCCTAAAAAAGCAAATAAGCAGGCAGGGGGATGGAAAGCGAGGGGGGGGGGGTGAATTACATATTATGTAAAATGTTACTTTTTCTATAGTAACTTTGTTAAAAGTATTCTGCAATTGGTGTGTCGCATATAGACTGTTACCCCTGGAACCTGGATAAACCCTCTTGGCTAGTGATAGGCATCGAATGAATAACCTTAGCACAATTGATATTTTGTGGACCTTGTGGCTTCTCAACCGCATCACCCTTAAGGAAGGCAAAGACAGTAGTGATAACTCTAACCACTCCATTCATTAACAAGAGAAATTGGTCAAGTCTTCTACCTGGTAGTCAGAACCTGATCAGCTACCTCACTGCATGGCAGGATTGAGGCTTTGGAATCTCTAAATTGAGGCCAAAGATTGCCAAGTAAGATTCAGTATGGACTTCCTCTCAGTTAAGATCTGTAGGCTTTGGGTGGTTGAGGAGGACATCATTAAGGAACAAAATGAAGTAGCCCTTGAAATGGCCCCAATTCTTGTGTGGGTGGGGCTACGCTCCCTTTCAAGATCTTCTGGGAGCTCCCTCCCAATTTCTCCAGGGGCTCCCTCCCACGATCTCATGAGAACTTCCTCCCAAGATCTCATGGGGGCTCCATCCCAAGCTTCCCCTCCCCTAATGGGATTTGCCTTTATGTAGAGGGGGGGGGGGGGATTGCATGTCCTGATTATCTGATGAGCCATGCTAGGGGGGGTGGGGGGGTGGCAAGCTTCCTACTCCGCTCAACATTGTGAGAGAGGACTATCCATACTGGAAGGGTTACCAAGAAACTGATGAACCATGCAAGGAGGAGCTGGAGCTGGGTTCCCTACTCTACCCATCCTGGGGGAGAGGATTACCCATACTAGATGGGTCATCAGTTAGGGACCAGACAAAAGGGCTTCGATGTAGCCTTCCAGTATGTGTCAATAGCGACACCCGTTGGAGGGACCACTAGAGTTATCCTGTGCTTGATGGTTGGGTGTCCGGGGTGGGGTCAGTTCCAGCGTGGACAAATTTTCACATCACAGGGCCTGCTTTTTAAAATGAGCAGTCTCCCTGGGTTCGTTCGAAGCTCGACTATGGATGCGAGTTTTATGCATCCACAGCCGAGCGTGTATTGCGGAAGGTGGACTCGATCCACCACACCGGCCTTTGCCTGGCGACGGGTACCTTCCACACCTTCCCCATTGAGAGCCTACTAGTCCATGCTGGGGAAATGCCACTCGTTCTATGTCGTGTATAGTGTATCATTCGCCTGTACATGCGAGCCCGGTGCCTCCCTCAGTCGCCAACAGCTCTCACTGCATCTGCAGCTGATTTTGACGGTGCCTATGCCACCAAGAGATGCCAGTCATACCCTGAGCTCTTTAGGTTTAGGGCCAGGAAACTCCGAGAGCTAGGTATAGCTCTTGGGACGGTGGCCTCTTCTCCCAAAGCTTTTACAGCACCAGAAGTATAGTGTTTGACCTTTTAGAGCACACCTCATGTCACACTAGAACCGTGCCAGTGTATACGGATGGCTCCCAGTCCCAAGAGGGTGTCAGCTTCTACACCGTATCCCCTCTGTTTGAAGTCAGCGGGGCCCTGCCAGGCGCTGCATCTGTCTTCAGGGAAGAGCTGGTGGCAATACACCACAAGGTAGGGGATTATGCGACATGCCCGGTTCGGAGACTGGATTGTGATCTATAGCGACTCACAAAGCGCCCTGAGTGCTCTCAGGGCATTGGAATCTCTGCATCCTCTGGTTCGCGATATCCATGATGCCACGGTTTTGGCAAGCAGGGTGGATGTCGAGATTATCTTCTGCTGGGTTCCTGGACATATAGGAATTGCAGGGAATGAGGGTACCAAAGAGTCTGTAAGGACTCTGCGCCCGGACCAGTGTTTCTCTCTTCCTCACACCGACTGCATGGCAGGAATACAGGCAGCTCTTCAGGCTGCTTGGCAAAGAAGATTGGAGACGGTTGAAGGGAACTTAAAGTTGTGTGCCACTGCGCCGCAACTGTTCCCATGGACCTACACCCCCAATGCCGTGAAGGCTTCAGGTCGCTTTCTCTCGTCTCCGAAACGGTCACACTCGTGTGATGCATCGCTATCTGATGGAGCGCTCGCCTGCGCCCTATTGTGATGACTGCGTCGTCCCCCAGACTGTTCAGCACATTCTTGTTGAATGTCCCAGTATGGGCAATCTTCGCACATGTTATCTGTCCCGGTACCGGGATAGGCGGGGTCACTACCACCTGTCCCTTGTAGTCGGGACAAGTCGTGCTCATTGACTGGTGGACTTGTAGACTTTTGGGGGGAGGCCGGCCTTCTCCCTTTTATTTAACCTGTTTTTGTTTTTTTGTCCTCCCTTATAGGTCGCACATTTCTGCGCCAAAGAGGACCTCCCCCCGTTGCAGGAGCTTGCTTCCTGCTCATTACCCTTTCCCTTTTTTTGTGTGTGTTTTTGAATCTTATTTTAAAGTAGCCTAGTTAGTACAAAGCAGTTTTTAATACAGCGACTAATGCCCAAGTAGGCAGTCGCTAGATGAGCTCTTAAAAAAAATCTCCCTCGGGATGATGTACCTCGTCCTCATTGGCTAGCACCCAGTCCCTGTGTAGACCCAGTGGGCATTGGCTCTTGGCTCCTGGGGCCGAACAGGAAATTAACACCCATAAGGGTGTAAAAAAAAATTCTGCTTCTCAGGAGGTGGTTCCCCGAGACATCATATCATCTACTGGCTGTTGTGCTGCTGAGGAGAATCATATGGGAGCACCTCCTACTGCTTCAGAAATCTAGAAATGGAAAGTTGGTAGCAGGACACCTGCTGGGTCCTCTACATCATCACAAAATGGAGACACACTTGTGATGACTGATATCCTACAAAGCCTCACATACAATGAAGAAGTTTGGTACCATAATGAGAATTGGAATCATCTATGACAATAATGATATCACCAACAGATCTTATGTGGTCTTCCTGACAAAGGAGGCCACTAAGAGTTAAGACAGCCCTTAAACATGCAACCTCCTTACCCATATGTGACAAGAACTTCCCCGTCAGAATCGTAAGATCAAGTAATCTGGAAGAGACAGAGCAGGACTACTGTCCGAACATATTTGAAGAGCATCTGGCAGAGAAAGCAGCAAGGCCACACAAACTATGCACTACTGGTTCGTTTTCTACTACAAAGAGGACAAGTGTAATTTCATACAAGCTGCCCGGTTGGTATCTGGAGAGAAAGATAGGACTCATCCCTGAAGGCCATATAAAAAAGTATGGCAAGGGAGTCCTCATACATGCCAAAGATGTCACCCAGGTGGGAATGCTCTTTAACCTCCCATGCCCATCTGATGGCATGTTTGAAACCAATAAGCCCCGCAAGACCTTTAACTTCAGTAAGGGGTGCATATACAGCTTTGACCTCTTCAACTTCTCTGAAGAGGAGATAGTTGAAATGTGCCCTGACAATGTGAGCCATGTTACAAAAATTAAGGGATAAAAAACCCCTGATAATCTTGGTTTTCTTTGTATACTTTGCACCTGACAGGATCAAGATTGGCCCTCAATCAAAGAAGGTGAAACTTTTCACAGAAAGGCCCCTCCTATGCTACTAGTGCTTCAATTATTGGCATGGGAGGAAGCACTGTAAAGATGCACCACAATGCGGCAACTGCTCTGCCCTAGATAACCATACCATGGCGGAATGCAGGAAAGATCATCCTTTGAACTCCCGGTAATGCAAAACTTAGAAATTGGAGCAGGACATCCTACATCTGGCCAACTCACAGAAAATCAGCCTGTGGAGCGCTAGGAGAGAGCTGATATTTCGGCAGGGAAAGGATTGAGGAGTGAAGACCTGCTCCTCCACTGTGGCTAGCCAACCTACCAAAGCAACCAAAGCTGCTCTCTCAAGACAGAATGCCACAGTCCCACCTTCAGAAGGTGCATCTGTTGCAGTGGAAGTTAGGAACAGATTTGGTGCCCTAGAAAATGAGCACAAGTGGACACATGCTAACTCAACTGAATCACCCCCGATTGACCCAAGACAAAGAGCGACCTGTCTATAAAATTCTCACACCAGAAGAGACGTTGCTTCTCCTCAGAGTCCTTTGATTCAGTGGAGGCACCACCACCAGCTAAAATCATCTTGGCAGCAGAGGTTCAGGAGCCGGAGGCAGTACGTGCTGCCTCCACCATGCCAGAATCCCCAGTGGACAAAGACCAAGACAAAGACAACATGTCAAGTAACAGAAACATGGAGAAGCAGGAGAGGAACACTGCCTCACCTCCAACCGGAAGCTCCCCTTGGCATCCCATGAGGAGGACGACGTCTTGTCATGCCCTGGGGGAGGTAGTCCCCCAAGAATTCCATAGGGACACAGACAGGCCATGAGAAGGATGATGTCTTGTGATGCCCTGGGGGAAGTAGTCCCCCAAGAATTCTATAAGGACACAGACAGGCAACATGCAGCTATCAGTGGATCCCCTCGCAGAGGGGACCACTGGGGCTGCACAAAATATCATCAGGCTCCATATAAAGAACTGGAGAAGAAAAGAGGGATCAATTTAAGATTAGGCACCTAAAGTCACTCAATTCAAGAATAGCCACCTACACTTTGTTCAATTTAAGATAAGGCACCTAAAGTCACTCTGTTTATGACTCACAAAGTGACTTGTAAGGGAAAAGAGAAATTTTGCAAATTACTAAGGAAAGTTTTGCTGAATAGAAAAATATTTAAAGGATTTAAGTTTTGCCTCGGTCCCTTAAACAATTCTTACTGTTACATTTCCATGTAAATCCATCAATATGCCTTGAATTCACTGTCCTTGTCATAAGTGTATCACAAGCACTATATTTCATTTGGTTTTTAATTAATTTCATGCTTTTACACCAGTTTACAATCTCCAAATTGTCACTGTTAAGTAAAGGTAAAATTGTTATTTGAAACATTGATCATGCCATGAGGGTGTTTGGATTGAACTAAAGTTAGGATAAATTATGATAAACGTAAAGAACTTGTAAAGTAAAGTAAACTAAATTCAAGGTAACTTACAATCTACTAAGAGACCTTCTAAATATTTACAATTCAAGATAAATCACCTGCATTTTGATCAATTTAAGATTGAGCACCTGAGGTGCCTAAATCTTAAATTGATCCAAAAAGAGAAAAAGATTTCCAACCCTACCCTACCTTCACCTCAGGGGGAGGTTAAAAAAAAAGTTAAGTTCCACTGAAGGACCATCAACCAAAAAGACAGGTCTAGTGGTCCTTAAACCTCAATCAAAATAAACATGGCCACAAACCTCCAGTGGAACATTCGTGGTCTAAGGGCAAACTGGGAGGAACTTGCCACCTTTGTGGCAGACTCCTCCCCAGCAGTTATCTGCCTTCAAGAGACCATGATGAGGCAGGGAAATTGTCCCTGCCCCATGAGATATGAGGTGCTGCAAACCTCTACTCCCAATGGTGGAAGACATCGTGGTGGTGATTGTTTATACCACCCTCATGATGTCCCCTTCCTGCAGGCTGTGGCAGGGCGTCTCCACCTAGGTGCACACTACACAGTCTCTTCATTTATCTACCACCAAGTTACGACATGTACCCCATCACCTAGCAAACCTTGTGGGGGGGATCCAATTTACAATATTAGGGGTGACTTTCCCCCTCTCACCTTTATTGATTGACATGACTTAGTTGTCCTCAACACTGGTGAGCCCACCCATTTCCATACTTAAATGGCCACATCCAGTGCCATAGACCTCTCACTCTGCAGCTCAAGTATAGCAGTGGATTTCACTTGGATGGTGGACAAAGATCTATGTGGAAGTGACCACTATCCTATAATTCTAAAGACTGATATCCCCTCCCACTACTTGTCTCCCAAAGTTGTCTCTCCCTCATGCAGATTGGCTGAAGTTTGTGGAATCCTGCAACTTTGGCAGCCGTGCAGAAGACTTTGTCACTGTTGATGCGGCAGTGGAATACATCACATCCTGCCTCCACTTTGCTGCATCCATCATTGAGCATCCCCGCACATCTGAGAATTTCCCATGATGTCCGGTTCCCTGGTGGAACCAGGCCTGTACAGCTGGCAGAAGAGCCTCTTGGCGGGCCGAGAGGAGCTACAGATCTCAACCTAACTCGCAAGTCTGTAAGATTTCCTTCCACACAGCTAGGGCTCACTACCACTAAATCCTATGTGAGCTCCATCTCATCATTCACACTGTACTCCCATCTCTCCCCCAGCCTGATCGTTTAGAGTAAGGCAAAATGGCTGCGCACCTACCCTGAGTCATTAAATTCACATGAGGCAACACCCTTGAAGAGGGTCGTGAGGCCATCTTCTGGGGTTCATAAAGCTTTGACTCATTTGCTCATACTCAGTGTTAGGCTGGGTGGCTCGGAGACATTGGATCCTCCAAAAGAGGGACCCCCATCTAAGGTTTCGAGGTGGAGGGAGGAAAAGACTTTGATGGATAGCCCAACCTTACCCGATAAGTCCTCGAAGGTGACAGCGCATTTGTGCAGCCAACAGCGCCCAGAGTTCTGCCTCTGGGAAGCATGCGACCATTCCCGTGAGGATCTTCTCTTTGAAGAGGGCCTCTGCATCTCCTTCAAGCTAGGCCTGGAGGTCATATTCCTTCACTGGAATTGCCACAGACTCCGGGTCAACTAGGAGCAGCTATAGAGGCTCATCTCATGCAGTTCAACGTTATCTATCTCTTTGCAAGATACAATGCTAGGTGCATGCCCCCTGCTCACCCTCCCGGGGTATAATGGTTTTGCAATCTCACCACCACAGGCTGCACAATTTACACCTGTCAGGGTGTCTTTGCTCTTCTCTTCGCTTTAGATACCTCCTTTCAGGCAATAGCTGTGCAGCTGCACCTGGATAGGAGGTATACTGTTATTTCCACCTACATTCCACAGTCAGATGACTTTGGCACGGTTGTCGAGGCCCTTTCACTTGAGGGAGATCTGAATGGTAGACACCTCCTCTGGGGGAAGACTACTCGATTAATCCCAGGGGTCATGTCCTTGCAGAGCTAGAGATATGTGTCCTAAATGTGGATGAGTTTACCTATCACTGCCCGAGAACTGCTAAATTTTCTTGCCTTGATCTATATTTGTGCTCTCCGGATGCACAGTATGATTTTAGGTGGGGGGTGCTCAAGGACCTCCATGGTAGTGATCACTTTCCCATTCAAATATTTTCTGGGCCGCTGCCGCCCGAGAGCCTGTCCTGGTGGTGTTTGATGTGGGTGCGGTGGTCTGCATTTCATTTCTCTATCTCAGTTAGGAGTTTAGCTACGTAGATGAGGCCGTTGAGTTCTTCTCCGGCAACCTCATCGCCGTAGGCCTAACTACTCTTCCTAGAACATTTTGCACGCTGACCGCTCCCATGATGGTCAGCTGATTGTGAGACGGCCCTCAAACAGAAGTGTTAAGTTTACTTGAACCATAAGCGCCACCTGAACAGTTTCACTGTCAGTGAATTTCGTTGAGCTAGGGCTAGGTTCCGGTATATTTCCAAGCATGCACACCTCTCTTCTTGGTGGGTATACACGTCTTCACTTAACAGGAAGACCCTTCTTACAGATGTGTGGGATCTAGTCAAAAGGATTCTGGGCAAGTTCTCACAGGACCCCCCTCTCATTCTCCCGAGAATGGGACCGCAATCTTGGACCCTGCATTCGTGCTGGAATCCTTTGTGACCGCTTTCTTCGCATTCTCTAGCTGGGATGCTGCTCCACCAGCATTAATTGCCCGCTGGGATGTGGAAGGCTGCTGACTGGACTTTACACTGCCCTTGGTCTGGACGATGTCCCGTACATCATGCTTCAACACCTGGGTGAGCGAGGCCATAGCCTTTCTGTTGGATTTGTTCAATAGGATCCTGGGGAATCGCTACTGTGCTCACTTTTCGCAAACTGGGGAGAGATCACTCTACCTCAGCCCTAGCCAGTTTCCGCCCAATCTCTCTAACTTCCTGCATGTGCAAGTTGATGGAGAAATTGGTAAATGTTAGATTAACCTTTTTTTCTGCACAGCGGAAGCCATTTGTCTTCTGCACAGTGCAGCTTCCACAAGTTCCACGCCACGTCAGATTCTCTGCCCCGACTGGAAAATGCTGTCTGCCAGGCCTTCCTTCGTAGACAGCACCTTACCACGTTATTTTTCAATCTGGAGAAAGCCTATGATACCGCATGGCAATATGGTATCATGGAAACTCTCCACATGATGGGGGGTGAGGGGACGCTTCCCAATATTTATGTCTAATTTTAGTGAGATCGTCAATTCCACGTATGTGTGGGGGGAACCCCTCTTTGGCTCAATGGAGCAGGAAGAGGGTGTCCCGCAGGAAAGTGTCCTCTGTTATGCTCTTTGCCCTGAGCATCAACGGCATCACCTCAATGCTGTCGGAAGACCTTTTGATCTCTTTTGGCACGACCCAGATGCCAACTCTGGACCTACCCCCCAATGCTGCGAAGGCTTCAGGTTGCTTTCTGTCATCTCTGAACTGGACACACCGCCATTTGATGGAGCGCTCACCTTCACCTTATTGTGAAGACTGCGTTGTTCCCCAGACTGTTCAGCACATTCTTGTTGAATGTCTCAGTCTGGGTGATCTTCGCGCACGTTACCTGTCCCGGGGGTCGCTACCATTTGTCCCTTGCACTCAGTACAGATTTATGCAGACTGACTTGTGGACTTTATGACTTTTTGGAGGAGGCTGGCCTCCTCCCTTTTATTTGACTGTTGTTATTTTTGTAGGTTGCATGTTCCTGCACTGGAGGGGGAGGCGGGCCTACCCCTGATTCCGAAGCATGCCCCCTTCTTGCTTTTTCTTGTTTTTGTTATTTTTTTTAGCATTTTTATTTATTTATATAGTTATTTGTTTTTTTGTTACTTGTTTCTTAATATAGCCTAGTAGTAGGCGGTGTCGTGTATGGCTGTAGCAGGCCGAAAAATTTAAACTAACCCCAATCGATCCAACCCGCTTCCTACACTAATCCGGACGTGAGAAATCGAAGGAGAATGAAACGGATTGTATGTACAGTCCTTTACTAACAAATTAAATACAATATTTACAAAAAATATGGGTAAATATGCACCCAATGAGCCTATTTATATATATACTAAAACAATCCTATCTTGGAACCCAATCAATCCCAAAAAATATATATTAATACTAAGAGTCAGCATATACAAAAGGGGACAACCAAAACAAGAGACAAAAAAAAAAGAGTTTTCTTACGTGGTACCACGGTTTACGATTTGCCGGCCTCCCCGGGGGAAAATCTTGTCGGCAGTCACTCTTGTGACAAAATTGGGTGTGCGGGGCTTATGGTGCCTGCCACCTCGGAGCTCAGTTTTCTTTAAGATCCAGTCAAGTACTATTAGATGACTTCTTATATCTTCTTTAAATATCTCCAAAATATTTTTTTTAAAGTCGCTCTTGCAAAATGCAGGCAATGTTTTTGTTTGTTTTTGTTTTTTTATTCTGGTACTTGAACGCTGTCTCATAAAATCTTTAACATTTAGTAGCTAATAAAAAAAACATGAGATGTTAAATAACCTTATTCATACAACATGAAATCAAATACATATTTACAAAAGAAAATATAATAAAAAACCCATTCCCACTCACACACACATTCTTACAGAAGGAGGGCGAGTGTATTGGGAAAAAGGGTGGGAGAATGGCCCCTTCACACACTCACATTCGCTCCACCACATGGCGACTTATGCCCAAGCATGCAGTCGCCAGATGGGCTCCCTCAAACAAAATGAACAATCTTTTTGGAATTATTTATGTGAGAAATGGATGCACTCATTTTTACTCACTACTCCTTCCAGACAATGTCTCACTCCTCTTCTATTTTTACTCACTACTCCTTCCAGACAATGTCTCACTCCTCTTCTATTTTTACACACTACTCCTTCCAGACAATGTCTCACTCCTCTTCTATTTTTACTCACTACTCCTTCCAGACAATGTCTCACTCCTCTTCTATTTTTACTCACTACTCCTTCCAGACAATGTCTCACTCCTCTTCTATTTTTACACACTACTCCTTCAAGACAATGTCTCACTCCTCTTCTATTTTTACTCACTACTCCTTCCAGACAATGTCTCACTCCTCTTCTATTTTTACTCACTACTCCTTCCAGACAATGTCTCACTCCTCTTCTATTTTTATTCACTACTCCTTCCAGACAATGTCTCACTCCTCTTCTATTTTTACACACTACTCCTTCCAGACAATGTCTCACTCCTCTTCTATTTTTACTCACTACTCCTTCCAGACAATGTCTCACTCCTCTTCTATTTTTACTCACTACTCCTTCCAGATGTCTCACTCCTCTTCTATTTTTACTCACCACTCTTACCAAGGAGAATGATATCGTCTCATTCTTCTCCTACACCACTTGCATCATACCCTTGTGTGTACCCTCATTTTTGCTGATATTACCCCTTTTTTAAGCCCCAAATGGGGTACAATTATCTTCCCTTATTTGAGCGAGACAAGGAGGCTCTTTCTCCTTGACCTCCATTTTATCCTCAGTGCCCCGTCCGGCCCCAGCTTAGCATCCTTTTTCTCCTTCTGCTAACCCCTACTTTGTCTTCTGTACCAATTCTCTTTTACCCTGAGGCAGAAAACTGTTAGTTTTAACTCATGACCTCATTTGTTGTCATTATAAATAAGGCCAGGATAAGGAAAATTTGATATGATATGTATACTAGGGCGCCCCTTACTCGGTCTAATTTTCTGAAAAAAAATATTAATATTTTCCATAGTAAAATTGATTATTACCGAGGTAAAAGAGGCGGATCGGGGTGCGGCAATTTGCCTTCCTGGCCGCCGTGCTGACCGGACTCAGCGCTCCATCCGGCCCCAGATTAGCCTCTTCTCCTTTCTTTCGGCACACTGATCTTAAATAAGGACTGTGTGTAAAAACTATTAAAAAAAAACAAAAAAATATTCTATCAATATTTTATGACATCCTTATTCTTGGGGGCTATATACATACATACCCTTCCGCACGTGCCTCCACCCATACTCTATTACTTATATATTTGAGGATCCTTGTCCTCTTTAGATGTTCTAATATAGGATCCCCCCCTCCCTCTCCTCACTGGTCTACAAGTTGATTTACCTCTACTACGCATGTTAAGTATAGGATTATCCAGGACTTGAGCAAAAAGTTGAATAGTGAGATAGTAGTACCATGTCTAAAGTCATTTGTAGATTTGCCAATCACCACAACATTGCTAAAGGACAAGTTGGGCTTGACATTTCATGATGTCTTGTGGAATATTAAAACATCCACTGCATATTTTGCAATAATGGATTTGAACCCTGCTATTGGTTATCAATCCACTCTAGATTAATTGGAGTATGAATTAACCATCATCTCATTACTGGTTCTTAAAATTGATTAAAAGTATTGTTGATAAAATGAGCCAGGTATAAGTAATTCATGGTGGCTCTCCGATAAATGGAAGGTTTATGTGTTTTTTTTTAACAGATTTAAAGGCATCCTGGTGGGCTATGAAAACGTTAAAATTGTGTCACCCATGAGTTGGCTTTTTGACACAAATCCTTATCTTCACCTCACCATTATGGCAGATTTTTACATCTTTTCACCAGAAATAAATAACATCTTGAAAGGTAAAATGTAACTCCAGTTTTATCTATATGTGCCCATAGGTTTTGCTTGGGGCAGAAGTCCTTTGACTAAGTTATGTCTTAAGGTACCCATTGCATTCTACTCAGTTCTCATGAGAATTCATACCTTGGATATAACCTCGCTAAGCTGAAACGGTACCTTCCACCCTGGGTGAAGTTAAGCTACAATTTGGTATGGTTAGTCAATGGATAGGGGATTAATTTGAGCCTGGTTGACTGATTGAACCTCCATATGTTTGGTAATTTGCGGGTCAGATTCCACATTGGACTGTAGTACCCCACTCAGATATTGCCACTTGGTGGTAAAATATAGAGATACTCCCATGGCCAACTGAAGTATTTCTCTTCATATGCTATAATTTTTGCCAACTACTCTGTATGATTGGCAATGGGATTAAATATTTTGTCCAACAAAATTAATGCAATCCATACACAAAGGGGTTGGGTTGTAAAGAGTGTATATTTTTTAGTGGGAAAACAGAAGGTTAATTGTTTGAAGGAAGCAAAATTTGGGCATTAACAAGAGGACTTTAATTTGGTGCTTAATTTTTCCCCTATCTTGTTTAGATCAAAAGTTAGATTGCAAAATATGATTTGAGGGACAATAGAAGGGATGCTTTTTGCCGATTTCAAAGTAGAAAATTTTCAGCTCTATACTGCAATACTTTCCAACATCCTAGGTCAAACTAGTTGCAATTTTCAGCCTTTTTAGGTCAAAAAGCATGGGGAATATATGGAAAAGTGCGACATACAACTATGAATTTTGTGAAAGGGTTAGTCTATGTAAGGGAACTCCTAGACTAGTCCTTAGAAGATATTGCTGAAGAGCTAGTTGACCAAGGAGCAGTCAAGGTCAAATGTGTGCTGAGAAAATTTGGAGAGCGGAGGGCCTTAAGCCCTATGTCTACATTTTAGACAGACTCCCTGTGCCAGTTAGTATTGTTACAATGTCAAGACATTTGTGCCACTGTTGCGGAGGGGTTACGACTCTTATCACTTAATCCATACTAATCAAACTTGCAAACATGCTAAGTCAAGTCAACCTGAAATCTGCTCAAAGGCATTGCATCATAAATCTGTATTATGCAGTGCCAAGTGTGTGAATTGCAGTGAACTGCACCCTCCTTCCTCAAAACAATGTATGGGCATTCCGTGTGAGATCAACCAGTGATCGGAACAATCATGTCTAGAATTTTGCTATAACCTTGCTATCTAAGAGAGTTTTTATATGTTAATTCCAATGGTGCAACTCTTATTTTTCTACGCTCAACGGTTCTCGAGATACGGGTGTGTCCATTTCCGGATAGGGCTGTGGGGTCCCACACTTTGGAGGGCTATATCTCAGAAACATTTTAGTTAAACCCCACAATATTATATATTGTTGGAACCATCTTGAAAGGCTCTTTCAAATGATGTAAAGTACTAAACTTTTGAACAATACCACTAAAAAAAATTATTAAAAAAAGTATTTTTCAGCAGTGCCCCCTCAATAAAATTAATTTTCCCCCAAACAATTTTTCCTATTTTTAATTTTAAACATATAACTACAAATTCTTTAAATAAAATCAATGGGCACTCAAAGTGAACATTTTCAAAAATGACTGAAAAAAAGGTTTTTTTCATTTTTTTAGTATAAATTTTGTAAATCTGCATTTTAAGGTAGAAATAAGTGTCTACTTAACTCAATATTATTTATAATTTTATTTTACCATATATATAGTATTTTAGTTATGTAAATGAGTAACTTTCAAAATTTTCATATCTTAATTGTAAACGTTTATACCTACTTAATAAATGTAACTGATAGGTAGGTACCTAACTACTAAATTTACTAAATAATAATTAAGTTAAATATTATTTTTAATTAAAAGCCATTCTAAGTAAATTACTTTTTCTTTTAGTAAACAATAGTGAACAAACTCGCTGTATTAAGTATACAAATAACCATGAGTTTACAAAGAACCTAAAATTTATACATTAATATAAGTTTTAAAATATAAATTACTTCAGCTCTTTCTTATTAAAGAAATACTGAATTTTTTTAGTTCCAGCCTTTAAATTGGGTGGATCCAGATTATTTATTATATTTTCAGAAGGTAAATAACATTTGTCTTTAATTTGAGGAAAGAAATAAAAAGCATTAATTCCAGTAGGATGCAGAAAATCTATTTCATAGTCCTGGAATTCTTTGATAGGACTATCCCAACCTACTTAATATTCATTATAAAGGCATAGAATGCACTGACGGATTTGTGGAGCTATGTTTTTAATGTTTTCAATTATTTGGCTATTTAAATTTTCTCATCTAATCTCATCAAATGATCTTTTGTAAACCATTAATTTTCCTATTTCTAATGGTACAAATCGGTGAAACTTTTGTGTACCTTCTAGTGTACTCACATTTGTAAATCTCTCTTTTAAAAATTTTTCTATTTTAATTTCATTGTGATCTATATAAAAAAACGTTATGCTTTTACCTAAGTTTTCTTCACAAAACTTAAACATATCTTCAGTATTTAAAATTTGATTACAAAAGGTTGTAAACTAGCTTTACACACACATCTCTTGACAATTGCTCCTATACTATCGCAGAAGGATTTGCCATGAGATGATGTGTGGAAATGCCACTCACATGTTACTCCAAAGTCTTCAAAATGGTAGGTTATGTTCATAAAATTTAATTTGTTTTTGTACTGCCCCGCACATCCATCTGTAAAATATTGTATTTTATTTCAATTTGAGCATACATTTTTAATTTTGGGTATAATTTTTTTCCAAATACTGTATACCATAACAGTATTATGTTTAAGTACAAGAGACAAAAAAACAAAAACTTTTGTGGCATAATTGATAATTTTTTTTAAAATACACTACAAATGGATGCACAGTGGCTTGGGAATTCTCCCAATGAAAGCTCTGGTCCTCATCTTGTAGAATGAAACTATAATTCTCAGAAAAATCTCCAAGAATGACTACCTCAGCATTCTTAAGATTATTTTTCAATTCTTTGAAGTAATTACTCTGGAATTTTGCCACATAATGATGGCGAATGAATTTATAATTTTGTCACTCAAGGAATTTGTGTATTGATCAAAAGATTTACATAGCTCATTCAGTGTGCATCTGACTGTAGATATCCATTGCTTGTAAGTTAGAGATTCAATTTCATTGAAACTGAAGAAAACTTTTAACTCCTTCCTCTCTGAGACATTGATTACAAAGCTGCATCATGCATTCTCTATTTTCGACACTGCAAACAGCTTTCTCCATAAGCAGCTTATAATTTACATCTTTCGAACCTAAAGCTGAAATTTGTAGTTTAGGATTATGATAGTATGTACAGACTCATACTGAATGAGTTCCTGATGCTCCAGCCGATATACAATATTGAGGCCAAAGACTTGCAAAGGTAGAAAATCCAATTTCATGATCTTCAGAACAAGAAGTTTTAAAAACTTCAAAAGCTTCTTTTAGATTTAGAAGTATTAAGCGCTTTTGCTCATGCACTCTCTTACCCGCTAAATTTTTAACGCTTAAGTAGTCTGCTTTACCTGGACATAACCTACTAACATCTTCAGATTTTTAGAAACTTTTTACATATTGTTTAGTAGCAGAGTTCACTACCCTCCCCTTAGATACTTTTGGAAGTTCTTCTGGAAAAATACCAATTCTGCAAACAATATCTCTACTTTTTTGACTAAATACTGAGATGCGCCAAAAACTTCACAGGTTTTTTTTATAGTGAATAGAAATAATGTTAAAAGTTTCAGTTTCCTCTCATAATTACTTGTTGAATAAAATTCATGGATGATTTCTGTTAGTAATTTGTCTTGTAATCTGAAAAATAATTTTTGTCTTATCAAGTAGTACCTATACTTACAATATATGAAAAAAAAATTTATCATAAAGAGAATAAACAGTTTAAAAATATTAACCCTTTAGCGGGCAGGTAGCCTGCGCGGGATACTTAATACCACGTTTTTGACAAAACGTGGTGCAATAGTTTGATGGTGTAGATGGCTTGGGTTGGTTTCAGCTAATGAGGGAACTCCTTGGCTATTGTTCTGCACCAATCAGAGCTCGCTAGCCCATGCAGGAGCTTGGCCAGCGCAGGTAGAAGCAAGCATTCTCTGTTCAGACGCCGTAATAGCCAGATCTCCCTCGAGTTACTCCGGCACACACACTGCCCACGCCCACAATAATGGAGGTAGGTGCATAGAAATCTAATAGCACATAGCCAGATAAATGTGTTCCAATGTGATATGGGTGTGAAGTGTAAAATGTGAAAAGAAATTGGTTAAATAAGAGGGTGTCCTGCACAGGACTTTTGCCTAGCTCACAGGGAACCATATCAGTCCTGTACGGGATACTGTGCCCGGCCTACGGGGAACCATATCAGTCCTGCACGGGACTTTCTGCCCGCTATAGGCATCTTATTTAACAAAATGTATGGTGATTTGTTTATGGTGATGTGGAACATTTATCTGGTTTGTGTGAGAGACCCATATGGCATATCGCCTGAAAATACTTGTGTTTTCTGTGATTACCTGGATTATATTTACTTTTAATGAAGGTTATGGTGCATTATTATTGTGTTTTTAGATAAATATGGCCCTAACTAATGCCATGCTTCCTCATTTCAGCCTTTGGCATTCTACTCTGGGGCCAGGAAGACTAGGTAGCAGGCTCAGATGGAAGATGACACCCACACCCACTTCCTGATTCCCCCCACCTGTTCCCACAGTGACATGGAGATGGAGGATGATGCCCTGGATGAGGTCTTTGATTACGATGCCCTGGACCCTGACTTCCTCCTCAACCTCCCCCCGATGATCTCACTCCCACAATCTCAGGTAAGCAATGAAACTAATGTTTTAAAGAGCAGAAGTGTTGTTGTGGTGCCATGTTTAGAAAGCCAAGTGCTGTGATGTCATTGGCATTTAATTTGTGAGCCAAAGACCTGAAGAGAAAGCCCAAACAGACTCATGTTTTGCTGTGAGTCATTTGAATGGGTGGCCTTTAAATGGCTGCAGTGATTGTTTTGCTGCCATTTTTAAAGGGACAAGTCTAGTCATGTGATGTAAAGGGCCACATCTTTGTTGTCCACAGGCGCTGTCACCAGGGTCAGGACACAGCCAATGCCAGAGGAGGACACCATTGACAGTGAGGATGAAGAGGAAGCAACTGGACCGGCTCCCAAGAAGGCTAGGAGAGCCCAGAAAGATGTGCCACAAAGGACATGGAAGAAAGAGGACATCAGCTACCCTCCACTGCCTGACTTTACCCACCCCGCCCCTCATGCTCTTAGGTCACCCTTCGAGTACTTCCAGGACATGTTCACCACGGCCCTCCTGGAGGATATCCTATACCAAACAATCCTCTATGCCTGGCAGAAAAACGTCAACACCACCTTCCAGATAGACAAGCATGAACTCATGGTGTTCATCGGCATCATGCTGTACATGGGGGTCTCTTGAGGACTAATGGGGAACATACACGATGGTGTTGCAGGTGGCTGAAGTAATGTCCTCTAAGCGGTTCCGGCTGATCAGATCCCTTTTACACTTTAACAACAATGAGAACCTCCCTGGCACCACTGACTGCTTCTTCAAAATTCATCCCATCTTTGCTTTCCTGACCAGGCAGTTCCTGCAGGTGAAAGCAACCCCCACGCAGTCCATCAATGAAGTTGTAGCGGGCCAAAAATCTAGACTAACCACAATCGATCCAACCCGCTTCCTACACTAATCCGGGTGTGAGAAATTGGAGGAGAATGAAACGGATTGTATGTACAGTCCTTTACTAACAAAAAATGTACAATAATATTCACAATGGAGAGGGGTGATTAGATTGGAGATCTCTTTACTATTTACAAAAAATATACAGGTAAATTTCCTATATATATATGCAATAAAAAATAAATAAATCCCACTTATAACTTTTAGCAATCAATCAATCCTAAGAAACGATTCTATGCAAAATCAAACAACCCAAAAATCTGGACTACAACAGTCAATATATAAATAACAAAATGAAAGGCCTCACATGGTACAAAGGGGGTGGGGGGGATGTCCAGCCAGCCGCCACTCGAGTGAGCAAAATGCCTAGGACTTACAAGCAAGTGGCGCCTCTGAGCTTGATGAAAGATAAGTGACTTTATCATGCTTGCGTGGCTATTACAAGCCCTCTTTCATTAAGCTATACTATTTTAAGCTCAACAAGTAAGACAGAACACAGCCTTGAACCTTTGTCAAATACTATTGGCCTTTATTAATTAACAATAAATAGTTAGCTTCTCATACAAATATGGCACTTTGATAAAAGATTATTTTAAACAAAGTACAATCTGAGAAAGAAAAGAAAAACAATTATAATACAAATGAAATCAAATACATATGTACAAAAGAAAATATAAAAAACTTATCATTCCCACTCACACACACATTCTTACAGAGGGAGAGAAGGTATTGAGAAAAGGGGTGGGAAAATGGCCCTTCATATACACTCACATTCGCTCCCCCACAAAGTCATGGTATCCTACAAGGGAACCAGAGCGGGGACCCTGAGACAGTACATCCAGACAAAGCCGGACAAGTGGGGGTATAAGCTGTTCTGCCGGGCAAGCATCCATGATATCCTCATGTACCAGGGAGAGACTACCTTCACCAGCCACCACACCAAGCTCTCCCAGGAGGAGTCACAACTGCTTGTCTCCACCAAGACCATCCTTGTGTTGGCCAAGACCCTGAAGAGACCTCAATCAGCTATATATGCTGACAACTACTTCACCAGCATCTAGCTCATGGAGTATCTGAAGGACAAGGTGGGCTGCTGGTACGTGGGGACGGCGAGGGTCAACCGTGTTGGGCATGCTCCTCTGATCTCTACCAAGGAGCTGGGCAAGAAGATGACTCCTCAAGGCCAATACGACTACTGCTCCAGCAACAGGATCTTTGCCCTGTGCTGGAAGGACAACAAGAATGTCACGGTCCTGTCTTCTGACGTCGGTGTCGAGCCTGTTGGCATTGTGAAGAGATACGACTGCAACACAAAGAAGAAGGAGGGGGTGCCCTGCCCCAACATCATCAAGCAGTACAACGGGAAGATGGGGGGGCATTGACAAGTCCAACATGCTGACCCACCTCTACAAGACCCCAATGCGAGCCAGGAGGTGGTACATGAGGCTCTTCGGGTATGCCCTAGA
This sequence comes from Ceratothoa steindachneri, assembly GCA_963969495.1. Classification (NCBI taxonomy): domain Eukaryota; kingdom Metazoa; phylum Arthropoda; class Malacostraca; order Isopoda; family Cymothoidae; genus Ceratothoa; species Ceratothoa steindachneri. The sequence goes on along the minus strand of OZ018334.1, from coordinate 3,237,291 downwards.
GCTCTGTGTCTGCAACGCCTGGATCCTCTACAAGCTGGACTGTCAGGCCATGGGAGAGAATCCAATGCCCCTAAAGCTCTTCCGGCTTGATATCAGCCACTTCACCCGCGGCCAGAAGACCACAGGGTCCAGAATCACGAGGGCATCACCTGACCAGCCAATGTCCATTCCACGTTGGGGGTACAGGGCTCAACTCCCCAGTCTCCAGCAGCGCTATGACAATCAAAGCCACACCTGCCTATCTTCATGACTATCTGGCAGACCTGTAAGCAAGGCTCCACCAAGGCCACAATCCACCACTCCAGGTGGATGTGCGATGTCTGCCAGATCGCGCTCTGCCTCTCGGACAACCGCAACTGTTTCAGGCCGTTCCACACCCCTCCCACCGAAGCTGAGCAGCAGTCCTCAACCTCCGCCACCTCTTCCTGAGCCCGTCTCCCATCCACTGATGTCCTCTGGTTGGTATGTAAAATCATGTATTTTTATTCTTTTTTATAAGTAAAACATTGAATTTTTCCTTGCGTTTTATTTCAAACAAGCATTAATTTTTAAGAAATATTCATGAAATTTATTGATGGTAAATAACATATAATATTAACATAATTGATGTGAGTTATAACATAATACACAAAAACAGTTATATGGTAAATTATTTATACCCCATACTGGACGAAGTAGCCCAGAGGACTAACATGGTTCCCTGTGAGCCAGGCAGGTAGCCCGCACAGGATACTTCATTGGCAGAACATTGCAGGCAATCAATGCCTCAAATCAAAAAATGTTCAAGAGTAAAAGTGTCTTAGAAATACATCTAGTTTATGACCCTAAGAGGAATTTTTGATATCTCAAGTATTTCTAGGTGTGCCCTCTAAAGGGTTAAGTAAAATTTTTTATAAATTTTCTTTCTAAAAAAGTAAAAACTTATAACATAAAGTTTTAAAAGTTCATATGTATAGGTTGCACTTACTTTTCCATTTCAGTATCAGTTTCTCATTTTTTTTGGACTAGGCAGAGAAACTTCATACGAATCCTCTAATTTCCTTTTCAGAGATCTTGTGGCATTTTCAAAAGTTTTCTCTGCTTTCCTCTGAGATGCCGATCCAGCTGTAAAATTATGTAAAAAAATGAAACTTTATTTTAGTTAGGTACCTACCTATTTAAAAAAACTAGAAAATTATGAAGATATACTTTTTTATTTTCATTAAGCATTAATGATCAGTAAATATAAACTAGGTAATATGTTGGAATATAGATATGTACAAGGGATGGTCAATAAGTTTTGCAATTCGGATATAAGGAAATGAGATATGAGGAAAAGTGTTTTATTATTTTTCAATATAACTACCCTGGACTTCAATACACTTGCGCCACTTGTCCCTGAGGCTTCGAATTCCCGACAACCAGAAATCTCTCGACTGCTGTTTAATCCACTCCTGGACGGCGAGCTGGACATCTTCATCGTCCCCAAACTGGCGTCCATGCAGTGCAGCCTTGAGCTGGCGGAATAAAAAGTAGTCGCTAGGGGCCAGATCTGGACTGTAGAGGGGATGGTTGAGCTCCTCGAATCCGCACTCGCGCAAGGCAGCTTGTGCAACTCTGCCCTTGTGGACTTTGACGTCCACAACGGGCAGAGACCTTGGTCATGGCCAAATTGTCGTGGATGATGTTGATAACACTTCCATGTGATATTCCAAGTTCTCAGTCGATTCCTTCGACTTTCACCCGTCGATTTTGGAGGATCATCCTCTCCACAAGGGCCACATTGTCCTCGTTGGTCACGTCTGACGGGCTTCCTGGATGGGGGTCAACTTCAGGGGACTCACAACCATGGTGGAACTCCCTATTCCAGTGAGCAATGGTTGCATAGGAAGGGGCGGTGTCGGTGTACACTGCAATCATGCATTCATGGATCTCTTTTGCATTCTTGCCTTCCTTGGTCAAAAATTTGATCACTGCGCGGTGCTCAACCTTCTCTATTGTTGAAAAATTTGTGATTGATGATCTGCGATCAGCTATTGCTTCTTAAATAGACAAGGCAGGAGCATGCGGCTGCAGATCCTGACTCGTCATAACTTGTCCTAACACCCCCACAAACAGCCATCCCCCTTCCTCTGTTTTGCTCTACCGATTTGCAAAACTTATTGACTGCCCCTCGTACCTATATTACAAGCTAAGCATGATGTACCTACCTACATATACAAAAACACATTTATTATACATCAAAGGTAGGTACTTACATTTTTTCAAAGGAGTAACATTTAAATTCTTAAAAGCACTTGCTAAACTTTCAGTTTTCACAGGGCTGCAATCTTCAAAGGATTCTTCTACTTTTTCTATATCACAAATACTCTGTTCCAATGGTGTATTCGAAGAAGAGTTGGACTCACTTCTGGGCAAAGTTTCTTGATCTTCCGCTATTTTTAGAGGATCATTTGCAATAATGTTTCGGCATCTAGTGCACAGGAGGGTTTCTTCTTTTAAATTTATACCATTTTCCTTTATTCTTTTTAACAAAGCACTTGGAATTTTTCTAATATCTTTCAAACTTTTGTGTTTTACATATGTTTTGAATGTCTTTTTAGTGGGTCTGAACATTCCATACGACCCATGTTTTAGCATCTGAAAAATTAAAAAATTTTAAGCAATTATGTTGACATATCACTATTAAGCGACAAATTTGTTTTTACTAATATCTGCACTTTTTACGTGTCAAAAAGCAGAATTTAAAGAAAAATTAAAAAACTTATTTTTTTCAGTCATTTTTGAAAATGTTCACATTGAGTGCCCATTGATTTTGCTTAAAGAATTTGTAGTTATATGTTTAAAATTAAAAATAGGAAAATTTTTTTGGGGGAAAATTAATTTTACTTGGGGGAGGTGGGGAGCTGCTGAAAAATACTTTTTTGAATAATTTTTTGTAGTGGCATTGTTCAAAAGTTTAGTACTTTACATCATTTGAAAGAGCTTTTCAAGCTGGTTCCAACAATATATAATATTGTGGGGTTTACCTAAAATGTTTCTGAGATATAGCCCTCCAAAGTGTGGGGCCTCACAGCCCTGTCCAGAAATGGACACACCCGTATCTTGAGAACCGTTGAGCGTACAAAAATAAGAGTTGCACTGTTGGAATCAACATATAAAAACTCTTAGATAGCAAAGTTATAGCAAAATCCCAGACTTGAAGGTTCAAAATGTAAAAATTTTTTGGTTGATTTGTCATGGAATGTCCCTGTAGCTCATAGTTTTATGAAAAGGAGGGCCGAACCATTCAGGTTATGGGCTGACTATTTCAGTGGCAAAGGAATAGGTGCAACCTGAGACTTCCTACAATTCTCAAGTTAAAAATACTTTACAAATATGGTCACTTCTACCCCCATTCAAAACCCTTCTGCAGGTTCTACTTGCATGGTAGAGTTGGTGGCTCCACAAGCTCATGCCACACTTCAGATAAAATCACAATTTCCTGTCCCTCACCTGTGTGACCAGTTCCCAAAGGGTGAAATGGCCACACACCTACACCGAGTAATTAGACTTGAATGAGGAAAATCCCCAAAGGTGGATGTGACTGTTTTTTTGTTTGTTTGTTTCTAATCCTGTCCTCCAAAAGGAAAGCATAAAGAAAGCCTCAGCTCTCACACCCTTAGCCAAGGCTGAATGGTGCAACTCTGAAATGCGGGACCTTCCAAAGGAAGAGGGCCTCCTAGCTCCACTGCCACCCCACTCACCAAGGCTTCGAGTTGGAGAAAGGAAAAGACATTGTGAGCTCAATTTCCCTCAGTAAGTCCTCAGAGACAACAATGTCCTCTATTGCCAACTGCTCCCTGAGTTCTGCCTCCAAGAAGTCAATGCCTATTCTTGTGAGGGTCTTCTCTTTGAAGAGCGCTCCCACATCTGAACTAGGCCTGGCGGGCATATTCAAGAATAGGTTGGGGGCTAGTCAAGGGGATGTGCTATTATATCCAGAATGTCTCCACTCTTCTACTTGCTATAAATAGCTCCTTTCAGGCAGTGGGATTGCAGCTAGACCTGGATATACTATTATTTCTGCATACATTCAACCCATCAGCCGACTTTCACATGGGGGACTTACGCCACATCAGGGCTGAATGGTGCAGGTCCTTTCTTCTGCCTGGGGATTTGAAGGGTAGACACATCCTCTTGGTGGTAGTACATGTTCAAACCTGATGGGCAGGTCCTTGCCAACCTAATTGATGAGCTGGAGATCAGTGTCCTAAGTGTGGATGAGTTTACACATCACTGTCTGACAAATGTTTCATATCCCATCCAGGAGAATGGGACCACAATCTCAGACCCCACATTTGTGGTGAAGTGCTGCACAGCCACTTTGTATGCATTTTCTAGCCTCTTAAAAACAAAGGCCATAGCAAGAACACACCCATAGATATACCTACATAGTGAGCATCACAATGAATCCACATCAAGATGCATGAATTGCTTGATGGGTCTTCATATGCATGCAAAGCAATGGAGAAAGCCTTTGAAGTCGACTCATTTGGCATAGGGGGAGATAGGCATCAAAAGTTTCCCAGGGGCCGGGGCAGGAGGTCTTTCTGGGGATTCAGTTTCATCATCTGCTGGGTGGATCTCACAATGTGGCTGTCTGAATGGAGAGTCTCCACCTCAGGCACCAAGGGTTCATCTTTGTGGAAGAGAACCTAACTCTGAGAAGAAAGCTGAGTAGGCATACTCTGTCCCAACAAAGTTCTCTGTGGGGTAGGATTACCTGCAAGGGGAATTGCCCTGTGGATCCTCCTGGCCTGAGTGCAAATTAGGGAAGCCATGTTATTGCTTGACATGTTGAATTCTCTGATGAGGCTTGGGAAAGTTATTGGTACTCTTCAGCATCACTCCCTCTCAGCACTAGATTTTTTTATGATTATCTCTGCAGCCTTTTATCTACCCAGAAGAAGGTCGATGGTGTATCTGGGAGTGAAACTCTCTGCTACAACAGAAACCTGGAGGAGAAAAATTACCTCCTGCTCCTAGTACGCTGCACGGAGGTACCCTCCTAGGTACCTGGAAGAGAAGCATGTCCTCCCAACTTCAGTGCCTACAAGGATAGAATTGATACAGAGGGAACCTCGACTTTGGGTCCTTTATGCACTCTTTCCACTACTAATCAGAAACCTGAAAATGAGTTCAAATCACTGGACCCTGGGGGAGATTTATGACTCTAAGAAAATCACATTTATTTTTAAGCTTTACTTAAGGCCTTATCTATCTATAACTTATTTGAGTTGGTAAATGTATATTTACAAATTAATTAGAATTAGGCCAAGATGTTGGATGACTGAAAGCTTGTTGTAAGCAGTCCTGTGGATGAGGCAGAGTTTGAAAATGAGTTCAGATAGAAATCTTGCAACAGTGCCTTCGAAAAGGAACCTATGAGAATGTGTAAAGCTTCTTTCTTTGTGTAGGGGAGAGGAGTGAGTTCACAGATTTTTTTTTACCAATAAATAACAATGGACCTTTACATATCTGTACATATTCACCCTTGATAGGGTTTAATAAATTCAATATAGGGAATACTTCTATAAAGTCCTTATGATTTATTATAAAGTGAACTATATTAACTAGTTATCTAGATTTAAGTTATGAAATTAATTCTTGCTAATATGCAAGATTAATATAGATAATACTCCTAAAACAATAGAAACAATATTAAGTTCACTTAAAAATTAAATATATTTAATATGAAATTCCCAACATCATTTTGAAAATTGGCCTCGTTCTGACCTCGGGGAGCTCCACCTCTTCTGAGGAGATGGCTCCCCCTCCCTGCGCTGTCTCAGGGGCCCCCTTCAAGTCTCTCCTAGTGGAGAGTGTGTTTCCCCCAATGTATATGGGTTCGGAGGCTTCCCCCTTTACCCCATTGTACTGAGTGACCTTTGGACAACTCTAGTCTAGTGGCAGGCTCCCTATACTTTCTCAGGGTACCCTGACAGATTTGGCGGTTTACCCCATACTTTCCTTCACAAGATTGCCTCCATCCACTCCTACCCACCATCCTAGAATATAAGGGTTTTGCAACCCCACCACCATGAAATGGGGGGCAGGCAGGAGGATGCATGATTTACACCAGGCATGATGTTTCCGCTTGCTATAAAACCCTCCTCCTTCCAGGCAGTGCAGCTACACCTGGATAAGTGCCTACACGAGACCCGAATATTCTTGACTTAGTATTAATCTCCGACTCTAACATGGTAACTGCTAAAGCTGGAGGACTGATGGGTGAATTGTTGAGATCCACAGTCTGTAGATCAAATGAATTCATGCTATATCTTTTTATCTCACACATCCGACCATTAGTTGATTATTGCTCCTGTCTTTGGAATGTGGGATACCTTGGAGATATTAGAAAGCTAGAATCGTTACAACGAAGGTGGACTAGAGAGATAGCAGGTTTAGAAGCCCTCGACTATGTGGCTCGCTTAAAGAGTATTGGTCTCCATTCTATACAAGGACGTTTGTTACGTGCAGATATGATAAAGATCTGGAAGTCCTTTAATGCAAATGTAGATGTTGGAATAATAGATATGTTTGAAATGGCGCGAAATGTTGGAACCCGTGGTCACTTGCTCAAGATGTCTATCCTAATCTGCAGAAGTGAAGTATTGAGAAGGTCATTTGCAGTGCGGCAAGTTACATTGTGGAATTCACTTCCACCTAATGTTGTTGGGATTGTTTGAGATTTCATGATGAGGTTGTGTAGTGGAAGCTAGTAATTAAGGGTATGTCCTAATTAATTAGTCAATTTTTAAATTTTTTAGCTGTTTCTTTTTGGCCTAGTTTTTTGCTTTACATTGTTTTTTGTGGTTTTTCTGTGTTTTTTGTTTTTACTTTGGATATGTTTTTATGTTCTGTTGTGTGTCTTTTGCTTGTTTCTTCTTCCTAATTAATTAGTCAATTTTTATTTTTTAGTTGTTTCCTTTTGCCTTAGCTTTTGCTTTTTATTGGTTTTTGTGTTTTTTTCTATGTACTTTGTATTTGCTTTTACTTTGGATGGGTTTTTATGTTCTGTTGTGTCTTTTGCTTGTTTCTTCTTCCTATTGTTAGCAGTATGTTTTATTTAGAAGCAGTGTTCTTGGTTTTTGTATTTTGATTCTTTTTATTTTTAATGATAGTCTTAGTATTAAGAGGATGTCCTTATTTTGTTGTATGGGTGTTTTCTAGATGGGCTTAGTAGTTGTGTTGTTGTGTTATTTTCAGTTTGTTTATCTTGTTTAGATTGTATTATTATGATGTGTAATCTAGCTATTCCCTGCGCATCATTCCATTGTGTCATGTTTCTTTTTATTGTTGTTCTACCATGGCCAGTGGTCGAGTGGCACAGTGGCGCGCGGGAGTGTAGTGCCTCCTAGTCCCTGATGCATAATTCCTATGCCTAAAGGGATGCAGCTCAGGAGGCTTTAGGGGTGAGAATCACAGGTGAGAACCTTAATGTTGGTTACTTTTTCCCAAACAGCGACCACAGACAGGTAAAATTTAAAGTAAACTTCAACGTAAATGCTAATTACAACAAAGAGGATACCAATGCTCCCCTCAAATCGGATTTCACTAACGCCAAATGGGACCTAATGGTTAAGGAATTACAAAACCAGGATTGGTCAGCCTTAACTACTACCAATAATCCCCAAGAATGCTGGAATTCAGTTTTGTCTATAATTAATACAAACTGCTCAAGATACATCCCACAAAAAAGGAAGCAAAAAACTACAACTGCAAAGCCAAGATGGTTCACCAGAGAAATTCAAAGAGCTCTTGGACAAAAGAAGGCTGCATACACTAGATTTCAGAGAACAAAATCAACTGTAGATGAAAATAACTTTAAAAAGTTAAGAAAAGAAACGAAGAAGCTGATAAAATCCTCCCCAAAAAACTTAGAAGAATCTATCATTCAGCAAGTAAAAACCAATCTTTAGTTATTCTTCAGCTATGTGAATAGTAAAAAGACAACCTCCCCATCGATTTGCCCGCTCCTCTCTCAAGATAACGACACTGTGGATGATAATGAGGAGATGGCCCAAATTCTTAATAATTTTTTTTGCTTTTGTGTTTACTACTGAAGATGAGACCAACATTCCAATTTCAGTGGAATTGTTCGACAACAATGAACAACATTTGAATGACTTTTGTATTTCTGAAAACGAAGTCAGAGAAGGCCTGAACTCAATTAACGTAAATAGTTCTCCTGGTCCAGATGGTATTAACTCTCGCATTTTATATGAAATACGCGAAACAGTCACTATTTCCCTGACATATATATTCAATAAAAATTTAGAAACGTGTGTTGTACCAAAAGATTGGAAAATAGCAATTGTTATGCCAATATTCAAAAAGGGAGACCGCTCTTGTGCCGAAAACTACCGCCCTATTAGTTTAACCTCAGTAATTGGAAAACTATTTGAAAGAATAATGAGAGACAAAATTGTAGATCACATGGAAATGAAAAAACTCATAAAAGATTCTCAGCATGGATTTCGTCGAAAACGATCATGTTTGACAAACTTGCTTGATTTCTTTCACAACATATTCAAAATATATGATGAAGACCGAGCTGCCGATATTGTGTATTTCAATTTTCAGAAGGCATTCGACAAGGTACCACACAAACGATTAATTTCTAAAATCAAAGCTCATGGTATCTGGAGGGAGAGTAGTTAAATGGATAGAAGACTGGCTTAGTAAAAGAGGTCAAAGAGTAGTAATTTGTGGCAGCCCTTCCAGCTATATTCAAGTAACAAGTGGGGTGCCACAGGGATCGGCGCTTGGACCAGTACTCTTCCTCATATACATTAATGACATAACCATCGGAATAATTAACAAGTTATCAATGTTTGCAGATGATACCAAAATTGGCGGCCGTGCAAAAACTTCCAAAGACCGTGAACTGATTCAAGAGGACATAAACAAATTGGTTGAATGGGCGAGCAAATGGCAAATGAATTTTAACGTCGCAAAGTGCAGCTCCCTCCATATTGGTAAAAACAACGCGAGAACCAACTATATACTGGGCGGAACCGACATACCAAACATCAACGTAGAAAAAGATCTGGGTGTAAAAATTTCCAGCGACCTTAAATCAAGTAAACAATGCATGGAGGCAGTGAAAAGGGCAAACAGTATACTAGGTCTCATAGGGCGTACATTTCAAAACAAGTCTAAAAGATGTATTCTAACACTTTATAATGCACTTGTTGGCAACATTTGGAATATTGCATTCAGTTTTGGTCGCCACATCTAGAGTGACACAGAAAAATTAGAGTGTGTCCAGCATCGAATGACCAATATAATTCTTCACTTGTGAACAAAAAATTATCAAGACAGTCTTAAAGCTCTAAATCTATTCTCTCTAAGACAGAGACGCATATGCGGGGACATGATAGAGTTACGAGGGGTGGTCAATAAGTTTTGCCAATCGGTAGGGCAAAACAGAGGAAGGGGGATGGCTGTTTGTGGGGGTGTTAGGACAAGTTATAATGAGTCAGGACCTGCAGCCGCATGCTCCTGCCTCGTCTATTTACGAAGCAATAGCTGATCGCAGATCATCAATCACAAATTTTTCAACAATGGAGAAGGTTGAGCACCGCGCAGTGATCAAATTTTTGACCAAGAAAGGCAAAAATGCAAAAGAGATCCATGAATGCATGGTTGCAGTGTACACTGACACCGCCCCTTCCTATGCAACCATTGCTCACTGGAATAGGGAGTTCTGATATGGTCGTGAGTCCCTTGAAGATGACCCCCGTCCAGGACACCCGTCAAGCGTGACCAATGAGGACAATGTGGCCCATGTGGAGAGGATGATTCTCGAAAATCGACGGGTGAAGGTCGAAGAAATCGATTGAGAACTTGGAATATCACATGGAAGTGTTATCAAAATCGTCCACGACAATTTGGCTATGACCAAGGTCTCTGCCCGTTGGTTCCCTAGAAACCTCATGCCCCATGATCGACTTCAACGTCATCAAAATTCTGAGCAGCTGCTGCTCCTGTACAACCAAGAACCCGCGGGATTCGAGTCATGCATAGTGAGAGGTAATGAAACGTGGGTCCATCACTGGGATCCCGAGACCAAGCTCGAAAGCATGGCCTGGAAGCACAGGGGCCCTCCGACCCCTCAAGTTCCAGACCCAACCCTCAGCCATGACGATCATGGCCACCATCTTCTGGGATGCTGAGGGAGTGTTGATGATTGACTATGTGCCTCGTGGAAGGACCATCACAGGACAATATTATGCCGAGGAACTGGCTGGGTTGAAGAAGTGCATCTGTCAGAAGCGGAGCGGCAAGTTGACACGCGGTGTCCTGCTCTTCCACGACAATGCCCCTGTCCACGAGGCCAGAGTTGCACAAGCTGCCCTGCGCAAGTGCGGATTCCAGGAGCTCAACCATCTCCCCATCAGTCCAGATCTGGCTCCTAGCGACTACTTTTTATTCAACCAGCTTAAGGCTGCACTGCGTGGACGCCGGTTTGGGGACGATGTAGATGTCCAGCTCGCCGTCCAGTAGTGGATTGAACAGCAGTCAGGAAATTTCTGGTTGTCGGGAATTCGAAGCATCAGGGACAAGTGGCGCAAGTGCATTGAAGTCGAGGTAGTTATATTGAAAAATAATAAAGCACTTTTCCTCATATCTCGTTTCTTTATATCCGAATTGCAAAACTTATTGACCGCCCCTCGTATTTAAAATCATTCATGGTTTTGAAAATGTAAACAAATCAAAATTTCTAATATTTTTATCAAATGAATCAACGCGTGGTCACAACTTTAAGCTTGAGGGTAGTCACTTTTGGGCAGACGAAACGAAATTCTTCTTCTTCAACAGAACCATAAGAATCTGGAATAATCTACCAGATGCTGTGGTTAACACAGCTAGTATAGTTTCATTTAAAGACAAATTTGATAAATGGATGATGACAAACCCTAACCCAGACTTGTTTTACAGTAGATAAAAAATGGGTGATGAAAAATAGTAACTAATAAAGTGGCAATCTACTTTAGCAAATGTTTCCTGCCTCGCCTTTACTTTGCCGTTTCATAGAGCTTTTTTCATCCATAATCCTTCCGGTAGCCTAGTGAAGGTCAGTAAATCTGTTGCTACCAGACTTTTGATGTAATCTTGATGTAATCCTGTAAAGCTACACCTGGATAAGAGGTATCTTGTAAAGGTACACTTGGATAGAAGGGATCCTGTAATTTGTGTGTACATTCCACTCTCATCTGACTTTGACGTATGTAATTTTTGCTATGCCATGCCACTGTTGCTGAGACCCTTTCTCATATTTAGGGGTTTGAACAGTTGACACCCTCTCGGGGGAGACTACACAATCAATCCCAGGGGTCAGGTCCTTGATGACCTGATCAACAAGCTGGAGATAGGTGTCCTAAATGTGGATGAGTTTTGACATCACTACTAAAGAACCGCTTCATTTTCCTGTCATGATCTATTTTAGTGTTGTCCGGATGCACAGCCTGACTTTGGGTGGGATGTGATTGATGCCCTTCATAGTAGTTACCACTTAGCCATTCAACTATAATTTTCCGGGCTAGTTGCTGTCTGAAAAAACTGCCCCAGTGGTGCTTGGAGTGGGTGTGGTGGTCCACATTTCTTGAAATGATTGATTTCTCTGTTCCAGTTGAGGGGTTAAGGCCAGTGGAGGAGGCCTTTGAGTTCTCCAGCAACCTCATTACTGTGAGCCCAACAACTATTCCTAGCATGTCCGGCCGTTTTGCCAGACCGACCACTCCCAGGATGGTCAGCTGAGTGTGAGACGGCCCTTGGATAGAAGCGTTATACCTACATGTGCTATAAGCGCCGCCTGAATGACTTGTAGGTGTGTGAATTTTTTCAAGCTTGGGCTATGTTCCAATTTGTTTTGAATTCCACCTCCACTCTTCCTGAGTTAGTTGTGTTCCACTCTCGCCTCATGCACACACACTCCCACTGGTTTAGATAATGTCCCGTATGCCATGCTTTGACACCTAGATGAGTGAAGCATGGCATTTCTCTTAGATCTGGACAGAGGGTATATTCCAAGACTCATGTTGAATGGCTACTCTGTTATTTTTTTTTTACAAGCATGGTATAGATCACTCCCCAGCCAGTTTCCACCCAATCTCTCTAACCTCCTGCATCTGCAAGTTGATGGAGAAATTGGTAAATGATTAGCTTTTTTCTGGACAGTAGAGGCCACCTGTCTTCTGCAAGTTCCACTCCATGTCGGATGCTCTGCTCCAACTGGAAAATGCCGTCTGCGAGGCCTTCCTTAGTAGCCAGCACTATGCCACAGTGTTTTTCGATCTGGAGAAGGCCTATAATACCACATGACAATGCGGTATTATGGAGATTCTCCGCACCAAGAGGGCGAGGGGATGCCTTCCAATCTTTATATCTGAATTTCTGCAAGATCATTGATTCCGCATACGGGTGTGGGGAGCACTCTCCGGCCCAATGGAGTAGGAAGAGGGTGTTCCACAGGGAAGTGTGCTCAGTGTCGCACTCTGCTCTGAGCATCAACGGCATCACCTCAGTGCCCCTGTAAGAGGCTTTCCTGGCCACCATGCTGACGGGACTAAGTGCCCCTTCCAGCCTCAGCTTAACCTCTTCTCCTTCTTTCTGACAGCTTGTGTTTTTAACCTACTTCCTCACTTTCCCCACAACCTACCTCTCCCACAACTTTCTCTGGTCAGCCTCTAATTTCACAGGGTAGACACCGACCAGTTTCTTTTCACCCAACCATCCGGGATCGGGACTGATGAGGGAGGGGACAATGCTCTCTCACCCCTGAGCTCCGGTTTAGGGTGGTGGGTTTATAACAACTTGTTTCACCCCCACCCTCACATTTCCCATACACCCTCTCTGTCTCGTTATCAATGTCTATAAATTTTACACTGAGCCTAAGCTGGAGCCTCCATGCTGATGGGATGCCAGGTCACTAGGAAGGAGGAGTGGCCTCAAATGGTGGCAGCTGGCTTTGCCGGCCCTGTGTTTACCCCTTGCAGAGCGAGCTACTGTGTGAGGTGATGAGCGTTTGTGAACCGTTATAACTATAAGGTCACCATGCCCAATGATGGAAACCTAAAAAACAACAAACCTCTCTGCCCTTCCCTTTTACCAACGTTGGAGCCACACTCGAGTAGCTCCAGAGTAGAAAAGGAAGTCCGTCCCCCCCCCCCTGCACTTTTGCATCGAACCTTCCAAACTTCTCTGACTGGAGAGGAGGCTTACTCCTCTCCTATGCCTTTGGGTGCAGGGGACTCCCCTCACCCCTTTCTCTGAAGTCGCCCTTGAGCACCTCCCTTTCTCCAGCATCAGTCTTCCCTTTACTTTCTAAGGGACTGCCAAGAAAGCAGGCAGGCTACCCATAATTTACCGTTCCAGCTCATTAGAGCCAACCCCCTTAGGGGAGCAAGGAATAACAGGGCCGTGCTTCTTAATGTCCTCCATGCATGCGCAACCAGCTTGCAGAGGGTCAGTCTACCTGCCCCCTTCTCTTACCCGACAGATGCCAATTCACCAGCTCCCCCCCCCCAAAAAAAAAGGTTCCTCGAATGGGATCAGTGATGTCTTTGCGAGGGAGGGGGATAGCTACATGGAGGCCACCTGTGAGATGGACTTGGTCAATGAAGTGACCCATCCCCAGATGGTAGGACCTCCCATGGGGATCGAACCTGGGATTGGTGCCAAGCACTGAACCGGAGTCTGCCCATGTCCAAGGTCCTCCTCAGATGAGGGACCTCCTTTCCTGACTGGTGCCCCTATAACAGCCAAGACATTCTCCAATTCACAAAAGGATCTTGCTGAGGCTGGTCCATCTGGTCTAGGGGCTCCTGCCAGCAGAGGGGAGAAGAGAGTTCATTCCCCGCCCTCCTCTTATAAAAATGGAAAAAAATAAAAGACTCACGAGGGGGGGTGCTCCTCCATCTGCGCAGACGGCCAGGTCTGCTGACGTTTCGGTAAGCAACAAAGCCAAGATGTGCAGGTCGGGCCTGTTGCTCACTCGGGTGTTTAGCCCCAGACTAAGAACAAAAGTGCACAGAGTGAAGCCTCAATTACATTGGGACCCCTTATTCAGAGGTTACCTGAAGTTTTCGAGCCCACTGGCTAGTGTGATTGGTAAAGATCCAACGGTGACCCGTTTCTCGGATGAGGATGAGAGCATCGAATACCTCAAAGGCGGCCATGATTAGTGCCCTTCCAACACTTGATGGCACGCCGGTGAGTGTGATGCCGCACTCTACCATGAACTTCGTGAAGGAGTGGTTTATGCAAAGGAACTTGTGGACTACTCCATAGATGACATCACCTTAGAGTTGGCTGACTATGGAGCGCTCAAGGTTGAGTGTGTGATGAGAAAACAGGGAGGGTCCTCGAGACCCACCCCTACGCTCTTTGTCACATTCAACTGTGACAAGCTCCCTGAGTTAGTGCATTCTTGTTGGTATTGCTACCGCGTGAAGGCATTCGTGCCATTGCCGTGGATGTGCTACTACTGTCACTGCTTCAGCCATGTTAATTCGTCTTGTAGACACGCAAAGTTGGGGTTCCCTGAAGTCTGTGTAAGTTGCTCCAAGGCTGCACACAATAAGTCTGAGTGTGTTAATTGCGGAGAACCGCATCCCACTTCTTCTAAGTAATGTGGTGTATATCTCTTTGAAAAGGAAATCCTTGCCATTCAGGTCCAGGATCGTCTCTCATACTGTGAGGCTAAGGATTCGGTCCTTGCACGCCCAGTGCTGCATGGCACGTCTTATGCCTCAACATCAAGAAGACTCTTCTGTCCTGGCCCCTCCAGGCCTCCGAGCATGGTCATTTCTGTACCCATTCAGTACCCCTCTGCGGGTTCTACCCACTATGAGTGCTACCCTGGTAGAGCTGGCGGCATAAGGAGTTCATACCCAGCCCCAGCTAAAACCAGGGCTCCCCCTCCTTCCACCAGCATTACCGTTCCTGTAAGGCGAAACCATCATGTGCCTCCACCGAGTCGTAGACTCACAGGAGGCAACACCCGTGAAGAGGGTCATGAGGACATCATCCGGAGTTTCTAAAGCCGCCTTCTGAAAGGAGGACAGCACTAGTAAAGTTTCGGCTCCCTGGCCCACACCAATGGTAGGCTGGGTAACTTGAAGGTGGTGAATCCTCCAAGGAAGGGACCACCACCTACGAAGCTCCACCTACCTAAGGTTTCAGGCGGTGGGAGGAAAAGACTTGCATGGCGATCCAACTTCCCTTGATAAGCCTGCGAAGGCGACAATGCCTTCAGCACATAATCTGGCTAACAGCGCCTGGAGTTATGCCTCCGAAGCGTATGGCCATTCGCATGAGGGTCTTGTCTTTGAAGAGTGCCCCTGAATTTCCTCTGAGCTAGGCCTGGAGGGCATATTCCTTCAATGGAATTGCCGCAGACTCCGGGCCAACTAGGAGGAGCTGCGGAGGCTCATCTCGTCCCATTTGCCATTAGCTATCTTTTTGCAGGAGATCATGCTGTGTGTGCTCCCCCTGCCCACCCTCCCAGGGTATAAGGGTTTTGCAACCCTTCCACCACAGGATGGGGGCTGGGCAGGAAGCTGCGCCATTTTCACCAGGCATGATGTCTCTGCTCTACTCTTCGCTTTAGACACCTTTCATGCAGTAGCTAGAAGCTGCACCTGGAAATGGAGTATACCGTTATTTCTACATATATTCCAGTGTCAGCCGACTTCGACACAGGGTACTTGCGCCGTGTCATGGCACTGTTGCTGAGGCCCTTTTTCTTGGTGAGGGGATCTGAATGGTAGACATCCCCTCTGGGGAGACTACTCGATTAATTCCAGGGGTCAATTCCTTGCTGACCTGATTGACGAGCTGGAGATAGGTGTCCTAAATGTGGATGAGTTTACGCATCACTGCCTGAGAACCGCTTCATTTTCTTGTCTTGATCTATCCTTGTACTCTCTGAATGCACAATCTGGCATTTGGGTGGGAGGTGGTCAATGACCTACATGATAATGATCACTTTCCCATTCAAATATTTTCTGGGTTGCTACCTCCTAAGAGCTCGTCACCACGGTGGGGCTTTACGTGGGCGAGGTGGTCCACATTTCAAGAAATGACTGATTTCTGTCTCATTCGAGGAGTTTAGGTCGGTAGATGAGGCCGTTGAGTTCTTCTCCAGCAATTTCCGGCAACCTCATCGCCGTGAGCCTAACTATTATTCCTAGAATGTCTGGCTCTTTTGCACCCCGACCGCTTCCGTGGTGGTCAGACGAGTGTGAGGCGGCCCTTGAACAGATGCGCTATAATCGCGGCCGGAACAATTTCACTGTGGGTGAATTTTGTTGAGCTAGGGCTTGGTTCCGGTATGTTTCTAAACACGCCCACCTCTCTTCTTGGCGCACATACTGTCTTCACTTAATGGGAAGACTCCTCTAGCAGAGGTGTGGAAGCAAGTAAAAAGGATTCATGGCAAGTTCTTGCAGGATCCTGCGGTAGAATCCTTCGCAATCGCTTTGTCTAGCCGGAAAGCAGCTCTTCCACCATTCAATTCACGTTGTGATGTCGCGGAAGGCCGCCAACTGGACTTTACCTCCAGAGGCGGAGAACCCTTCGACTACAGGTTTATTCTGAACAAGTTACATTCCACTCTTGCTTCATGCGCAGACATTCCCATGGTCTGGACGATGTCCCGTACGCCATGCTTCGACACCTGGGTGAGTGAGGCATGGCCTTTCTGTTAGATTTGTTCAACAGGATCTAGCAGGAGGGTCTCCTCCTGGATTCCTGGTGAATCGCTACTGTGCTCGCTTTTCGCAAACTGGGGAGAGATCACTCTACTCAATATCTCTAACCTCTTTCCTGTGCAAGTTGGAGAAATTGGTAAATGTTAGATTACCTTTTATCTGGACAGCGGAGGCCATGTCTTCTGCACAGTGTGGCTTCTTGACTTCCACTCCACATCGGATGCTCTGCTCTGACTGGAAAATGCCGCCTGCAAGGCCTTCCTTCGTAGTCACCATTGCCTCAGTGTTTTTTGATGTAGCAAAGGCCTATGATACCGCAATGCGATAGGGTATCATAGAGACTCTCCACGAGATAGGGGACACCTCCCAATCTTTATATCTGAACTTTTGCGAGATCGCGATTCTGCGTACGGGTGAGGGGGAGCCCTCTCAGGCCCAATGGAGCAGGAAAGTTTCCTCAGTGTCACACGCTGTCCTGAGCATCAACGGCGTCACCTCGGTGCTGCCGGAAGATGTTCTCGCTACGCTCTCCGTGGACGACCTTTCGATCTCTTTTGGCGCGGCCCAGATGCCAACTCTGGAGCGTCGACTCCAACAGGCATTAAACCGCGTCTCTTGCTATGCTGAAATGCACAAGTTTCGATTTTCCTTGGCCAAGACTAAGGTGTTGCACTTATGCTTCCATCCACGGCTCCACCTTCACCCAGACTTGTCTCTTAAAGGGGTGGCCTTGAAGTGGTGGACTCGCGCCGTTTCCTTGGTCTTGTATTCGACCGACGCCTCACCTGGGAGGCTCATATTCGCAGCCTTAGGGTCTCTTGTACCCGCACCATGGATATTCTTCATTCCATTACGTTCAATGCCTGGAGCATTTTCGACTAAGGATACGAGTTTTATGCATCCGCAGCCGAGCGTTTATTGCGGAAGGTGGATTCGAACTACCACACCGGCCTTCGCCTTGCGACTGGTGCCTCCTGCACTTCTTCCATTGAGAGCCTGTTGGTCGATGCTGGGGAGATACCACTCGCTCTGTGCCGTGTACAGTGCATTCATTATTTACCTGTATGCGGGAGCCCAGTCCCTCCCTTAGTCGCCAACAGCTCTCACTGCATCCACAGCGCTGATTGACGGTGCCTATGCCGCCGAGAGGCGTCAGTCATACCTAAAACCCTCGGGTTTAGGGCTAGGAAACTCTTTGAGACCTAGGAATAGCTCTCGGCCTGATGGCGCCCCTAGTTCTGCCCAGGATGCCGCCCTGGATGGTACCACCTTTCACTATTTGTCACCATGCCTCAGCTCCCAAAGCTTCTACAGTGCCAGGAGTATTGCATTCTGCCTTTTTGGAGCACACTTTGTGTCACACTAAAACCATGCCTGTGTAATGGATGGCTCCAAGTCCCAGGAGGTGGTTGATTTCCATACCGTATCCCCTTTGTTTGAAGTCAGTGGGTCTCTGCTAAGCACTGCCTATGTCTTCACCGTAGAGCCAGTTGCAATACACCACTGGGTATGGGAGATAAATCAACAAGCCTGTTTCAGAGACTGGATTGTGATTTATAGAGACTCACAAAGCACCCTGAATGCTCTCAGGGCATTGGAATCTACGCATCCCCTGGTTCACAATATCTGTTTTGTGAAGACTGCATTGTCCCCTAGACTTTTTGGCGATTTTTGTCGAATGTCCCATGCTGGGTGATCTTCGTGCACCTTACCCCTCCTGGTACTGGAATGAGCGGGGTCACTACTGCATGTCCCTTGTACTCAGAACAGGTTTGTTCACATTGACTTGAGACTTTATGACTCATTGGAGGAAGCTGGCCTCCTCCACTTTATTTTACTCTTTGTTTTTGGTTGCATGTTCCCTCACAATGGGGGGGGGGGACGGGCCTACCCCCAATGCCAGACAGCGCTTCCTTCTTTCCTTTTTGCTCTTGTTTTTTTTATCCTTTTTAATTTTTTATCATTATTTGTTATTTTGCATATTTGTCTTTTTAATATAGCCTAGTAATAGGCTGGGTTGAGTATGGTGACTTATGCTCAAGTAGGCACTTGCCAGATGGGCTCGTAAAAAATAAATAAATAGCAAAGTCCACCACATCAACATGAATGAGCTGATTTATCAACCATGTATGTGCAAACATATGAAAGGACCTTGTCCTCAGCATGTGTTCTTTGTTCAGGTCTCGCCTGGAGTACTTGCTCGCCACCAAGTGTTACCATATTGATTAACATTACAATTCAAATACTTTTGCAAAACCCGGAAGTAACCAACCACTACAAGGAAATTAAAAGGGAGGAACTGATAGTAAAGAGATGTAGGGAAAAAGTCATTGGGAAACTGGTCTTTTGTAAGAATAAGGGAGGACAATTCATTCATCAGGAGGAAGAGGGAGAAAGTAGTTCAGGTGTGGGGGAAGAGAGACCCAGTGGTCTTAGTTGGATCTAATTTATTATAAATAATTAAGTTCCATCTTCCCTTTCCTGTTGTGCTTTAATTTTAAGCGTGTTACTGCTTAGCGTGTATCATCAGAACTAGAGGGTTCCCTTAAGTTTCATCTTAATACCAGTATATAAATTAAGCCTGACTGATTTTATGCCGCGTAACTACATAGCTGCCATTGTTCTGCAGGGACCGTGGTCAAGAAGTCCAAGAATGTTGTTGGTTGCCTCATTCATCATATCTTTAATGCTTCCTCCACTATTCCTCCCAAAGTCGCCAGAAATGAGTGGTGTGGCACTCATGTCAATGAAGGGGATGTTCTGCACATTGAAATAACCAAACTTGACCTCACATCTCCTGTGCCTTATATAAGTGGTGACATTGTGCCTGAAAGGTAAGAAAAAGCTAATTTTTGATGGTAAGGGAGACTTAATATTGCTATCTCCACATCGTGCTAATATTGAGTGGCTAAATCTAAAAGAGATTCTTTTTTATCAAATACCAGTTCCTGCAAATGGTGTGGCGGCTTGCCTCTAATTTCACAGGGTAGATGCCGGCCAGCTTGCTCTCACCCAAATATCCTGGATCGGGGCTGAGAGGGAAGGGGACAACGTTACCTCACCCCTGAGCTCTGGTCTAGGGTGGTAGGTTTTTAATAACCTGCTTCATCCCCATCCACATCTTCTTCACTTCCCCTTTCTTTCTCCTTTCATTCTCTATCCATTTTACAGTGTCCAAGGTGGAGCCGCCATGCTGATGGGCTGCCAGGCCACTAGGCAGGAGGAGTGCCCCGAATGGCCCTCTACTCACCCCTCGCAGAGCGGACTACTGCATAGGGTTATGAACGTTTGCATCCTGTGATTATTATAGGGTCACCATGCCCAATTATGATATTAAAAAAACAAATAAACTCCCCTTACCTTCCCCTCAACCATCGTTGGAGCTGCCCTCGGGCAGCTCCACTGAAAAAATGGAAGCCCCTCCCCTGTGCTTTCGCAGGGGACCCTCCAAAACTCCTTAACCGGAGAGGAAGCTTACTCCTCTCCTTTGCCTACAGGTGTAGAGGACTCCCCCCTCCCTCCTTTCTCTGGATTTACCATCGGGTACCTCCCTCTTTCCAGCGGCAGTTTCCCCCTTTACTTTCTAAGGGGACTGCCAAGAAAGGCAGGCAGCCCATAATCGACCACAGTGTGGGAGCCGGGCGATAGAGCCAACCCTCTTAGGAGGAGGAGGGAAGAGACGCCCTGACGACCTATTCCCTCTAAAGACAAGCAAGCTTGCCTATTCAGTTTAGAGGGGGGTCACCATATGTGCCCCCCTCTCTTCCCCAACAAAAGACACTGACCAATGTGATCTGTGATGTCCTGGGTGGGAGATGGCCACATTGAGCCTCCCCACCTTTAGATGGATATGGTCCCTGAGGCAACCAAGCCTCAGATGAAGCTAGGCTCGGTGCCAAGCACTGAATCTGAGTCCGCCTTTTGGCAAGGTCCTCCTCAGATGGCTTGGGTCTCCAAGACTGTACAAGGAGAGAAATGATCTCCTCCCCCAGCTGGTGCCCCTGTGAAAGCCAAGACCTTCTCCATCTCAGAGAAGGATCTTGATTAGGCTGGTCCATCTGGCCTAGTTGCTCTTGCCTGCGGAGCTGAGAAGCGGGTTTATTCCATGCCCTCTCATAAAGAGAACAGGAAAAAGATGAAGAAGACTCGGTGCTCCTCTCCATCCGCTGAGACGGATGGGGCAGCTGCCGTTATGGTAAGCGACCAAGCCAAGATTGGCACGTCCAGCTCCTTTGTTCCCCCGTTTGGGGAGTCCCAAACTAAGACCAGAACTGTGCAGAGCGGGCCCTTCATTCAGAGGTTACATGGCATTTTTGAGCCTGCTGGCTTCAAGCACTTCCTCGTTATTCGCTCCACTGATGGCGGCATGTTGGCTAAGGCCAACATGATCCATCAGAGGAGAGCTCTAGCTAGCGTGATTGGTAAAGAGCCGACGGTGACCCGTTTCTCGAACGGGAGCCTTTTAGCTAATGCATCGAATCCCTCCCAGGTAGCCATGATTAGTGCCTTTCGGATACTTGATGACACGCCATTGTGTGACGCCGCACTCTACCATGAACTTTGTGTAAGGAATAGTTTATGCGAGGGAACTCGTAGACTACTCCATAGAGGACATCACCTTAGAGCTGGCCGACCATGAGGCCGTCCACGCCGAATGTGTGATGAGAAAACAAGGAGGGGCCTCGAGACCCACCCCTACACTCTTCGTAACATTAGACTGTGACAAGCTCCCTGATTCGGTGCGTGCGTGCCGGTTGGTATCACTACCGCGTAAAGGCATTCGTGCCACTTCCGCGGAGGTGCTATTACTGTCACCGCTTTGGCCATACTAATCGCTCCTGTCGACGTGCAACGTCGGGGTTACCCGAAGTCTGTGTAAGTTGTTCCAAGGCCGCACAGGATAAGTCCAAATTGTGTGTGGCCTATTGCGGAGAGCCGCACCCCGCTTCTTCGAAGCAATGTGGTGCGTATCTGCTTGAGAAGGAACTCCTGCCCGTTGAGGCTCGGGATCGTCTCTCATTTCGCGAAGCTAAGGTCTTGGTCCTGGTTCGCCTATGGCGTCCTATGCCTCAATGTTGAGAAAGACAATCTCTGCTCCTGGCCCCTCCAGGCCTACGAGCACGATCGTTTTCGCACCCATTCGGAACCCTTTTGCGGGTTCACTCAACCCCGTGGTAAAGCTGGCAGCACAAAGGGTTCACACCCAGCCTCGGCTACTACCAGGGCTTCCCTCCCTTACCCCATCGTGACTGTTTTGCGTAAAACGAAACGGCCGCGCGCCTCCATCGAGTCGTTAGACTCACAGGAGGCAATACCCCTGAAGATGTTGTGAGGCCATTTTCTAGGGTTCTTAAAGCTGCCCTCCGAAAGGGTTACAGCAGTAAAGGAGCTTCGCCTCTTGGCCCACACCCAGTGGTAGGCTGGGTGCCTCAGAGACGGTGGATCCTACAAAAGAGAGACCTCCGCCTCCGAAGCCGCCCTGCTCGCCTTTGGTTTTTAGGCGGAGGGAGGAAAAGACTCGCATGGCGAGCCCAATCTCTCCCGATAAGTCCTCGAATGCGACATCGCATTGTGCGCTCATTAACCCCCAGAGTTCTGCCTCCGGGAAGTGTACGGCCATTCCCGCGAAGGTCTTCTCTTCGAAGAGGGCCCCCGCATCTCCCGAGCTAGGCCCGGAGAGCATATTCCTTCAATGGAATTGCCGCGGACTCCGAGCCAACTGTGAGTTGTTGTGGAGGCTTGTCTCGTCCCGTTCCCCGTTAGCTATCTTTTTGCAGGATACCATGCTGGCCGCATGCCCCCTGCCCACTCTCCCGTGGTATAATAAGGATTTTTTGACTCCAGCACCACGGGATGTGTGCCGGGCGGGAGGATGTGCGATTTACACCTGGCATGATGTCTCCTTTCTTTTCTTCACTTTAGATATCTCCTTTCAGGCAGTAGCTGTGGAGCTGCACCTTGATAGGGGGTATACGGTTATTTCCGCGTACATTCCACCCTCAGCCGACTTCGACGCGGCGGATTTCCCCCGCGTCGTGGCACAGTTGCGAAGGCCCTTTCTCTTGCTTGGAAATCTAAACGGTAGACACTCCTGGGGAGACTACTCTATCAATCCCCAGGGTCAAGTCCTTGCCGACCTGATAGACGAGCTGGAGATGGGTGTCCTAAATGTGGATGAGTTTACGCCTCACTGCCTGAGAACTGTTTCATTTTCCTTTCTCAATCTATCTTTGTGCTCTGCGGATGCACAGCCTGATTTTTTTTAGGGGGTCGTCGATGACCTCCATTGTAGTGATCACTTTCCCATTCAAATATCATTTTCTGGGTGCCACTCGAGAGCCCGCCCCGGTGGTGCTTGTTGCGGGCGCGGTGGTCTGCATTTCTGGAAATGACTGATTTCTCTGTCTCAATTGAGGAGTTTAGGTCAGTAGATGAGGCCGTTGAGTTCTTCTCCGGCAACCTCATCGCCATGGGCCTTACTATTATTCCTAGAATGTCTGGCCGTTCTAGGAAGACCCCTCTAACAGAGGTGTGGAATCCAGTCAAAAGGATTCGGGGCAAGTTCTCGCAGGACCCCCCCTCCCATTCTCCCGACAATGGGACCACAATCTTGGAATCCACGTCTGTTGTGGAATCATTCGCGACTCCTTTTTCCTCATTCTCTAGGTGGGATGCTGCTCCACCAGCATTAATTGCGTGTTGTGATGTTGCGGAAGGCTGCCGACTGGACTTTACACAGCCCCTGGTCCAAACGATGTCCCGTCGCCATGCTTCGACACCTGGGTAAGCTAGGCATGGCCTTCCTGTTAGATTTGTTCAACAGGATCTGGGCAGAGGGTATCCTCCAAAACTCCTGGCGAATTGGTACTGTGCTCGCTTTTAGCAAACCGAGAAGAGATCACTCTACCCCAGCCAGTTTCCTCCCAATCTCTCTAGCTTCCTGCAGGTGCAAGTTGTTGTTGAAATTTGTAAATGTTAGATTAGCCTTTTTTTCTGGACAGCGGAGGCCATCTGTCTTCTGTAGAGTGCGTCTTCCGCAAGTTCCACTCCACGTCTGCGAGGCTTTCCTTCGTAGACAACACTACGCCAAGGTGTTTTTCGAGAAAGCCTGATACCACATGGCGATACAGTATCATGGACACTCCTCACACGATGTGGGCGAGGGGACGCCTCCCAATCTTTATTTCTGAATTCTTGCGAGATCATTGATTCCGCGTACGGGTGGGGGAAGCCCTCTTCGGCCCAATGGAGCAGGAAAAGGGTGTCCTGCAGCAGGGAAGTGTCCTCAGTGTCTCACTTTGCCCTGAGCATTAATGGTTTCACCTCCGTGCTGCCGGAAGACGTTCTCGCTAAGCTCTACGTGGACGACCTTTCGATCTCTTTCAGCATGGCCCAGATGCCCACTCTAGTGCGTCGACTCCAACAAGATTGAACCTCGTCTCTCACTATGCTGAAGCACACAGGTTTCAGTTTTCATTGGCCAAGACTAAGGTGGTGCACTTCTGCTGCTATCCACGGCTCCACCCTGACCCAGACTTATTTTTCCTGTGGGTGCGCCTGGAAGTGGTGGACTGGTACCGTTTCCTTGGTCTTGTATTTGACTGACGCCTCACCTGGAATGCTCATATTCGCAGCCTTAAGGTCTCTTGTACCCGCGCCATGGATATTCTCCGTTCCGTGACGTTCAGCGCTTGGGGGTGCTGATAGGGCTACTGCCTTACTTTTTTATCGACCCTTTGTTCGTTCGAAGCTCGACTACGGATGTGAGTTTTTTGCATCCTGGTATTTAAGAAGGTGGACTCGATCCACTACACCGGCCTTCGCCTGGCGACCGTTGCCTTTCGCATTTCTCCCATTGAGAGCCAACCTTGGAGATGCCACTCGCTCTGCGCTTTGCACAGTACATTATTTGCCTATACACGCGCACCTGGCGCCTTCCTCAGTCGCCAACAGCTCTCACTGCATCTGCAGCTGATTTCGACGGTGCCTATGCCGCCGAGAGACTCCAATCATACCCTAAGCCCTTTGGGTTTATGACTATGAAACTCTCGGGCCGGTGGCTCCCCTGGTTCTGCCCAGGACGCCACCCTGGACGGTACCACATTTGGCTATTTGTCGTCACACCTCTGCTCCCAAAGCTTGTACGGCGCCGGGAGTATTGCGTTCTTCCGTTTTGGAGCACACTTCGTGCCATGCTGTAACCGTACCAGTGTATACGGAGCGCTCCAAGTCACAAGAGGGGGTCGGCTTCCACGCCGTATCCCCTCTGTTTGAAGTCAGCGGGTCTCTGCCAAGCGCTGCGTCTGTCTTCACGGTCGAGATGGTGGCAATACACCACTCGGTACGGGAGATTACGCAACGTGCCAGTTTCAGCGACCGGATTGTGATTTATAGCGACTCACAGAGCACCCTTAGTGCTCATGTCATTGGAATCTCCGCATCCCTTGGTTCACATATCTGTGACGCCACGGTTTTGGCTGATGTCGAGATTATCTTCTGCTGGGTTCCTTGACATGTAGAAATTGTGGGGAATGAGGAGGCCAAAGAGTCCGCGAGGACTCTTTGGCTACAGGCATCACTTAAAGTTGCCTGCTATTGTGACTGTTCCCATTGACCTCCCCTCCCCTCCATGCTGCGACGGCTTCAGGTTGTTTTCTGTCATGTCCGAATTGGATACATCCCTGGGAGCGCTCGCCTCCGCCCTACTGTGAAGACTGCGTTGTCCCCCAGACTGTTCGGCACATTCTTGTTGAATGTCCCAGTCTGGGTGATCTCCGTGCACGTTACTGGTACAGGGATGGGCGGGGTCACTACCGCCTGTCCCTTGTACTCAGGATGAGTTTGTGCACATTGACTTGTGGACTTTATGACTATTTGGAGGAGGTTAGCTTCCTCCCCTTTATTTAACTTGGTTTTAGTTGTTTTCTTTGTAGGTCGCGCGTTCCTGCACTGGGGGGGGGGGAGGCAGACCTCCCCCTGATGCTGGAGCTTGCTTCCTTCTTGTTGCCATTGTTTTGTGTTGTTTTTTTTTCATATTATTTTAATGTAGCCTAGTACTAGTCTGTCGTGAGTATGGCGACTTATGCCCAAGTAGGCAGTCACCAGATGGGCTCCTAAAATAAAAAAATTAAATTGTAAACCAACCCACTAAGGGTGATAATATATTGGATTTAGCTCTAACAAATTAAAAAAAGGCATTAGCTTTATAGGAATTGTGGAAATTTGAGAAATAGCATCCTTTGCGAAAGTAGATTTAAGTTAAAATGGAATCCTCTTCTCAGGTTAAAATCCCAGACCTTAGAAAACACTGATTATAGTTGTCTGAAGAGGTACTTGCCTATGGTTGTTTGGGGACGAGCGAGTGAGGTCAGGTCAGGAAATGTGAGGTCAAGAGAGCATTCAGGAGGGAAGATGACCCTCACATAGAGAGGAATATGAAATAATGATTAAGCAGTAAATTGCTGCATAGAATATGCACATTCCATATATGGATATTAGAATCAAGGCCATTGACCATAAAGTGGTCAGGGTCAATTAAGGCAGGGTTACAATGAGCTTACTCAGGGCATTAAAAATTTAATTTGGGTAGCTAAGAAAT
Source organism: Ceratothoa steindachneri (assembly GCA_963969495.1). Taxonomy (NCBI): domain Eukaryota; kingdom Metazoa; phylum Arthropoda; class Malacostraca; order Isopoda; family Cymothoidae; genus Ceratothoa; species Ceratothoa steindachneri. Next base: position 3,210,951 of record OZ018334.1, on the reverse strand, counting down.
TATGAAATTAAAGTGGCAAGTAAGGAAAAGGAAGATCCCATAGGTTTCTTTAAATTATACCGAACTAAGACTAGATATAAAATAGGCCAACTTAAAACTACAGATGGAGAGTTAGTGAGTAATAGTGATACAATGACTAGGAAGTTAAATAGAGGACCTTGGTCTTCAGGACTAAGGAGGAAAAATTAGAGGACATTTTTAATTACCAAGAGATAGTTTCAAAAGAAATAAAAATTAAATTTAGTTAAGCACCAATCCCTAATGAGATTTTTCCTTGGGTTGTGAAGGAATGTAAAGATGTGTTAAGTGCGCCCCTAGTATGCCTATTTAGGGACTAGCATTGTACCAATAGTATGGAGGAAAGCTAATCTTATACCTATATTTTAGAAGGAGGCTAAAACAACCATGTCCTATTACTGAGCAGTGCGTTTGACATCAGTGGTGGGGTAAATGATAGAATTTGTAATGGCAACATCTATTACGTTCACTTAGATAAACCTATGTTGATTATGGAATCTCAACATGGTTTTACTATGGGTAAATCATGTTTGACTAATTTATTTTTTATAGAAAGGTGTACAATGCTGCTGATAGAGATTAGAATTATGATCTTGTTTACTGTGATTTTAATAAGGCTTTCAAAAGGGTGCCACACTTACAACTTTTGAATAAATTTAAAATGCATGAGATTGATGGGAGTATTTTTAGGTGGATTCAGTCGTTGCTTTGTGACACAGTAAAGAGCTGATTAAATCTGAGTGAGGGAATGTTACCCATGGGGTTCCTCAGGAGTCAGTGTTGGGGCCGTTGTTACTCTTTATTTATATTAATGACCTTGACTTGGGTATAAGTAGCGACCTGAGCAAATTTGCTCATGACACTAAGGTAGGTAGGATTATAAGGTCTTGTCTCCAAGATGTGCCCTTCGTACAACCAAGACCTTCACCAATTCAGAGAAAGATCTTGTTGAGGCCGGCCCATCTGCCCCGGGGGCCCCTATCGGCAGAGGAGAGAAGCGGGTTCATTTCCCAAACTCCTCTGTCCGCCGGAGCCACAGGGACAGACAAGTCTGCTGCCACTTTGGTAGGCGACCAAGCCAAGATCGGCACATCCGGCCCCTCTGCCACCCCGGGTGCGGAGCCTCTGACTATGACAAAGACGAAAAGTGCACAGGGCGGAGCCTCGATGACATAGGGGCCCCTCATTCAGAGGTTACCTGGCGTTTTCGAGCCCGTGGCTTCAAACGCTTCCTCGTTATTCGCTCCACTGATGGCACCATGTTGTCCAAGGGCAACATGATCCATCAGAGGAGAGGATTAGCTAGTGCAATTGGTAGAGAGCCGAAGGTGACCCGTTTCTCGGACGGGAGCCTTCTGGCGAATCCCGCCGAGGCGGCCAAGATAAGTGCTCTTCGGACACTTCATGGCACCCCGGTGAGTGTGACGCCGCACTCTACTATGAACTCCTGGTAGAGCTGGCGGCATAAAGGGGTCACACCCATCCCCGGCTAAAAAAAAGGCTCCCCCACCGGAACCGTTTTCCATAAATCGAAACGGCCGCACGCTTCCACTGAGTCCTTAGACTCGCAGGAGGCCATCTTTCGGGGTTCCTAAAGCTGCCTCCTTAAAGGAAGACAGCACTTATAGAGTTTCGGCTCCTATGCGCACGCCTAGTGATAGGCTGACTGTCTCGAAGGCGGTGCATCCTCCAAAGGAGGGACCCCCGCATGCCTAAGGATTGGAGGCGGAGGGAGTAAAAGACTCGCATGGCGAGCCTAACCTCCCCCGATAAGTCCTCAAAGGCGACAGCACCTTCAGCGCATTGTCCTGCCAACAGCGCCCAGAATTCTGCCTCCTGGAAGTGCACGGCCATTCCCGTGAGGTTCTTCTCTTCGAAGAGGGCCCCCGCATCTCCTCCGAGCTAGGCCTGGAGGGCATATTCAATGAAATTGCCGCAGAGTCCAAGCCAACTGGGATGAGCTTTGGAGGTTCATCATCTCCCGTTTTCCCTTAGCCATCTTTTTGCAGGAGACCATGATGGTTGCGTGCCCCCTGCCCACCATCCCAGGTTGGTATAAGGATTTTGCGGCCCCACCACCACAGGATGGGGACAGGCAGGAGGATTGGCCATTTACACCCAGCATGATGTCTTCATTCTTCTCTGCTTTAAATACCTCCTTTTAGGCAGTACCTGTGCAGCTGCACCTGGGTTAGAGGTATACTGTTATTTCTGCATATATTCCACCGCCAGCCGACTTCGATGCGGGGCCACGTCGTGGCACGGTTGCCGTGCACATTTCTCTTGCTCGGGGACTTAAACAGGAGAGATCAATCCAGGGTCAGGTCCTGATCGATGAGCTGGAGATGGGTGTCCTAAATGTGGACGAGTTTACGCATCAATGTACGAGAACTGCTTAATTTTCCTGCCTCGATCTATCTTTGTCCTCTCCCGATGCACAACCTCATTTTGGGTGGGTGGTAGTCGATGTCCTCTATGGTAGTGATCACTCTTTCATTCTATTATCAATTTCTGGGCTACTGACGCCTGAGAGCCCGCCCCAGTGGTGCTTGTTGCAGTGGTCCACATTTCAGAGTAGAGGCTATCCCCGCAGACTCATCGCGAATCGCTACTGTGCTTGTTTTTCGCAAACCGGGAAGAGATCACTCTACCCCGGCTAGTTTCCGCCCAATCTCCCTAACCTCTTGTGTGTGCAAGTTGATGGAGAAATTGGTAAATGTTAGATTAGCCTTTTTCCTGGACAGTGGAGGCCATCTGTCGTCTGCACAGTGTGGCTTCCGCAAGTTCCACTCCACATCAGATGATCTGCTCCAACTAGAAAATGCTGTCTGCAAGGCCTTCCTTCTGGAGAAGGCTTATGATTACCGCATGCCGATACGGTATCATGGAGACTCCATACGATGGGGGCGAAGGGGCGCCTCCGAATCTTTATATCTGAATTTCTGTGAGATTTTTTTATTTTTATTTTTTTTTATAGAGCCCATCTGGCAACTGCCCACTTGGGCATAAGTCGCCAGAAACACGACAGCTTAGAACTAGGCTTGAATTTCTGTGAGATCGTCGATTCATTGTACGGGGAGGAAATCCTCTCCGGCCCAATGTAGGAGGAAGAGGGGGTCCCGCTGGCAAGTGTCCTAGAGTGTCGCACGCTTTGCCCTGAACAACAACGGCATCACCTCGGTGCTGCCGCCCCGTAAGGGGCACGGCGATTTGCCATCCTGGCCGCCGTGCTGACGGGATCCAGCGCCCCGTCCGGCCCCAGCTTAGCCTCTCTTCCTTCCTTCAGATAGCCTGTATTCCTATCCTACCTCGTCGCTTTTCATACAACCTCTCCCACAACTTTCTCTGGTCAGCCTCTAATTTCACAGGGTAGAAGCTGACCTTCTTCTCAGCCAATCGTCCCGGATCGGGGCTGAGGGGGGAGGGGACAATGTCCCCTAACCCCTGAGCTCCGGTCTGGGGTGGTTGGCTTTTAACAACCTGCTTCATCCCCACCCATACCTTCCTCACATCCCTTTTCCTCTCGTCTTCAAAATCTATCCGTTTTACGCCGTGTTCAAGGTGGAGCCGCCATGCCGAAGGACTGCCAGGCCACCAGGCGGGAGGGGTGGTCCCAAATGGCTATGGCCCTGGCTCTGCCGGGCCTGTAAGCACCTCTTGCAGTGCGGGCTACTGCAAGAGGTGGTGAGCGATTGCGTCCCGTAAAACAAAGAGGGTCACCATGCCCAATGATGAAACAAAAAAACATCTCCCCTTAATTCCCCCTATAACAACAACGGAGCCGCCCTCGTGCAGCTCCACAGAAAAGATGGAGGTCCCCCCCCCTGTGCTTGCGCAGGGGACCCTCCATACCTCTTTAACCGGAGAGGAGGCTTACTCCTCTCCTACGCCTACGGGTGTAGGGGACTCCCCCTCACCCCCTTCTCTGGAGGTGCTTTCGGGCACCTCCCTATCTCCAGCGGCAGTCCCTCCTATGCTTTCTAAGGGGACTGCCAAGAAAGCCAGCAGGCAGCCCATTGCCGACCGCCCCTCGTACAAGCGGCTCGGTAGGGCAAACCCCCTTAGGGGGGAGAGGGAAGCCAGGCCCCTTCGGTCGCTTCCCTCAAAAGACCTGCTGGCAAAAATATTAAACCATGCCGGGGTCAAGGCCTGTGCCTCCCCACTAAAGACTTATGACGCTGCCAAGGGGACCTGCGATGTCCTGGGAGGGGATGGCCAACTGGAGGCCCCTCCTGTGATAGACATGGTCCTTGAGGAAAACCAGCCTCAGACGGTAGGGCCTTCCATGGGGGGGAATCCGGGCTTGGCGCCAAGCACCGAACCCGAATCCGCCCCTATGCAAGGTCCTCATCAAACGGCTGTGGATTCTCAGGCAGGACAAGGAGGGGAGGGATCTCCTCCGGATGAATCCCCTGCGCCCACCGGGACCTTCTCCATTTCAGAGAAGGACCTGGCTGAGGCCGGTCCATCTGGCCTGGGGGCTTCTACCGGTGGGGGTGAGAAGCGGGTTCATTCCCCGCCCTCCTCTCCTAAAAAGAAGAAAAAGACAAGAAAGACGAAAAAGACTCGGCGCTCCTCTCCATCCGCGGGGGCTGCGGGGACGGATGGGTCTGCTGCCACTTTGGTAGGCGACCAAGCCAAGATCGGCAAATCCGGCCCCTCTACCCCCTCGTGTGCGGAGCTCCTGACCAAGACTAAGACGAAGAATGCACAGGGCGGAGCCTCGATGACATCGGGGCCCCTCATTCAGAGGTTACCTGGCGTTTTCGAGCCCGCTGGCTTCAAACGCTTCCTCGTTATTCGCTCCACTGATGGCACCATGTTGTCCAAGGGCAACATGATCCATCAGAGGAGAGGATTAGCTAGTGCAATTGGTAGAGAGCCGAAGGTAACCCGTTTCTCGGACGGGAGCCTTCTGGCGAATGCGGCGAATCCCGCCGAGGCGGCCAAGATAAGTGCTCTTCGGACACTTCATGGCACCCCGGTCAGTGTGACGCCGCACTCTACCATGAACTTTGTAAAAGGAGTAGTTTATGCGAGGGAACTCGTTGACTACTCCATAGAAGACATCACCCTAGAGCTGGCCGACCATGGGGCGGTCAAGGTCGAACGTGTGATGAGAAAACAGGGAGGGGCCTCGAGACCCACCCCTACACTCTTCGTCACGTTCGACTGTGACAAGCTCCCTGAGTCGGTGCGTGCCGGTTGGTACCGCTACCGCGTCAAGGCATTCGTGCCACTGCCGCGGCGGTGCTATTACTGTCACCGCTTCGGCCACACGAATCGATCATGTAGACGTGCAAAATCGGGGTCACCCGAAGTCTGTGTAAATTGCTCCAAGGTCGCACACGATAAGTCCAAATCGTGTGTGGCCAAGTGTGTCAATTGCGGAGAGCCGCACCCTGCTTCTTCGAAGCAATGTGGTGCATATCTCCTTGAGAAAGAAATCCTGGCCGTTCAGCCCCAGGATCGACTCTCATTCCGCGAGGCTAAGGACTTGGTCCTGGCGCGCCCGGCTCTGCCTGGGACGTCATATGCCTCAATAGTTAGAAAAGCACCCTCTGCTCCTGGTCCATCCAGGCCAACGAGCACGGTTGTTTCCGCGCCCATTCGGAGCCCTTCTGCGGGCTCTACTACACCCGGGCGCTCCCCTGGTAGAGCTGGCGGCAAAAAGGGTTCACACCCAGCCCCGGCTAATACCAGGGCTCCCCCCTCTTCCCCCAGCGTGACCGTTTCCCGTAAGGCGAAACGGCCACGCGCCTCCACAGAGTCGTTAGACTCACAGGAGGCAACACCCCTGAAGATGGTCGCTAGGCCATCTTCCGGGGTTCCTAAAGCTGTTTCCCGAAAGGAGGACAGCAACAAAGGAGCTTCGGCCCCTTCGCCCACGCCCCGAGGTGGAGCGAGTGGCTCGGAGACGGTGGTTCCTCGAAAAGAGGGCCCCCCGCCTCCCGAGCCGCAACGCCCGCCTAAGGTTTCGAGGCGGAGGGAGGAAAAGAGTCGCATGGCGAGCCCAACCTCCCCCAATAAGTCCTCGAAGGCGACAGCGCCTTCAGCGCTTTGTCCGGCCAACAGCGCCCGGGGTTCTGCCCCCGGGAAGCGTACGGCCATTCCCGTGAGGGTCTTCAATTCGAGGAGGGCCCCCGCGTCTCCTCCGAGCTAGGCCTGGAGGGCATATTCCTTCAATGGAATTGCCGTGGACTCCGGGCCAACTGGGAGGAGCTGCGGAGGCTCGTCTCGTCCCGTTCCCCGTTAGCTATTTTTTTGCAGGAGACCTTCTAGGCGCGTGCCCGCTGCCTGCCCTCCCGGGGTATAAGGGTCTTGCGACCCCACCACCGCGGGATGGCCGGGCTGGGGGATGCGCGGTTTACACCCGGCATGATGTCTCCGTTCTTCCTTTCTCTTTAGATACCGCCTTTCAGGCAGTGGCTGTGCAGCTGCACCTGGATAGGAGGTATACTATCATTTCTGCGTACATTCCACCGTCAGCTGACTTCGACGCGGGGGACTTCCGCCGCGTCGTGGCACGGTTGCCGAGGCCCTATCTCTTGCTTGGAGATCTGAACGGCAGGCAGACTCTCTGGGGAGATTACTCCATAAATCCCAGGGGACAAGTCCTTGCCGATCTGATCGAAGAGCTTGAGATGGGTGTCCTAAACGTGGATGAGTTTACGCATCACTGTCCGAGAACCGCTTCATTTTCTTGCCTTGACCTATCTTTGTGCTCTTCAGATGCACAGCCTGATTTTGATTGGGGGGTGGTCGATGACCTCCATGGTAGTGATCACTTTCCCATTCAAATATCATTTTCAGGGCAACTGCCGCCTGAGAGACCACCTCGGTGGTGCTTGGCGCGGGCGCGGTGGCCTGCATTTCAGGAAATGACTGAATTCTCTATCTCAGTCGAGGAGTTTAGGTCGGTAGATGAGGCCGTTGAGTTCTTCTCCGGCAACCTCATCGCCGTAGGCCTGACTACTATTCCTAGGACGTCTGGCCGTTTTGCACGCCGACCACTCCCATGGTGGTCGGCCGAGTGTGAGACGGCCCTCAAACAGAAGCGTTATGCCTACATGCGCTATAAGCGCCGCCCGAACGATTTCACTGTCGCTGAATTTCGTCGGGCTAGGGCTAGGTTCCGGTATATTTCGAAGCACGCCCGCCGCTCTTCTTGGCGGGCATACGTGTCTTCACTTAACGGGAAGACCCCTTTAGCTGAGGTGTGGAAGCGAGTCAAAAGGATTCGGGGCAAGTTCTCGCAGGACCCCCCTCCCGTTCTCCAGGAGAATGGGACCGCAATCTCGGACCCCGCGTCCGTGGCGGAATCCTTAGCGACCGCTTTTTCCGCATTCTCTAGCCGTGATGCTGCTCCGCCAGCATTCAATGCACGTCGTGATGTCGCGGAAGGCCGCCGGCTGGACTTTACCTCCAGAGGCGGAGAACCCTTCAACGACAAGTTTACTGTGAGTGAGTTGCGTTCCGCTCTCGCTTCGTGCGCGGACACCGCCCATGGTCCGGACGATGTCCCGTACGCCATGCTTCGACACCTGGGTGAGCGAGGAATGGCCTTTCTGTTAGATTTGTTCAACAGGATCTGGGTGGAAGGTCTTCTCCCAGACTCCTGGCGAATCGCTACTGTGCTCGCCTTTCGCAAGCCGGGGAGAGATCACTCTACTCCGACCGGTTTCCGCCCAATCTCTCTAACCTCTTGCGTGTGCAAGTTGATGGAGAAATTGGTAAATGTTAGATTAGCCTATTTCCTGGACAGCGGAGGCCATCTGTCTTCTGCACAGTGCGGCTTCCGTAAGTTCCACTCCACGTCGGATGCTCTGCTCCGACTGGAAAGTGCCGTCTGCGAGGCTTTCCTTCGTAGACAGCACTACGCCACGGTGTTTTTTGATCTGGAGAAGGCCTATGATACCGCATGGCGATACGGTATCATGGAGACTCTCCACACGATGGGGGCGAGGGGACGCCTCCCAATTTTTATATCTGAATTTTTGCGAGATCGTCGATTCCGCGTACGGGTGGGGGGAGCCCTCTCCGGCCCAAAGGAGCAGGAAGAGGGTGTCCCGCAGGGAAGTGTCCTCAGTGTCACACTCTTTGCCCTGAGCATCAACGGCATCACCTCGGTGCTGCCGGAAGATGTTCTCGCTACGCTCTACGTGGACGACCTTTCGATCTCTTTTGGCGCGGCCCAGATGCCAACTCTGGAGCGTCGACTCCAACAGGCATTGAACCGCGTCTCTCACTATGCCGAAGCGCACAGGTTTCGGTTTTCTTTGGCCAAGACTAAGGTGGTGCACTTCTGCCGCCATCCACGGCTTCACCCCGACCCAGATTTGTTTCTTAATGGGGTGCGCCTGGATGTGGTTGAGTCGCACCGTTTCCTTGGTCTTGTATTCGACCGACGCCTCACCTGGGAGGCTCATATTCGCAGCCTTAGGGTCTCTTGTACCCGCGCCATGGACATTCTCCGTTCCGTGACGTTCAGCGCTTGGGGCGCTGATAGGGCTACCGCCTTACTTTTTTATCGATCCTTTGTTCGCTCGAAGCTCGACTACGGATGCGAGTTTTATGCATCCGCAGCCGAGCGTTTATTGCGGAAGGTGGATTCGATCCACCACACCGGCCTTCGCCTTGCGACCGGTGCCTTCCGCACTTCCCCCATTGAGAGCCTGTTGGTCGATGCTGGGGAGATGCCACTCGCTCTGCGCCGCGTGCAGTGCATCACTCGCCTGTACGCGCGAGCCCGGCGCCTCCCTCAGTCGCCAACAGCTCTCACTGCATCCGCAGCTGATCTCGATGGTGCCTATGCCGCCGAGAGACGCCAGTCATACCCTAAGCCCTTTGGGTTTAGGGCCAGGAAACTCCTTCGAGAGGTAGATATAGCTCTCGGGCCGGTGGCGCCCCTGGTTCTGCCCAGGACGCCACCCTGGAGGGTACCACATTTGGCTATTTGTCGCCACGCCTCTGCTCCCAAAGCTTGTACTGCGCCGGGAGTATTGCGTTCGACCTTTTTGGAGCACACATCGTGTCACGCTGGTACCGTGCCAGTGTATACGGATGGCTCCAAGTCCCAAGAGGGGGTCGGCTTCCACGCCGTATCCCCTCTGTTTGAAGTCAGCGGGGCTCTACCAGGCGCTGCGTCTGTCTTCACGGCCGAGCTGGTGGCAATACACCACTCGGTACGGGAGATTACGCGACGTGCCCGGTTCGGAGACCGGATTGTGATCTATAGCGACTCACAAAGCGCCCTGAGTGCTCTCGGGGCATTGGAATCTCCGCATCCCCTGGTTCGCGATATCCGTGACGCCACGGTTTTGGCGAGCCGGGCAGATGTCGAGATTATCTTCTGCTGGGTTCCTGGACATGTAGGAATCGCGGGGAATGAGCGCGCCGATGAGGGCGCCAAAGAGTCCGCGAGGACTCTGCGACCGGACCAGCGTTTCGCTCTTCCTCACACCGACTACATGGCAGGAATACGGGCAGCTCTTCGGACTGCTTGGCAAAGAAGATGGGAGACGGTCGAAGGGAACTTAAAGTTGCGTGCCATTGCGCCGCGACTGTTCCCATGGACCTATCCCCCAATGCCGCGGCGGCTTCAGGTTGCTTTCTGTCGTCTCCGAATCGGACACACTCGTGTGACGCATCGCTATCTGATGGAGCGCTCGCCTGCGCCCTATTGCAACGACTGCGTCGTCCCCCAGACTGTTCGGCACATTCTTGTCGAATGTCCCAGTCTGGGTGATCTTCGCGCACGACACCTGTCCCGGTACCGGGATGGGCGGGGTCGCTACCGCCTGTCCCTTGTTCTCGGGATGAGTGCGTGTACTTTGACTGGTGGACTTATTGACTTTTTGGGGGAGGCCGGCCTTCTCCCTTTTATTTAACGCGATTTAATTGTTGTTGTTGTTTTTGTAATTGTTTTGTTATTGCTTTGTTATTGTTATTGTTATTCCTTTTTATTGTTTTCTGTTTAATTTTTTAAAGTAGCCTAAATTAGGCTGTTTGTTTACGGCAACTTATGCCTTAGTCGGCAGTCGCCAGATAGCCCCTTAATTAAAAAAAAACAAAAAACTCGGTGCTGCCGGAAGATGTTCTCACTACGCTCTACGTGGACGACCTTTCGATCTCTTTTTGCCTCGGCCCAAATGCCAACTGGAGCGTCGACTCCAACAGGCATTGAACCGCGTCTCTCGCTATGCCGTAGCGCACAGGCTTTGGTTTGCCTTGGCCAAGACTAAGGTGGTGCGCTTCTGCCGCCATCCACGGCTCCATCCTGACCCGGACTTGTTTCTAAATTGGGTTCGCCTGGAAGTGGTGGACTCGCACCATTTCCTCGGTCTTGTATTTGACTGACGCCTCACCTGGTAGGCTCATATTCGCAGACTTAGGGTCTCTTGTACTCGCGTCATGGATATTCTTCGATTCGTGACGTTTTGCGCCTGGGGCGCTGATAGGGCTACTGCCTTACTTTTTTTATCGATCCTTTGTTCGTTCGAAGCTCGACTACGGATGCGAGCTTTATGCATTCGCAGCCGAGCGTTTATTGCGGAAGGTGGACTCTATTCAGAGCCTACTTGTCGATGGTGGGTTGATGCCACTCGCTCTGTGCCGTGCACAGTCCATTATTCACCTATGCGCGTTTGCCAGGCGCCTCCCTCAGTCGCCGTCAGCTCTCACTGCATCCCGGTGCCTATGCCGCTGACAGATGCCAGTCATACCCTAAGCTCTTTGGCTTTAGGGATAGGAAACTACTTAGAGAGTTCGGTATAGCTCTCGGGCCGGTGTCACCCATGGTTCTGTCCAGGAAGCCACCCTGGAGGGTACCACCTTCAACTATTTGTCGCCGCGCCTCTACTGCCAAAGCTTGTTCACTTCCTGTCACACTGGAACCGTGCCAGTGTATACGGATGCCTCCAATTCCGAGGAATGAATGAATGAATAGTGCTGGAAATAAATGCTCTCAAGCCCAACGAATTCCGAGGAGGGGGTCGGTTTCCACGCCATATCCTTTTTGTTTGAAGTCAGCGGGGCTCTGCAAGGCACTGCGGCTGTCTTCACGGCTGAACTGATAGCAATACACCACTCGGTACGGGAGAGTATGCGACGTGCCCGGTTCGGAGACCAGATTGTGAATTATAGCGGCTCACAAAGCTCCCTGAGTGATCTCGGGGCATTGGAATCTCCGCATCCCCTGGTTTGCGATATCCGTGATGTCACTGTTTTGGCAAGCCGGGCGGATGTCGAGATTATCATCTTCTGGGTTCCTGGACATGTAGGAATTGCGGGGAATGAGGATGCCAAAGATTCCGCGAGGACATCATGAATACGGTCAGCTCTCCTGACTGCTTGGAAAAGAAGAAGGGAGCTTAAAGTTGCCTGCCATTGCGCCCCGACTCTTTCCCTGGACCTACCCCTAATGTCGCGAAGGCTTCAGGTCGCTTTCTGTCTTCTCCGAATTGGGCACACACACACACACACACACACACACACACACACACACACACACACACACGGGACGCACTGCCATTTGATGGAGCGCTCGCCTGTGCCTTATTGTGGAGACTGCATTGTCCCCCAGACTGTTCGCCACATTCTTGTTGAATGTCCCAATATGGGTGATGTCCGCGCACGTTTTTCGTCCCGGTACAGAGATGAGCGGGGTCACTACCGTTTGTCCCTTCTACTCGGGACGGATTCGTGCACACCTGCGGACTATACGGCTTTTTAGAGGATATTGGCCTTCACCAATTTGACTGTTTGTTGTGGGTTGCGCTGGGGAAAGTCGGGCCAACCCCCGACGCTGTAGCCCTTTTCCTTGTCTTTTTTAATTTTTATTTGTGTTTTTATTAGTCTCATAGTAGGCTTTGGTGAGTACAGCGACTTATGCCCCAAGTAGGCAGTCGCCAGATAGGCTCCTAAACTTTTATTTTAAAACCTGATCTTAACTATGCCACTGAGAGACTCAAGTCATGCCCTGAGCCCTTTGGGTTTAGGGCTAGAAAATTCCTAATAGAGTTTGGTTTAGCTCACAGGCTGGTGGTGCCTCTGGTTCTGCCCAGGATGTCACCCTGGATAGTACTACCTTTCACTATTTGTTGCCATGCCTCTGCTGCCAAAGCTTCCACAGTGCCGGGAATATTGCATTTGACCTTTTTTGAGCACACTTCTTGTCATGCTGGATCTGTCTGTGCCAATATACAGGGATGGTGCCAAGTCCCCGGAGGGGGTTGGCTTCCACACCATATCCCCTCTGTTTGAAGTCATATAGGTTTAATTGGCTTTTGGAGTTTTAAATTTGCCTTGTACTAGGCTGGAATTTTAATTGCCTTGATGTATGTATACCCTTGAAGTCAGTTGCCATATTGGTGCTGAAAAAAAAACCCACCCTCTGCTCCGGATCTATGCAATAACATTGTCTTTCAGAAACTTAGACCCTAACAACATATCATCTCCTTATTTGCACCATCTACCACACAAAATTCATTCTCTCTCATTTGAACAGTGCTAACTAATACATCCTCCTTGAATCTCATGGTAACTAGCACCCCTTGCTTTTCCAATCTAGTTAAACTACAGCTACTCCCATAAATTCCATTGACATTCATGCCTTCAAATGTTTCTTGTAATACCACATTCGCCTGCAAGTATTTCTTGCCCTCTCATTTAACTATAACTCATACATTTATTCTCTCTCTCACCCAAATTCAATTTGGATCTCTATAACCCCCCTCTCACATTCATCGCACTCAACACTCGCACACTAGAGGGCTCCACTGGAATGATCTATCACTTGTTTTCCCACTCTGCAGTTTATTCAACCTTCACAGGATTTTTCTTTCATTACCCCCACTTACATTTGCTGATCTCTGTGTATTCTACCACAACCTTGTCAAGTGACCAACCACACCACACTTTTTCACTCTTACTCCTTGAGCTAACACACATTTTTACATAATGTCCTGTCTGTCCACAGTTTCCACATACTCCAGTCCCATTTACATTCATTCATCCACCATCAGCACAGTTTCAAGCAAAATGGCTCATCTTCCGACATTGGTAACACCGAATCATTCAGACATTTTGACAGTCCTTGATCAGGTGACCTGATTGACCACAGCCAAAACAGGTCCTTGCTACCAGGTGTACTCTTCACTCAAATGTCCAACCCTATCAGCTTCCCAACACCTCACTCTTGATTTATACTCCCATCCACTCTACCTACATTCTGGTTCACTTCATTCACACAATTACTGTCGGTAAAGTTCATCCCACTACCAGTCACACCTCTACTACTTGTGTTTCTCATGGAGTTGTTAGTTACATGCTTAGGGTCATGAAGGAGGCAGGGGTCTCTCCCGTGCTTGAGTGGGACCTGTTTTTGTAGGGTGTTTGGTTTGTTGTGATTTTATTTTGGAGGTTAGTTTGTATTTTGCTTTGGGGGGGTGAGGGGTTATTGGTGGTTTTAATATTATATTGGGGGGGAGCCTTTTAATTGTTTAAGGGAAGGTAGCCCTAGAAGGCAGTCCCCAGATGACATATAAAATAAAAAATTGGGGGAAGGTGTGTTGTTTTTTATTATTATTATTCTAAGATAAGATCATTTATGATTTCAGCATCTGTCTTTTCTAGCAGATGAATGCTTTAAGATAAAACTAACAGTCTTTTTAATTAATTTCCTGATTAATTTATCAATTATAATAGTTTAGTTATCTCTTACACTACTTAATGACTGTTCAAATGAAGTTCTGTCTGTCCTCGCCCACATCTAATTTTAAATTTTCATTTTTAGCAGCATTTTAAAGCCTTCTACTGAGGCTTTTGTGGGGAAGCCGCACATTAAATTAGCTGAAGAAGACATTGGTAACGCAAGTATTGACAAAATGTACAAGAAAAAGGAAGCGTTCAGTCCTACAAAAAAAAAGATAAAAATTAAACAATTAAGTTTTGATGAAGACCGAGCTTGTATGGGAAGAGGTGGTATTAATGGTGGAATCCCTTCATTTGTCGAGGAAGATAAGCGGAAGAGGATAAAGGGTTCTCAGGTGTCAATTAAATTGGAATCCGATAATGAGGTGGATGATTCCCGTAGAATTCAAAAGTTCAAAGATTTTTCTCCAAAGAAATCTTATGAAGTGGCCAACAAAGGGAAGACCAAAAATGGACCATCCTCTCCAAAGGTCTCGACACCATCAAGCCAAAGTGAGTGCAATAAAGAAGAGAAGGAACTTCCTGTAAATAAAAAAAAAAGGAATGCCTCCCTCAAAAGCCTTTGTTCCGCATCCAATACGGGTACTAGAGTGTCAAGCCGAAGTGAATCAGACAGCAACGAGGACGATGATATTTTTGGAAGTATATTGGTTAATGGGTATTCTCAAAAGAAGCTGCCTGAAGAAGTGAAGAAAAAGAAGAAGCCTGAAAAAGTATTATATTCCACTTCCAAACAGGGTTTCACAATTTCAAGTCAAAGTGAATCAGACAGTGAAGAGGAGAATGTCTATGAAAAGAAGAGAGCAAGTTATCTTTTGCAAAAGAAGAGTCATGGGAAGCTAGAGAAATGCAATGCCTCCCCCAAAAGCCTTTGTTCCACATCCAATCTGGGTTCTAGAGTGTCAAAGCAAAGTGAATCAGACAGTGAAGAGGAGAATATCTATGAAAAGAAGAGGGCAAGTTATCTTTTGCAAAAGAAGAGTCATGGGAAGCTAGAGAAATGCAATGCCTCCCCCAAAAGCCTTTGTTCCACATCTAATCTAGGTTCTAGAGTGTCAAAGCAAAGTGAATCAGACAGTGAAGAGGAGAATATCTATGAAAAGAAGAGGGCAAGTTATCTTTTGCAAAAGAAGAGTCATGGGAAGCTAGAGAAATGCAATGCCTCCCCCAAAAGCCTTTGTTCCACATCCAATCTGGGTTCTAGAGTGTCAAAGCAAAGTGAATCAGACAGCGAAGAGGAGAATGTCTATGAAAAGAAGAGAGCAAGTTATCTTTTGCAAAAGAAGAGTCATGGGAAGCTAGAGAAATGCAATGCCTCCCCCAAAAGCCTTTGTTCCACATCCAATCTGGGTTCTAGAGTGTCAAAGCAAAGTGAATCAGACATTGAAGAGGAGAATGTCTATGAAACGAAGAGAGCAAGTTATCTTTTGCAAAAGAAGAGTCATGGGAAGCTAGAGAAATGCAATGCCTCCCCCAAAAGCCTTTGTTCCACATCCAATCTGGGTTCTAGAGTGTCAAAGCAAAGTGAATCAGACAGTGAAGAGGAGAATGTCTATGAAAAGAAGAGAGCAAGTTATCTTTTGCAAAAGAAGAGTCATGGGAAGCTAGAGAAATGCAATGCCTCCCCCAAAAGCCTTTGTTCCACATCCAATCTGGGTTCTATAGTGTCAAAGCAAAGTGAATCAGACAGTGAAGAGGAGTATGTCTATGAAAAGAAGAGAGCAAGTTATCTTTTGCAAAAGAAGAGTCATGGGAAGCTAGAGAAATGCAATGCCTCCCCCAAAAGCCTTTGTTCCACATCCAATCTGGGTTCTAGAGTGTCAAAGCAAAGTGAATCAGACAGTGAAGAGGAGAATGTCTATGAAACGAAGGGAGCAAGTTATCTTTTGCAAAAGAAGAGTCATGGGAAGCTAGAGAAATGCAATGCCTCCCCCAAAAGCCTTTGTTCCACATCCAATCTGGGTTCTAGAGTGTCAAAGCAAAGTGAATCAGACAGTGAAGAGGAGAATGTCTATGAAACGAAGAGAGCAAGTTATCTTTTGCAAAAGAAGAGTCATGGGAAGCTAGAGAAATGCAATGCCTCCCCCAAAAGCCTTTGTTCCACATCCAATCTGGGTTCTAGAGTGTCAAAGCAAAGTGAATCAGACAGTGAAGAGGAGAATGTCTATGAAACGAAGAGAGCAAGTTATCTTTTGCAAAAGAAGAGTCATGGGAAGCTAGAGAAATGCAATGCCTCCCCCAAAAGCCTTTGTTCCACATCCAATCTGGGTTCTAGACTGTCAAAGCAAAGTGAATCAGACAGTGAAGAGGAGTATGTCTATGAAACGAAGAGAACAAGTTATCTTTTGCAAAAGAAGAGTCATGGGAAGCTAGAGAAATGCAATGCCTCCCCCAAAAGCCTTTGTTCCACATCCAATCTGGGTTCTAGAGTGTCAAAGCAAAGTGAATCAGACAGTGAAGAGGAGAATATCTATGAAAAGAAGAGGGCAAGTTATCTTTTGCAAAAGAAGAGTCATGGGAAGCTAGAGAAATGCAATGCCTCCCCCAAAAGCCTTTGTTCCACATCCAATCTGGGTTCTAGAGTGTCAAAGCAAAGTGAATCAGACAGTGAAGAGGAGAATGTCTATGAAAAGAAGAGAGCAAGTTATCTTTTGCAAAAGAAGAGTCATGGGAAGCTAGAGAAATGCAATGCCTCCCCCAAAAGCCTTTGTTCCACATCCAATCTGGGTTCTAGAGTGTCAAAGCAAAGTGAATCAGGCAGCAAGGAAGACATTGTTGATTTTGGAACTATCCTGGGAAATTGGGTTGTTCCCAAGACTAATAAAGATGAAAAAACAAAGAAAAGGAACCTGGAACATGAACCATCTTTCACTACCTTATCTCCCTCTAGTAAAAGGAGGAAGCTAATCTAAACTGAACGATGCATTTGAAGTTGTTAATTATATAAGGAGCAGAGAATGAATTTTTTTTTTCACCTTTTTCTTTCTTTACCATTCTTTCGTTGAATAAAGTTTTGTTAAGAATTTTTTTTTTTCCCTCTGGGTTCTTTTTTTATTGGTTATCATCTCCAGATTGATATTTCAACCGATTCCATAATTGTCTTCATGCAAATGTTTCGCCATTCCTTTCAGGCTCTCGGCTATATGCAGAACTAAAGCAAGGGTATAATCCGACTTGTTTTGTCAAAATATCCCCTTCATTCCATTACCCTCGGCATTCCCATGGTCAGGCAGTTCTTGTTACTCCTTTTATTTGGATATTTCAGCTTTATCCCGCTACTGGGGCACCAAGGATGAAGGAGGGGGGGTTACTAGCCACCTTCAAGGGTTGGGCAAAAATGTCCCATTTTATTTTATACGGAAATGTCACACTTTGGAATTGCTGTTCTGAAGAATCGTACCCCCCGCATAGGGGTCCTAGAGGAGCACCGCATCCTCCCAGTCTGGATATAAATAGGGAAGGGTTGGCTCACTGGGTTGTGTTGAACCCTTTGACAGGGTTGTGTTCCCTCTAGACATCCACTTACAACTCTTCCCTCTATTTTCTCAAAGCTTGAGGGCCTCATCAGCTACCTCATGCCGTATCAGAAGAGATCCCCTTTAATGCCTGCGAGTCCCGAGAGACCTTGATTTGAGGGGGTCATGGTCTTTGGGGCATGATCAATGGGAAGATTGGTGTTGCCCCAATAGCCCTTTCCATGCCAAGCGTTAGTTCCTCATTGGCTGCCAGCCAACTAAAAGTCTCTGTCTGCCACCAGAGATCTTCAGATCCTGTCGGTGATTAGTATGACCTAGTAAGGAAATCCACTTTCTCGCTCTGCCTCTTTGGCTGCCCAGTTGTGAGCCACGACTCCTGGGAAGACACCATTGCCCCACAGGGGGCTACCCTGTGTACCCTGTTACGGTACCTGGAGTCGCTGCACATCGAGAGAAGCCCTGCCACCTGATCGACAGGAACTCTTGGTGAGCTTCCCTCTTGCTGTCTCTCAGCACCTTTTTTTTACTCCTACTCTCATCTCAACCTTTTGATTACCTTCACTTTTTACCAAAAGGAACTGTTCTCACCCAGACAAAGTGCAAATTAGAGACTCCCCATCACTGGGTTAAATGGGACCCAGGGAAGTTGTTGATGTGCTTCTTCTCCGCTCTCTTGCAGCATTCCTATGACTATCCCCTTAACCCTCTTACTAGTCTTAAGGACCTGACCAGCTGCCTCCTGCTGTGTCAAAAGAGGTTTTGAAACTGTTATAAACAACAGTCAAATCCTGCAGGTCGCAGGACACCCTCCCATGACGGGACTTGGGCAATGGGGGTGCGATAATAATGGGAATATCAGTTTTGCCCCAATAACCACTTGATTGTGTACATTGGGCTGACCCCCTTCCTGTTGTCATCTTCTAGTGTGTAAGTATGTACTAGTTGTGGTGGGTGGTCTTTAATGCCTTGTTGGCTGCCAAGCCAACTAAAAATCCCTGGTCCCTTTTTTGGGTCTGCTACATAAGATCTTCAGATCTACTCTGTCTATTCTAGGATCAGTATGGCCTAGACAGGATATCCATTCCTGCTGCCCAGTTGTGAGGGGTGATCTTTGGGGTATAGTAGACC
The DNA here is from genome assembly GCA_963969495.1 of Ceratothoa steindachneri. Lineage (NCBI taxonomy): Eukaryota > Metazoa > Arthropoda > Malacostraca > Isopoda > Cymothoidae > Ceratothoa > Ceratothoa steindachneri. Next base: position 3,192,616 of record OZ018334.1, on the reverse strand, counting down.
CCTGAAAAGTCAGAAAACCCTAGCTGGGATAGGCGAGAGTAGCTGGATGTAGGATGGACCGCATCAACCCTCTTTTTTCCCCCCCCCACTTGTGAGAAGTGTCAGAAATTCTCATTTGTTGACATGTTTTTCAACATTTTTGATTACACCCCTCATTAAATCCTTGATCAACCTGTGTTGGGGCGGATGAGGAATCTAACACCAGCACCAATTCGACTGCTGAGAGGGGCTCCTATCCAACATTCTGAATGCGGCGAAGGGGTTTTTCCTGCTGCACCATCTTTGGAGCTGCACCTGGGCACCACCACCTCTGTAACAGAGGTGCTCTCCCCTCTCCATTCTTGATGGGTTCAGGATTTCCCCTTTACTACCTTGGGTAGAGTTGCTTCTGGGACACTACACATGTGGTGGGTTCCTCCTTTGCTTTCTCAGGAGCCTACAAAGACCTTGTAAGGGCCACAACAATTTGCTTTCCTGGCCGCCGTGCTGACGGGACTCAGCGCCCCGTATGGCCCCAGCTTAGCCTCTTCTCCTTTCTAACACCCTGTCCTCTTACCCTACAACCTCTCCCACAACCTTCTCTGGTTGACCTCTAATGTTACAGGGTTGACGCTGACCAGCTTCCTCTCACAACTATTTCGGATCGGGGATGGGTTTTTAACAACTTGCTTCATCCCCACCCACACATTCCTCTCATACTCTTTCTCTCTCTCCTTTTCATAGTCTATCAATTTTACTCCGCGCCTAAGGTGGAGCTTCCAGGTCACTAGGCGGGAGGAATGGCCTCAATTGGCAGCAGCTGGCTTTACTGATCCTGTATTCACCCCACGCAGAGCGAGCTACTGCGCGGGGTGATGAGCGTCTGCATCCCGTTTACATAATAGGTTCACCATGCCCATTAATAAGAACTCTAAACATCCCAAAACTCGCCCTTTACCATCGTGGGAGCCGCTTTGGGCACCCCCCACCCCTTGATTTCAAAGGGGCTTTCACCCACCCTCACCCCATTCTCTGGAGTCGCCTTTGGGTGACTCCCTTTACAGCGTCAATCTCCACGTTACTTTCTCAGGAGACTGCCAAGAAAGAATGCCAGCGGCCCATAAGTGACCGACTCGACCCTTAGGGAGTGAGGGATGATAGGGCCCGTCCAAGTCCTGCCAGCGCGGATATCGAGATTACAGGGGCTCGCTTGCGCATGATAAAATGAAAGGCACCTCGAAGGGGACCCGTGATGTCTTGGGGGTGGGGGAAGTGGCCACATGGAGTCACCCTATGAGATGGACATGGTTCCTGTGGTCTAGCCCCAGACAGTAGAATCTTTCATGGGGTTGAACACGGGCTCGGTGCCAAGCACGGAACCCAAGTCCGCCCCTGTGCAAGCTCCTCTTCAGACGGTTCGGGTCCCGTGGCCTCACAAGGAGGGAAAACAGCTGATGCCCCTGTGACTGCAGGGACCTTCTCCATCTCGGAGAAGGTTCTTTCCGTCTGCCGTCTGGTTCATTTCCCACCCTCCTTTCTTAAAAAGACAGAGGAACTAGAGTTAAAAGACTAAGGTCACCTCTCCGTCCACGAGGATGGACCGGACGGTGCTGTTTCGGCAAGCGACCAAGCGAAGATTGGCACGTCCGGCCCCGGTGCTCCCCTGGGCAGGAAGTCCCTGATCAAGACCAAAAGTGCAAATGCGCAGAGCGGGGCCTCGATTTCGTCGGGGCCCCTCATTCAGAGGTTACCTGGCGTTTTCGAGCCCCTGGCTTCAAACGTTTCCTCGTTATTCGCTCCACTGATGGCACGATGTTGGCTCAGGGCAACATGGTCCATCAGAGGAGAGCTTTAGCTAGCGTGCTTGAGAGCTGAAGGTGAGCAGTTTCTCGGACGGAAGCCTTTTGGTGAATGCGTCGAATCCCTCCGAGGCAGCCATGATTAATGCCCTTCAGACACTTGATGGCACGCCTGTAAGTTTGATGCCGCACTCTACCATGAACTTTCTGAAAGGAGTAGTTTATGTGAGGGAACTCGTGGACTACTCCATAGAGGACATCACTTTAGAGCTGGCCGACCATGATGAGAAAACAGGGACGGGCTTAAAGACCCACCCCTACACACTTCGTCACGTTCGACTGTGACAAGCTCCGAGTCGGTGCGTGCCGGTTGGTATCGCTACTGCGTGAAGGCATTCGTGCCACTGCCGCAGAGGTGCTATTACTGCTACCGCTTCGGCCATACTAATCGCTCCTTTCGACGTGCAAAGTCGGGGTTACCCTGTGGCGGCGGAGTCGACTTTCTCACCAATTCTTCCCGCCGCCCCAACAAGGTCCGCTCGGTGGTTCAAGGAGAGGGTATTGAGGAAAGAGTTTTCTAATTTTATTTAGAAACCGTAAATATAGTAAAATATTTACATAAATTATAATATGTAGAGCCCTCAACCTAAACCAAAAATAACAATATATATATATATATATATATATAGTTGGCCTTACAAATTTACTTTGGCCAACAACCACACGTATATATTTATACAAAAGGCCTTACAACTGTATCTCGGCCTCGCAAACGAATAGCTATTTACATCAATGCGCATCAAGAAACGCCGGTCGAAGACAGATAGGAATGACGGGGGCACCCTTGACCTAACGGAGCGAGACGAGTCAGGGAAAACGGGAGGTGGCTCACTTTCTCGGGCTTCAGAGGGGTCCGGGACTGGGCAGAGCCAAGGACTTTAGGGACCTGGGATGCTTGTTAGTCCCAACTGCTGAGTCGTAGTCTATGAGGCGCTGCTCCAATTACTTCCTGGAGACTGGGAGGTGCTCTCCAAGGTCCACACCTTAGAAAATCGCCCCGAAAGGTAGGCGCACGTGCGAGGGCCAGGAATGGCTTCAGCCGTCTCCGAAAGCCAGATGTCGCCCACTATCGGTACCACAGAGCTGGAAGGCACATTGAGTCACTGATTCACTGCCACACTCAAACATCTTTACTCCTAACACATTCAACCACACCCACTCTCACACAATTTTCACTCACCTATTTTCCGTCCAGGTGGTGGCTCTTTCCTCAGTCACAAACTTCCAAACTATTACTAAATACAAAGCTATAATTACACTGAAAGAATCCGCCTAAAAAGAAAATAGGAGATGAATGGGAGAGCACGATAGAGGTCTATCGAGTCTCCCCACACAACGGAAAGACGGTGATCACGCGATCCACACACATATTCTGAAAAAGAAGAAAGGGATTAGACATAGGGGATGGGAGGCGGACAACCAAACTACTACAACCCGAAACCTGTGTAAGTTGCTCCAAGGCCACACACGATGAGTCCAAATCGTGTGTGTCAATTGCTGAGAGCCGCTTCTTCGCAGTAATGTGGTGCGTATATCCTGGAAGGAAATCGTGGCCGTTCAGGCCCCGGATCGTCTCTCATTTCGAGAGGCTAAGGACTTGGTCCGGGTGCGCCAAGTGCTGCCTGGGACGTCCTATGCCTCAATGTTAAGAAAGACGCACTCTGCTTCTGGCACATCCAGGCCTACGAGCACGGTCATTTCTGCCGGTTCTACCCTCTTGGGTGCTCCCCTGGTAGAGCTGGCGGCATAAAAGGTTCACACCCATCCCTGGCTAAAACCATGGCTAACTCCCCCCAACGTAACCGATTCCCGTAAGGCGAAATGGCCGCGCGCCAACACCGACTCGTTAGACTCACAGGAGGAACACATTAAAGATGGTCGTGATGTCATCTTCAGGGGTTTTTCAAGCTGCCTCCCGAAAGGCGGACAGCACTAAAGGAGCTGCGGCTCCTACACCTACACCCAGTGGTAGGCTGGGTGACTCTGAGACGATGATCCTCCAAAAGAAGGACCCCCGCCTGCCTAAGGTTTCGAGGCAGAGGGAGGAAAAGACTCCTGGCGAGCCAGCCTAACCTCCCCCTATAAGAGCTCGAAGGCGACAGTGCCTTCAGCGCATTGTCCTGCCAACAGCACCTGGAGTTCTGCCTTCAGTAAGCGTGCGGGCCTTTCCGTGAGGGTCTTCTCTTCCAAGACGGCTCCCGCATCTCCTCCGAGCTAGGCCTGGAGGGCATATTCCTTCAATAGGTTTGCTGTGGACTCCTCCGGGCCACCCCGTAAGGGGCGCGGCGATTTGCCATCCTGGCCGACCTGCTGACGGGATCCATCTCGCCGTCCGGCCCCAGCTTGGCCTCTCTTCCTTCCTTCAGATAGCCTGTATTTCTCCCCTACTTCCTCACTTTCCCTACAACCTCTCCCACAACTTTCTCTGGTCATCCTCTAATTTCACAGGGTAGATGCTGACCTTCTTCTCAGCCAACTGTCCCGGATCGGGGCTGAGGGAGGAGGGGACAATGTTCCCTAACCCCTGAGCTCCGGTCTGGGGTGGTTGGTTTTTAACAACCTGCTTCATCCCCACCCATACATTCCTCACATCCCCTTTCCTTCTCGCTTCACAATCTATTATTTTTTTACGCCGTGTCCAAGGTGGAGCCGCCATGCTGAGGGACTGCCAGGCCAGCAGGCGGGAGGGGTGGTCCGAAATGGCGGCACCTGGCTCTGCCAAATCCTGTATGCACCCCTTGCAGAGCGGGCTGGCTACTGCGAGGGGTGATGAGCGATTGCTTTCCGTTGAACAAATAGGGTCACCATACACATGTATGCAAATCTTTAAAAAAAAAACATCTCTCCCCAATTCGCCTTGTTCATCCACGGAGCCGCCCTCGGGCAGCTCCACAGAAAAAAATGCAGCCGCCCCTCCCCCCCTGTGTTTGCAAAGGGGACCCTCCATATTTCTCTAACGGGAGAAGAGGCTTACTCTCCTTCGCCTACGGGTGTAGTGGCCTCCCCCTCACCCTCTTCCTTGGAGGTGCTTTCGGGCACCTCCCTTTCCAAGGGGACTGCCAAGAAAGCCAGCAGGTAGCTCATAGCCGACCGCTCCACAGTGAAGCGGCTCGGTAGGGCAAACCTCCTTAGGGGGGAGAGGGAAGCCAGGTTCCTTCGGTCGCTTCTCTTAAAAGACCTGTTGGCAAGAATATTACACCTTGCCGAGGTCAAGGCCTGTGCCTCCCGACACATGACTAGTTTCGCTGCCAACGATACCTGTGATGTCCTGGGAGGGGATGGCAAACTGGAGGCCCCTCCTGAGATAGACATGGTTCTTGAGGCAATCCAGCTTCAGACGATAGGGCCTTCCATGGGAGGAAATCTGGGCTCGGTGCCAAGCACCGAACCCGAATCCGCCCCTATGCAAGCTCCTCCTCAAACAGCCCGGGTTTCCAAGGAAGTACAAGGAGGGGAGGGATCTCCTCCAACCAGTGCTCCTGCGACTAACGAGGACCTCGATCTCGGAGAAGGACCTGGCTGAGGCCGGTCAATCTGGCCTAGCGGCTTCTGCCGGCGGAGGTGAGAAGCGGGTTCATTCCCCGCCCTCCTCTCCTAAAAATAAGAAAAAGACTAAGAAGACTCGGGGCTCCTCTCCATCTGCGGGGACGGATGGGTCGGGTGCCACTTTGGTAAGTGACCAAGCCAAGATCGACACATCCGGCCCTTGTGCTCCCCTGCCTGCGGAGCCCTTGACTATGACTAAGACGAAAAGTGCACAGGGCGCAGCCTCGATAACATCGGGGCCACTCATTCAGAAGTTACCTGGCGTTTTCGATCCCGCTGGCTTCAAACGCTTCCTCGTCATTCGCTCCACTGATGGCAGCATGTTTGCCAAGGGCAACATGATCCACCAGAGGAGAGGATCAGCTAGTGAAATTGGTAGAGAGCCGAAGGTAACTTGTTTCTCGGACGGGAGCCTTCTGGCGAATCCCGCCGAGGCGGCCAAGATAAGTGCTCTTCGGACACTTGATGGCACCCCGGTGAGTGTGACGCTGCACTCTACAATGAACTCTGTGAAAGGAGTAGTTTATTTGAGGGAACTCGTTGACTACTCCATAGAGGACATTACCATGGGGCGGTCAAGGTCGAACGTGTGATGAGAAAACAGGGAGGGGCCTCGAGACCCATACCTACACTCTTGGTCACGTTCGACTGTGACAAACTCCCTGAGTCGGTGCGTGCTGGTTGGTACTGCTACCACGTGAAGGCATTTGTGCTACTGCCGTGGCTGTGCTATTAGTTTTACCGCTTGGGCCATACGAATCGTTCATGTAGACGTGCAAAGTCGGGGTGACCTGAAGTATGTGTAAATTGCTCCAAGGCCGGACACGATAAGTCCAAATCGTATGTAGCCAAGTGTGTCAATTGCGGAGTGCCGGACCCCGCGAGGCTAAGGACTTGGTCCTGGATCGCCTGGGTCGTCTTATGCTTAAATAGTTAGAAAGACACCCTCTGCTCCTGGCCCACCCAGGCCAACGAGCAAGGTTGTTTCTGCGCCCATTCGGAACCGTTCTGCGGGTTCTATTCAACCCGGGCGCTTTCATGGTAAAGCTGGCGGCACACAGGGTTCACACCCAGCCCCGGCTAAAAGCAGGGCTCAACCTCCTTCCCCCAGCGTGACCGTTTCCCGTAATGCGAAACGGCCACGCGCCTCCACCGAGTCGTTAGACTAGGAGGCAACACCCCTGAAGTTGGTCGCCAGGCCATCTTCCGGTGTTTCTAAAGCTGGCCCCCGAAAAGACAACAGCAAGAAATGAGCTTCGGTTCCTTCGCCCACGCCGGGCGGTGGGCTGAGTGGCTCGTAGACAGTGGTTCCTCGAAAAGAGGGCCACCCCCTCCCTCCGAACCCGCAACGCCCGTCTAAGGTTTCGAGGAGGATGGAGGAAAAGACTCGCATGGCGAGCTCAACCTCCAGCAAGAAGTCCTCGAACGCGACAGCGCTTTGTCCGGCCAACAGTGCCGGGGTTTCTGCCCCTCAGAAGCGTACAGCCATTCCTGTGAAGGTTTTCTGTACGAAGAGGGCCCCCGCGTCTCCTCCGAGCTAGGCCTGGAGGACATATTCCTTCAATGGAATTGCCGTGGGAGGAGCTGCGGAGGCTCGTCTCGTCCCGTTCCCCGTTAGCTATTTTTCTGCAGGAGATCATGATAGGCTCGTTCTCCCTGCCCATCCTCTCAGGGTATAAGTGTCTTGCGACCTCACCACCAACAGATGGCCGTGCTGGGGGATGCGCGGTTTACAACCGGCATGATGTCTCCGTTCTTCCTTTCACTTTGGATACCTCCTTTCAGGCAGTGGCTGTGCAGTTTCACCTGGATAGGAGGTATAATATCATTTCTGCGTACATTCCACCGTCAGCTGACTTCGACGCGGGGGACTTTCGCCGCGTCGTGACACGGTTGCCGAGGCCCTATCTCTTGCTTGGAGATCTGAACGGCAGGCAGACTCTCTGGGGAGATTACTCAATAAATCACAGGGGACAGGTCCTTGCCGATCTGATCGAAGAGCTTGAGATAGGTGTCCTAAACGTGGATGAGTTTACGCATCACTGTCCGAGAACCGCTTCATTTTCTTGCTTTGATTCATCTTTGTGCTCTTCGGATGCACAGCCTGATTTTGATTGGGGGTGGTCGATGACCTCCATGGTAGTGATCACTTTCATATTCAAATATCATGTTCAGGACCGTCTCCTCCCAGATTCCTGGCGAATCGCTACTGTGCTCGCCTCTCGCAAACCGGGGAGAGATAACTCTACTCCGGCCGGTTTCCGCCCAATCTCTCTAACCTCTTGCGTGTGCAAGTTGGATAAATTGGTAAATGGTAGATTAGCCTTTTTTCTGGAAAGCGGAGACCATCTGTCTTCTTCACAGTACGGCTTCCGCAAGTTCCACTCCACGTCGGATGCTCTGCTCCGACTGGAAAATGCCGTCTGCGAGGCATTCCTTCATAGACAGCACTACGCCACAGTGTTTATGGATCTAGAGAGGCCTATGATACTGCATGGCGATAGGGTATCATGGAGACTCTTCACACGATAGGGGCGAGGGGATGCCTCCGAATGTTTATATCTGATTTTTTGCGAGATCGTCGATTCCGCGTACGGGTGGGGGGAGCCCTCTCCGGCCCAATGGAGCAGGAAAAGGGTGTCCCGCAGGGTAGTGTCCTCAGTGTTCCACTCTTTGCCCTGAGTATCAACGGCATCACGTCGGTCCTTCCGGAAGATGTTCTCGCTACGCTCTACGTGGACGACCTTTCGATCTCTATTGACTCTGGAGCGTCGATTCCAACAAGCATTGAACCGCGTTTCTCGCTATGCCGAAGCGCACAGGTTTCGGTTTCTCTTGGCCAAGACTAAGGTGGGGCACTTCTGCCGCCATCCACGGCTCCACCTCGACCCAGACTTGTTTCTTAATGGGGTACGACTGGAATTGGTTGAATCGCACCGTTTCCTTGGTCTTGTATTTGACCGACGCCTCACCTGGGAGTCTCATATTCGCAGCCTTAGGATCTCTCGTACCCGCGCCCAAGGGCAACATGATCCATCAGAGGAGAGGATTAGCTAGTGCAATTGGTAGAGAGCCGAAGATAACCCGTTTCTCGGACGGGAGCCTTCTGGCGAATGCGGCGAATCCCGCCGAGGCGGCCAAGATTAGTGCTCTTCGGACACTTCATGGCACCCCGGTGAGTGTGACGCCGCACTCTACCATGAACTTTGTGAAAGGAGTAGTTTATGCGAGGGAACTCGTTGACTACTCCATTGAGGACATCACCTTAGAGCTGGCCGACCATGGGGCGGTCAAGGTCGAACGTGTGATGAGAAAACAGGGAGGGGCCTCGAGACCCACCCCTACACTCTTCGTCACGTTCGACTGTGACAAGCTTCCTGAGTCGGTGCGTGCCGGTTGGTACCGCTACCGCGTGAAGGCATTCGTGCCACTGCCGCGGCGGTGCTATTACTGTCACCGCTTCGGCCATACGAATCGCTCATGTAGACGTGCAAAGTCGGGGTCACCCGAAGTCTGTGTAAATTGCTCCAAGGTCGCACACGATAAGTCCAAATCGTGTGTGGCCAAGTGTGTCAATTGCGGAGAGCCGCACCCTGCTTCTTCGAAGCAATGTGGTGCATATCTCCTTGAGAAAGAAATCCTGGCCGTTCAGGCCCAGGATCGACTCTCATTCCGCGAGGCTAAGGACTTGGTCCTGGCGCGCCCAGCTCTACCTGCGACGTCATATGCCTCAATAGTTAGGAAGGCACCCTCTGCTCCTGGCCCATCCAGGCCAACGAGCACGGTTGTTTCCGCGCCCATTCGGAGCCCTTCTGCGGGCTCTACTACACCCGGGCGCTCCCCTGGTAAAGCTGGCGGCAAAAAGGGTTCATACCCTGCCCCGGCTAAAACCAGGGCTCCCCCCTCCTCCCCCAGCGTGACCGTTTCCCGTAAGGCGAAACGGCCACGCGCCTCCACCGAGTCGTTAGACTCACAGGAGGCAACACCCCTGAAGATGGTCGCTAGGCCATCTTCCGGGGTTCCTAAAGCTGTCCCCCGAAAGGAGGACAGCAACAAAGGAGCTTCGGCTCCTTCGCCCACGCCCCGAGGTGGAGCGAGTTGCTCGGAGACGGTGGTTCCTCGAAAAGAGGGCCCCCCGCCTCCGAAGCCGCAACGCCCGCCTAAGGTTTCGAGGCGGAGGGAGGAAAAGACTCGCATGGCGAGCCCAACCTCCCCCAATAAGTCCTCGAAGGCGACAGCGCCTTCAGCGCTTTGTCCGGCCAACAGCGCCCGGGGTTCTGCCCCCGGGAAGCGTACGGCCATTCCCGTGAGGGTCTTCAATTCGAGGAGGGCCCCCGCGTCTCCTCCGAGCTAGGCCTGGAGGGCATATTCCTTCAATGGAATTGCCGTGGACTCCGGGCCAACTGGGAGGAGCTGCGGAGGCTCGTCTCGTCCCGTTCCCCGTTAGCTATTTTTTTGCAGGAGACCATGCTAGGCGCGTGCCCGCTGCCTGCCCTCCCGGGGTATAAGGGTCTTGCGACCCCACCACCGCGGGATGGCCGGGCTGGGGGATGCGCGGTTTACACCCGGCATGATGTCTCCGTTCTTCCTTTCTCTTTAGATACCTCCTTTCAGGCAGTGGCTGTGCAGCTGCACCTGGATAGGAGGTATACTATCATTTCTGCGTACATTCCACCGTCAGCTGACTTCGACGCGGGGGACTTCCGCCGCGTCGTGGCACGGTTGCCGAGGCCCTATCTCTTGCTTGGAGATCTGAACGGCAGGCATCCTCTCTGGGGAGATTACTCCATAAATCCCAGGGGACAAGTCCTTGCCGATCTGATCGAAGAGCTTGAGATGGGTGTCCTAAACGTGGATGAGTTTACGCATCACTGTCCGAGAACCGCTTCATTTTCTTGCCTTGACCTATCTTTGTGCTCTTCAGATGCACAGCCTGATTTTGATTGGGGGGTGGTCGATGACCTCCATGGTAGTGATCACTTTCCCATTCAAATATCATTTTCAGGGCAACTGCCGCCTGAGAGACCACCTCGGTGGTGCTTGGCGCGGGCGCGGTTGCCTGCATTTCAGGAAATGACTGAATTCTCTATCTCAGTCGAGGAGTTTAGGTCGGTAGATGAGGCCGTTGAGTTCTTCTCCGGCAACCTCATCGCCGTGGGCCTGACTACTATTCCTAGGACGTCTGGCCGTTTTGCACGCCGACCACTCCCATGGTGGTCGGCCGAGTGTGAGACGGCCCTCAAACAGAAGCGTTATGCCTACATGCGCTATAAGCGCCGCCCGAACGATTTCACTGTCGCTGAATTTCGTCGGGCTAGGGCTAGGTTCCGGTATATTTGGAAGCACGCCCGCCGCTCTTCTTGGCGGGCATACGTGTCTTCACTTAACGGGAAGACCCCTTTAGCTGAGGTGTGGAAGCGAGTCAAAAGGATTCGGGGCAAGTTCTCGCAGGACCCCCCTCCCGTTCTCCAGGAGAATGGGACCGCAATCTCAGACCCCGCGTCCGTGGCGGAATCCTTAGCGACCGCTTTTTCCGCATTCTCTAGCCGTGATGCTGCTCCGCCAGCATTCAATGCACGTCGTGATGTCGCGGAAGGCCGCCGGCTGGACTTTACCTCCAGTGGCGGAGAACCCTTCAACGACAAGTTTACTGTGAGTGAGTGGGGTTCCGCTCTCGCTTCGTGCGCGGACACCGCCCATGGTCCGGACGATGTCCCGTACGCCGTGCTTCGACACCTGGGTGAGCGAGGCATGGCCTTTCTGTTAGATCTGTTCAACAGGATCTGGGTGGAAGGTCTTCTCCCAGACTCCTGGCGAATCGCTACTGTGCTCGCCTTTCGCAAACCGGGGAGAGATCACTCTACTCCGACCGGTTTCCGCCCAATCTCTCTAACCTCTTGCGTGTGCAAGTTGATGGAGAAATTGGTAAACGTTAGATTAGCTTTTTTCCTGGACAGCGGAGGCCATCTGTCTTCCGCACAGTGCGGCTTCCGCAAGTTCCACTCCACGTCGGATGCTCTGCTCCGACTGGAAAATGCCGTCTGCGAGGCTTTCCTTCGTAGACAGCACTACGCCACGGTGTTTTTCGATCTGGAGAAGGCCTATGATACCGCATGGCGATACGGTATCATGGAGACTCTCTACACGATGGGGGCGAGGGGACGCCTCCCAATGTTTATATCTGAATTTTTGCGAGATCGTCGATTCCGCGTACGGGTGGGGGAGCTCTCTCCGGCCCAAAGGAGCAGGAAGAGGGTGTCCCGCAGGGAACTGTCCTCAGTGTCACACTCTTTGCCCTGAGCATCAACGGCATCACCTCGGTGCTGCCGGAAGATGTTCTCGCTACGCTCTACGTGGACGACCTTTCGATCTCTTTTGGCGCGGCCCAGATGCCAACTCTGGAGCGTCGACTCCAACAGGCATTGAACCGCGTCTCTCGCTATGCCGAAGCGCACAGGTTTCGGTTTTCTTTGGCCAAGACTAAGGTGGTGCACTTCTGCCGCCATCCACGGCTTCACCCCGACCCAGATTTGTTTCTTAATGGGGTGCGCCTGGATGTGGTTGAGTCGCACCGTTTCCTTGGTCTTGTATTCGACCGACGCCTCACCTGGGAGACTCATATTCGCAGCCTTAGGGTCTCTTGTACCCGCGCCATGGACATTCTCCGTTCCGTGACGTTCAGCGCTTGGGGCGCTGATAGGGCTACCGCCTTACTTTTTTATCGATCCTTTGTTCGCTCGAAGCTCGACTACGGATGCGAGTTTTATGCATCCGCAGCCGAGCGTTTATTGCGGAAGGTGGATTCGATCCACCACACCGGCCTTCGCCTTGCGACCGGTGCCTTCCGCACTTCCCCCATTGAGAGCCTGTTGGTCGATTCTGGGGAGATGCCACTCGCTCTGCGCCGCGTGCAGTGCATCACTCGCCTGTACGCGCGAGCCCGGCGCCTCCCTCAGTCACCAACAGCTCTCACTGCATCCGCAGCTGATCTCGATGGTGCCTATGCCGCCGAGAGACGCCAGTCATACCCTAAGCCCTTTGGGTTTAGGGCCAGGAAACTCCTTCGAGAGCTAGATATAGCTCTCGGGCCGGTGGCGCCCCTGGTTCTGCCCAGGACGCCACCCTGGAGGGTACCACATTTGGCTATTTGTCGCCACGCCTCTGCTCCCAAAGCTTGTACTGCGCCGGGAGTATTGCGTTCGACCTTTTTGGAGCACACATCGTGTCACGCTGGAACCGTGCCAGTGTATACGGATGGCTCCAAGTCCCAAGAGGGGGTCGGCTTCCACGCCCTATCCCCTCTGTTTGAAGTCAGTAGGGCTCTACCAGGCGCTGCGTCTGTCTTCACAGCCGAGCTGGTGGCAATACACCACTCGGTACGGGAGATTACGCGACGTGCCCGGTTCGGAGACCGGATTGTGATCTATTGCGACTCACAAAGCGCCCTGAGTGCTCTCGGGGCATTGGAATCTCCGCATCCCCTGGTTCGCGATATCCGTGACGCCACGGTTTTGGCGAGCCGGGCAGATGTCGAGATTATCTTCTGCTGGGTTCCTGGACATGTGGGAATTGCGGGGAATGAGCGCGCCGATGAGGGCGCCAAAGAGTCTGCGACCGGACCAGCGTTTCGCTCTTCCTCACACCGACTACATGGCAGGAATACGGGCAGCTCTTCGGACTGCTTGGCAAAGAAGATGGGAGACGGTCGAAGGGAACTTAAAGTTGCGTGCCATTGCGCCGCGACTGTTCCCATGGACCTATCCTCCAATGCCGCGGCGGCTTCAGGTTGCTTTCTGTCGTCTCCGAATCGGACACACTCGTGTGACGCATCGCTATCTGGTGGAGCGCTCGCCTGCGCCCTATTGCAACGACTGCGTCGTCCCCCAGACTGTTCGGCACATTCTTGTCGAATGTCCCAGTCTGGGTGATCTTCGCGCACGACACCTGTCCCGGTACCGGGATGGGCGGGGTCGCTACCGCCTGTCCCTTGTACTCGGGACGAGTGCGTGCACTTTGACTGGTGGACTTGCTAACTTTTTGGGGGAGGCCGGCCTTCTCCCTTTTTTTTAACCAGGCTTAATTTTTGTTGTTGTTTTTGTTATTGTTTTGTTATTGTTATTTCTTTTTTGTTGTTCCCTGTTCCATTTTTTGAAGTAGCCTAGAACTAGGCTGTTTGTTTACGGCGACTTATGCCTAAGTCGGCAGTCGCCAGATAGCCCCTTAATTAAAAAAAAAAAAAATCGTACCCGCGCCATGGATACTCTCCGCTCCGTGACACTTAGCGCCGGATGCGAGTTTTATGCATGCGCAACCGAGCGTGTATTGCGAAAGGTGGACTCTATCCACCACACCGGCCTTTGTCTGGCGACCAGTGCCTTACGCACGTCCCCATTCAGAGCCTACTTGTTGATTCTGGGGAGATGCCTTTCGCTCTGCGCCGGTAACTGCATTATTCGCCTGTACGCGTGCTTCCGGCGCCTTACTCATTCGCCAACAGCTCTCACTGCATCCGGAGTTGATCTCGATGGTGCCTATGCCGCCGAGAACGCCAGTCATATCGTAAGCCCTTTGGGTTTACTGCTAGGAAACCCCTTCGAGAGTTCGGTATAGCTCTCGGGGGGCCGGCGGTGCCCCTGGTTATACCCTGGAGGGTACCACCTTCGACCATTTGTCGCCGCGCCTCTGCCTCCAAAGCTTATTACAGCGCTTGGAGTATTGCGTTTGGCCTTTTTTAGCCCACTTCTAGGCTCAAAGTCCCAAGAGTGGCTCGGTTTAAAGTCAGCGGGGTTCTGCCAAGCCCTGCATCTGTCTTCACGGCTGAGTTGGTTTCAATTCACCGTTCGGTACTGGAGATAACGCCACGTGACCGGTTCGGAGACTGGACTTTATCTTTACCGACTGAAAAGTTCTGCAACTGCTCTCGGGCCATTGGAATATACACACCTGGTTTGCCGTATCATTGACTCCAAGGTTGTCGCGAGCCTGGTGCATGTCGAGATTATCTTCTGCTGGGTTCCTGGACATGTGTGAATTGCGGGGAACGAGGGGCCAAAGAATCCTCCGTGAGAACTGGGCGACCAAACAATCGTTTTGCTCTTCCTAACATCGATTCCATGGCAGGAATCACGGCAGCGCTCCAGGAGGCTTGGCAAAGAAGATCTGAGACGGCCGAGAGGAACTTAAAGCTGCGTGCCTTTGCGGTGCGACCTTTCCAATGAACCTACCCCCTCAATGCCACGCCGGCTTCAGATTGCTTTCTGTCGTCTCCGAAGTGGACACACTCGCGGGACGCACCTCCATTTGATGGACCGCTCGCCAGCGCCCTACCGTAAAGACTGCGTTGTCCCCCAGACTGGGTGATTTTCGCCCCCGCCAGGACAGTGACGAGCCGGGTGGCTACTGCTTGTCCCTTTTACTCGGGACTGATTAGTACTCACAGACTATACGACCTTTTAAAAGAGGCTGGTCTTTTCCATTTTATTTGACTTTTTTTTAGGTCTCATGTTCTTGCGCTCGGAGAAGCTGGGCATCCCCCCGATACTGAAGACTTCTTCCTTCTCGTTTGCGCTCGTTTCCATTCTTTTCCTTTTTTTGTGCATTATTTTTTTTTGCTGTTATTTTAATCTATTAGGCTGTAACGTGATTGCGGCGTCTTTTGTCATAGTAGGCAGTCGCTAGATCGGTTCTTTAAAAAGAAAAAGGAAATCTCGCTATGCTCTTGCAGTGGTGTAGCTAGGGGGAGGGGGGGGCGAAGCCACCCCAATCCGAAATGGACAAAAAATACAAAGAAGGAAAAGAAAGGGAATGAAATAACAAAGAAGAAAAATCACGTTGACTGGAGGCGCCTCCTAAATTCTAATCGGTAATTTTTCCTCCGGTTGAACCGAATCGGGATTTCTACCATCAGTAGCTCCTTGCTGAGTTAGAGACCAGAATATAGCATAGAGTAGTTCTGGTTTATATTATTATTTCGGTGGTGTAATTGAAAACTTCTTGGAATGTAAGTCCAGTTTTTGATCTTCATTTTCCACTATTTTTTTAAGTTTTTGTGAATTTTACATTTCTTTTAATTGGTAAAAATATGGGAGTTATTTGTTTTCCCATTCCGGAGTCAAAGAAAAACTATCGGGAAAGTTTCTGCCAAGAAAGCTCGTACGGTGATTGCTACTAAATTGAGTTCGAAATAATAGTATGCGATTAATATATGAACAATAAAACCCTTTAAACGGAATAGTCAGGAATTATTGAATAAATAACCTTTTATGATAAATAATTTACATTTGTTCGATGATTCGTCGTGCGTCTGGCATCACCGTTGATTAGATAATATTGATGTTATTTTTGTTTGGATAATGCTGTCTTTTTACAGTAATATATATATATATATATATATATATATATATATATATATATATATATATATATATATATATATATATATATATATATATATATATATATATATATATATATATATATATATATAATCCATTATACCACATTGAAAGAGAAAACGGAATAATTTTTCCTTGCAGTAATATTTTTATTACCTTTTTTCGAAAAAATCCGTGCAGGGAAGAGATTCGAACCATGCACACTGAGGCAGCGAGCACCGCTTTGATCACGGTTAAATGGATTATTTTCATAATTCTCTCGTGCTACTTTGAGATATATATATATATATATATATATATATATATATATATATATATATATATATATATATATATATATATATATATATATATATATATATATATATATATATATATATATATGTATATATATATATATATATGTATATATATATATATATATATATATATATATATATATATATATATATATATATATATATATATATATATATCGAGGGTTTTAGTGAGTGGGTAATCCCAGTCACACTCTTTGGACATATATTTTATTACCGCGCGGAGGTGAAGCGTATCCAATACACTTACCTTAGCCACTTCCGGTAAATAAGAATAACCCCGGTGCGTACCATTTGATCAAAACTAAGATGATGATCCACTGAGTGTGTCCTCCAATCAGTAAAAGCCAACCATGGGCGGGTCGGTGGAATAATGAGTTTTAAGCCGAGTGGATTGCTTAATATTTGCCAAGGGATCGTCCAAATTATTTAAACACACATTACAAAAATAATCTTTAATGTACATGAATTTGAAATAAATACAGCGTATATATATATATATATATATATATATATATATATATATATATATATATGATTAATCTTGCATTGAATAAATAAGTCTACAAAAATGTCGTGGGGATTACTTGCAGATTACTCACTGGGATGTTTGCTTCTTAATGACACCAGACAGAACGAAGGGAATATTATTATTGAGTTAAACACTGAATTAAGTAAGCACTTCTATTATTCGAGGGTATGGGCTCAGGATGAGAATTCTAATACACAAATAAACTGGTGAAGTTAGGGGAGGGGATAATTCAATTAACGATACCTTGAGTTCGTAAGTATTTTTGAAGGGGGGGGGGAGATCTTCTTCTGGTGACGATCATCGCACCTAGTCCGGGGATCCGAGGTTACCGAATGAGAGGGTAATCCTAGACCAGTGATATACTGATCCTTGGCCGGATCACGAAGGTGAGCCAAGCGGTGACTCAATCGGACTTCTTCCTCGAAGTACCTGTCCGATTATTCGGCTCCTGGAGTGGGTAGCCAAAACCGATTACTTATCTACGTTTAGGGTAATCTGCAGAGGGAGGTCCTTGTAACCTCAGACTCTGAAGGGGGAGGGGGGCTGCGAAAAGTTTGGCACCTACAAGTACCGTGACGGCAACAACCAATTCCCCGAGAAGTTCCTTCCTTGCAGCTGGTGAACGGTTTCTTCTGTGGATCCAGTTTCACACAAATTCGACGTAGGTCCATGGGCTTCTGCCTGATTCCTGGGAGAAGTATTCCTTTTATTCCTCCCACGAGCAAAATCGAGAGAGTGATTCGAATTCTCGTAAAATCTATATCGTCGCGCGAAAGACTTTTTTTTCATGTTTGGGCCGACGATATTTCTTTCACGCCTTCGAGCCACTTCGCAGTTTACGATGGTGCGAAAAGGGGCGATAGAGAATTCGAGGCTAGTGCATTTGGAAATACGGGAGGGAGTATTTCTGCGTACACCTATGTACGCGGTATTCAGGCTTCAATATATATATATATATATATATATATATATATATATATATATATATATATATATATATATATATATATATACTGTATATTTACAGTACATACATCCATTTTAATTCCTTTTTTAAAATTTTTTTTCAGATTGATTGAATAATGTCTGCTGATGGTAATGATGAATCAACACTTCCACCAACAAAAAAAGAAGAAACAAACTATGTGTTTTATTTGGCAAAGGGTATGGTGTTGGTGGCAGGTCATCTGGAGGTAGCCAACTTCGAGGAAAATTGGTTTTGAAACCTCTAGATAGGTGCATTAACAAGCCACCAAGAGACAAAGTATCATCAAGAGAGTTTTCGAGATATTTTTGTTACAAGAAGGATAATATAAGTATGTAGTTTGGATACAGCCCATAAAAGAGCCATTGATGAAAACAGAAAAAGGTTAGCTCTAATTGTTGATACAATCCTGCTTTGTGGTCGCCAAAACATAGCTTTACGTGGCCATGCTGAAGAGTGTTGAACAATATCTTCTGATGGAAAAGAACTAGATGTCAATAATGGAAATTTCAGAGCTCCCTGACGCTTCCGCATCCGTTCTGGTGATATTGTTTTACGAAAACACGCTGAAACCTCAAAAGGAAATGCTACATATCGATCTGCTGATATACAAAATGCTTTGATTAGTTCTACATGGTCGTTGGTAAAAGAATCGGTATTAACACGAATCAAGAAAGCCAAATTTGGGGCAATTATTGCCGATGAGATCACAGATAGAGCAAAGTGTAAACGAATTGCTTTAATAATTAGGTATGTGCTGACTGATGAGAATAATCACTGGCATTGTTTTGAAGACACCATTTCGATTTTGGATATTTTCGCTTAGATCAAGTTTTCGAGTGGTGTTACCAGTATCAATCAGTAAATAGAAGTAAGTTTAACTGGAGTAGCCATTGATAAAACATTATTGAGGGTGGTCAAATCATGTGGTCTCTCACTGGAGCAGTGTATCAGACAAGGATATGATGGTGCCAGTTCTATCTCAAGTGAACATGTGGGAGCTGCAACTTACTTTCAGAGTGACGCTCCTCAAGCTCATTATTTCCATTGTGCAATGCATCGTCTCAACCTCAGTGCTGCAAGTACAATCAAAGTACCAGCCTCCAAAATGAACTTGAGACTGTGCGTGACATATCATCATTTTTCCATCGCATTGATAATGCCAATGACACACGAATCTCCAAGAAGCAACTGGAAACTCTTTGCACTACTAGATTCATCGAACGACATACTGCAATACCTATATTGAGATGTTTACTGCGGTTTGTTGACGAAATCTTACTGATCATAAAAACAACATAGCAGTCAAGTGAGACAAGAAAGGCAGCAACCATTTTACCTAATTCAATTTCTCGATCTGAGTTCATTGTGTCACTAATAATTTTGGAAGAGGTGTGTGTTCTCCTGCTTCCACTAACTAGACAACCACTGCAAATAGTGGATAATGATCTCATTAATGCAATGTCTGGTGTGGATGATCTATTGGAATCCTTACAAGACCTACGATCACAGGTTGTGTTTTCAAATTTGTTTACTGAAATGACAAGGCTTGCAGAACTTCTTGGTATTATAATTAACAAACCACGTATTCCAGCAACAAGATCTGTGTATCGGGCGTTAGTTGGGATCGGAAAGCAGGATGATAATGATGAAACATATTTATGTATAAATTATTTCTTTCCTACAATTGATATCGTTGTCAGTGACATCAAGCTTCAATTTGGTCCAAGTCAACAAAAAGCAGTCACACTCATATGTTATATCTTACTTCATAGACGAAGACAGAATGAGCAGTGGATAAAGGAATATCCACATATTCTGACTATTTTACTGATCTACCGAGCACGATCAGAGCTGAATTTGAATTGTGGTGCACGAAGTGGAGAAGAGTCTCAAATGAGTAGCGTCCAAAATCAGCTGTTGCAGCACTTGATCATACTTCTTTATTTCCAAACATTGCAGTTATACTACAAATTGTGGCCACTATTTCTATTACAACAGCTGAAGCAGAACGTTGCTTTTTCCAAATTGAAGCGAATTTTGACTGGAATCAGAGATTTGATGGTGGAGAAACGCCTGGAATCTCTTATGATGCTAAAAATCCACCGATCGGACACCCGAAGTATTGATGCAGTTATTGACCGATTTGCTTCTACTGCACCACCTACACTTAACTTTTTAGTTTAAATAAGAAATTCTTATTTACATTAGAACAACAAACTTATTTACACAAACCTATTCCACCTACTTTTGAACCACCATCTATATAAAATAACAATAGTAAAATTATTTTTCCTCGCTCGAAGTTTAGCCACCTCCTTTTTAAAATACTGGCTACGCTCCTGCTCTCTACTTGGACAACCTATCGATCTCTTATAATGCGGCCATGATGCCAGGTCTGCAGCGTCTACTCCAACAGGCATTTAACTGTTTTTCTTTCTCTGACAAACTCCACAGGTCTGTTTTCCTTGGCAAAACTAAGGTGGAAGAATTCTGCCACCATCCGCGGCTCCAAAGACCGGGACTTATTCTAAACGGGATTCATCCGGAAGTTTTGGTTTCTCGAGTTTTATACATCCTTAGCTGAGTGTGTATTGCGGAATATGGAAGCAATCCGCCACACCAGTTTCCGCCTGGCGACCAGTGCCTTCCGCAGTCCCCTATTATGCCACAAGCTCTCCGCCATACACAATGTATTATTCCTTTCTAGAAAGACGTCAGAAATACCTCATTGAAAAAGAAATATTCGCTGTTAAGGTCAAAGCACACCTGACCTTTAAAGAAGCCCGACATAGATATAGCGTACGAGAAGTGCAGGCGAGCGGCTTAAAAGCTTGGTTTGAATGAGTCTTTTTAGACTCAGGATGGCCGAGTGGATTCGCCGCTGGCTAAAAGTAGTCCAGCGACGCGGGAAGATGTTCGCAACTCGCCTACGCTATTATTTTTTCTTTGCCTCTAGGCACCATTGTAGATAAGAGGTGAGTAGAAAGGGGGCAAAGAAAAAATAATAGCGTAGGCGAGTTGCGAACAGCTTCCCGCGTCGCTGGACCACTGTTAGCCAGCGGCGAATCCACTCGGCCATCCTGAGTCCCAAAAAAGACTCATTCAAACGAAGCTTTTAAGCCGCTCACCTGCACTTTTCGTACGCTATAACATCTCTAATCGGGAAATTGCTCGCATCTATTATAAAAGAGAAAATAGTCGAACATTTAGACAAATTGGGTATCATCCGCGAACCACAGCACGGTTTTACAAATAAAAAAACAAATCATGTTTAACATTTGCTAGAATTTTTTCAAACCACCATCGAAGAATGTCGCCAATAGAGCAGCAGATGTAATCTACTTATATTTTCAAAAAGCTTTCGATACGGTCCTCCACAAGCATCTACTTAAGAAGATTGCCGCTCATGGAATCGATAGAAACGTATTGAAGTGGATCGAAGACTGGCTCGACGGAAGGAAACAACGTAGTCATAAATGGTCACCAATCAAAACGTAACAAGCTGAGTGCCCCAGGTGTCCGTGCTGGGTCCATTCGCTTCTTCTATAATATGTAAACGACTTAGATGAAGGCATAGCGAACCTATTCTCAAAATTTGCTGACGATACAAAGCTGGGTGGTAAATCAATAACACTTGTCGATCAACATAAAATCCAGAGACTTAAACAGCATTGTGGAATGATCAGAAAATTGGCAGGTGAAACTCAACGTTGATAAATGCAAGTTACTACACATTGGAGCAAGAAACGAAGAATTTAACTGTTACTGAAAAAGGTATCAGAAGAAAAGATCTTGGTGTTATAATCTGCAACGGAGGCATATATAAAAATTTTACTTAGAAATCAGAAATTATAGTAATTCTCCTGTACAAATCTTTGGTTCGACCTCATTTGGAGTACGCAGTTCAGTTTTGGAATCCATACTTGCGGAAAGATATAGAAATGATGGAGATAGTGCCACATCGTGCTACAAAAATGATACCTAGACTATGTCAAAAGTCATACGAGGACAGACTTAAAGCACTCAACCTGCAATCACTTGAGACGAGAAAGTTAAAATGAGAACTCATACAAATCTTTAAGACCCTAAACAATTTTGATGAAGTAAAAATTGAAACCCTTTTCGAATTGGACGCTTCCTCAAGAAACCGAAGCCATGGATACAAACTTAAGAAACGAATATTTGAAACAAATATAGTATAGAATCTTTTTTCAAACAAGATGGTTTCCTCTTGGAACGAGTTGCCGAAGATTGTTGTTAAATCGACAACCATAAACATTTAAGAACCGCTTAGATGCACACTTTAAGTGCATCGGCGTGGTTTGAAGGAGAGCTGGCCCAGAAGTGGACCACACGGTCTTTGCCGACTCTGACATCTCATATTTTTTTATAAAAATTGCATTATCTTGGCAGTTCTCAGACAACACAATAACATTAACAATGTTATGCAGCTTTGGTCAATTCCAGTGGATGGGTGGCCTACCTAGATGGTGCAGGCTGCCTGGAATAACAAGGCCCGGGAAACCACAACAACAATATACCGCTTGATACGTGGGATAATGCGTCGTGCCCCGTTCGGATACCAGGCTGTGATCTCTAGCGACTCAAAGCACCCCTGAGTGCTCTCGGGTCATTAAAATCTCTACAGCCACTGGTTCTCGCTATCCGTTGTAGATAGATGGGAATAGGAAAAGGGGCAAAGAAAAAATAATACCGTAGGCGAGTTGCGAACAGCTTCCTGCGTCGCTGGACCACTGTTAGCCAGCGGCGAATCCACTCCGCCATCCTGAGTCTCAAAAAAGACTCATTCAAACGAAGCTTTTAAGCCTATCGCCTGCACTTTTCGTATGCTATACAGTGACACCACTGCGAAAGTCCGCAAAATCAATCGAATCGGAAAACTTAACAATTGATACTATCCTAATAACTATGACATCCTTTCCATATTTCCCCGCTAAGATTAGCTGTTCCCTACGTCGTCAATTTTCCTCCACCTTCTCCCCCACCCCAATCTGCTTCGCCCACGCCTTCGGAGGAAGGCAACATTCTTCGGGAAACTATGAGTACTCCCTCAGACATTACGCAAGTGTCGGGAACCGTGGCAATACGGCTGGTGGCAACGACAAAGAAAACAGCGAGGATTTATTGCCTAGCGAAGGTATGGAGATTATTAGCCTTCATTGTGATGTCCTTGCTCCAGTACGCATTTGGGTTTCTTCGTCTACTACAGGCTGCCTCACAAAAGAAACAGGAAATTTGCTACAGTTTATTTAGTTGTTGGAAAAAGAAAACGGTTGTTAACAGAAACATTGTTAAAACAGAACAAAAACACAAATGTTAGATGTAGTGTTTAAAATGGTTTCCGTGGGCAGCGGCACAACGACGTAGATGTTCTAGCCAACTTCCAGTCGCCCTTCGGCTGAGTTCAAGCGGGATATTCTTCCAAGCTTCCATCAATAGTTTGTAAGGTTTGAATGTATGTAACCTACCTGATCTACAATTGAAGTTGATGTAACAGTAAACAACAAATGGTATTTCCATTACGTTGTTATCTGGACTTTTGAGGGCCATTTTTAAAAAATTATATGTTAGTAAATTGTACTTGTGTAAAATACAGAAGGTAAATCTAAAATTTCCTGTTTTTTTGGTGGGCACCCTGTTTGTTGAGTGCCCGGGAGCTTCTCTGGTGTACCCCAGTGAGTAACATCGCCGAGACGGCTGTCGTCGAACGTTCCTGCCAGGTCACCTCGGCACACAGGATCTTCGCTGTGCCTAAACCTGGAGAAATCTATCGGGTGGTTTATGATATGTATTCGGCGTACGACGCATTTAATTATCTCAGCTCCCGTCCATTGCTAAGGTCCTAGAGGCCTGCAAGCTGGACTTTAAGAATGGTTTCTATCATCATCTACTTCATCCCAAAGCGCGATGAAAATTCGGTATTTCCACCAACCGAGAGCTGCTAATTCTTCAGGTTCACGTGCCTTCCCATGGGCTTCGTAGTCTCGCCCTATCTAATGTAGAAGGCAATGAGCGCTGGCATGAACTTCTGAGCACGGTTGTAGGGCATTTGCCTACTCTGACAACGTCCTACTGTTGGGGTTCCGCGCAACTTGCGGGCATGTATCATGGATATTCCGAAGAGTTCCCTATCTCTAAATCTGCGTGAATGCATCCTCATGCCCTGCTCTTCCTTTGGGTATCTAGATCGACCTGGCCCTCAAACAGGTCGCTCTAACTCCCGTGTTCCACGATAGGACCCGCCAGCTGTGGACTAAGCATCGTCCGACCAGATGACTGGAAAATTCTGGCTGCGTCTAGCTGGCCTCGTCAATTTCATCGCCTTATATTTGTCTCCCATTTTGTGCCTTGGACGTCCTTTGGCCCTACCAGAGGACATAGTTCCCTTGAAGCCTCTCTTTTTCAACAAAGTGGTTACATGGAAAAGACCTTTGGCCACTAGACTCTTAGGTTTTTGTGCGCCGCTCCCTAGGGGCTTGGCATCGTCATCGCCGGCGCCTCATTGGCTTTAGGATTGGTAAACGGCGTCCTTTTGGAATCCCTGGTCCTCTGCCTACTCCTTCTCCCGAGGGCAATGATTTTCTAGGACAATCTCCCTACGATCTATAACGCGGTGCGGCAAGATTCTCCCGTCTACCTTATTTCGTATATCGTCAGAGTCGGGATTATCAATGCTTTTGGCAGTTCAGCGATCAATATTAATGTAAAATCCGCTCGTAACATCACAGACAAAATATCCCAGACATTCGTAACTCTTCATCTAGCCAGGCCGGAGCTACTCCTCCAAAGTACTATATAAGAGCGCTCCGGGCCAAGGTCTCTTAGACGTTTGAGACTGTGTCCCACCTCCCAGCTCATCCACCCTCCGCCGTTCGTCATATTCGAATTCCCTCAGAAATCTTGTCCTCCCTTAATCTGCCATGTATAGCTTTCCCCAATTTCAGTATACATTATTAAAGAAATACCCTAACAAAAAAAATGATGAAGGAAGGGACCTCTGCAAATTGCAATACATGTTTGGTTGCGGATGCATAAAACTTGCCTCCGTAGTCAAGATTCGAACGAATAAAAGATGGTTACAAAAGCAAGCCAGTAGCCCTATCAGCACCCCAGGTGCTGAACGTCACGGAAGGAAGACTGTCCATGGCGCGGGTACAAGAGACCATAAGGCTGCGTATATGAGCGTCCCATGCGAGGCGTCGGTCAAATACAATACCAAGTAAACGGTGAGAGTCCACCACTTCCAGGCAACCCCTCTTTAGGAACAAGTCTAGGTCGTGGTGGAGCTGTGGGTATAGCTTATGTGATGATTGGTTTAAGGAAAAACTTGCCTAGATAGCAGCCATTAAATCTTGCTATATGAATTTAAAGATAAAAATGAGTTGAAAGAGCAAGGAATATTTTATTATAGCAAGGAATATTAGAGATCACTTGGATAAGCATAAGTTGATAAAAGAATCACAGCATGGCTTTAGTAAGGGTAAATCCTGTCTGACTAATTTGCTGTCTTTTTATAGTAAGGTGTATGAAGAAGCAGATAATGATGAAAACTATGATATTTTATACTTGGACTTTAGTAAGGCTTTTGATCGAGTGCCACACTTACGGCTTCTGAGCAAAGTTAAATCACACGGGATCGATGGCAGTATATTTAGGTGGATTCAATCATGGCTTGGTGACAGACAGCAAAGAGTTAGTATAGATGGAGTTAAATCTGAGTAGGGGTGTGTTAACAGTGGAGTACCGCAAGGATCTGTTTTGGGTCCCTTGCTATTCTTAATTTATATTAATAATCTTGACATAGGTATAAGTAGTGACCTGAGTAAATTTACTGATGATACTAAGCTAGGTAGGGCCATTAGGGCTGATTCTGATGCTGTTGTAATGCAGGAGGAATTGACCATTCTCTCCAATTGGGCCGAGAAATGGCAAATGAAGTTTAACATAGACAAATGTAGTGTACTTAGTATAGGTAGAAATAATCCATTGAATAGTTATAAATTAAATGGGAGAATTTTAGGGAGGACCGATTGTGAGAAGGACTTGGGTATTTTGGTAAGTTCAGACCTTCGTCCTAGAAAGCAATGCCTAAATGCTAAGAATAAAGCTAATAGGATATTGGGATTTATTAGGAGGAGTGTAAGCAATAAGAGTGCTGAAGTCATTCTAAAACTGTAGCTGGCGCTAGTTAGGCCTCATCTAGACTATGCAGTACAATTTTGGTCACCATATTATAGGAAGGATATTGATTTGCTTGAGTCTGTGCAGAGAAGGATGACAAAGATGATTGGTGGGCTAAGGAACTTACCTTATGGTGAAAGGCTCAGAAAACTAAATCTACATACATTGGAAAGGAGAAGAGTCAGAGGGGAATTGATTGAAGTCTTCAAATGGGTAAAAGGATATAATAAAGGGGATCTGGGTAAGGTTCTTATACTTAGTGAGCATGACAGGACACGAAGCAATGGGTTTAAGCTTGATAAGTATAGGTTTAGGAAGGAGATTGGGAGGAATTGGTTTACAAATCGTGTGGTAGATGAATGGAATAGGCTCACTAGACATGTGATAGAAGCCTCCTCTCTGGGTAGTTTTAAGAATAGATTAAATAAATATATGGATGAAGCTGCTAGATGGGACTGACTTTTTTTTATGTACATATGTATATATTTTTCTAAGGAGTGGGGAGATTATATTTTGCGGTTGCATGAATGGACATAATCCTCTGGATGCATTTTATGTATATTGTAGATTAGATCTGACAAACTCCTGCAAAGGGTGACAATGTTAATGACTTTTCTCTGGTAAGAAATCTTTTGTGTGTTGAATGGAACAGGAGCTGCCAAGTGTAGGCCATGAATGGTCTTTTGCAGTCTCCTTCTTTTCTTATGTTCTTATGTTCTTATAACTAATTCATCCGTGAAGGTATCAAAATCACTGACGCATAAATTTAACGATTTATTGAACAACAAATAATGGATTATGGCTAATTATTGAATTTTATAATACGGTTAATGAACATAATGTGGATTTTAATGAAATAAGGTGTATATATATATATATATATATATATATATATATATATATATATATATATATATATATATATATATATATATATGAATATATATATATATATATATATATATATATATATATATATATATGAATATATATATATATATATATATGAATATATATATATATATATATATATATATATATATATATATATATATATATATATATATATATATATATATATATGGGAATTATATAAAATATAGTATAGTACTGCCACGACGCGTTTGGAGTTATAAAATCAGGAGAACTGGAATTAAAAGGAAGGCATTACACTTTGAATATTTTTAGACCTTTGTATACACTTATGATTAATTAGGGAGCTAATTTTTACTGAGCTTAATGAAGCGCTGATGAAATATAAGTCTTCGTTAAAACGGAAAAGTCTATTTTGAACGGTTAATTTCGAATTGGGTTTTTCTTGGTTAGTGGTTGGGAGGAGTCGTACTTTGATTTTTAGGTAACCGTATTGGTATTATGAGGGGAGGCTGGGCTTTTTATTATAATTTATTTATTTATTCTTGTTCATTTTGATTTTTCTTTTCTTGCTGATTGTTTTCCATTTCTTTGAGTTGGCCCTTCAAACGATTTCTCTTCCGATTTTTTTTTTTTTTTGCTTTAGTTTCTTGTTAAGTTTGTCCTTGAAACATCTTCGTTTTCTTTCTTGAGCAATTTTCTAAAATTTATTTGGACAAGGTACCGCTTGATTCCGTTGCCGATACGCATGCCACACGACTGGCTAAGTCCGTTCTTACTTACTTACTTACTTACTTACTTGGTATACTTGGTCGTGTTTAGAGGTCTACGCCTCACAGTCGTGGTGGTCCACCGCTGCTGCCGTCCCTTGTGTCCCGTTTCATTAGAGCCACTTGGTCCGGTATTGAGTTTGACTCCGCTCGGCAATACTTTATGTATCCCGGTACTGTGGGTTCGTCTGGTAGCGACCTTAAGTATTTGTTCAGGCTTGATTTAAATCGCTCCACACGGCAGGAGGTCAACTTTCTTGTTTCCTTGGGGAGTGTGTTGAATATCCGCGGCCCCTCTTGTAGCAAGCTTGATGCCAACAGTGATCTTATTCTTGTTGGGGCTCCCGCAGGTAAGGATCTTCTTCCACATTTTCTCCCAGTTCTCTCATTTTCATGGATGTACAGTACAGGGGGATTTGGATCTGGCACTAATTGTTCTAAGATCTTCCATAGATAGATTACTCTATATCTCTCTCTTCTCCTCTGCTGAGAGTAGAGGCCTAGAGTTTTGAGTCTTTGCCAGTAGTCCAATTCCCTCATGCCCCTGATTTGTCTGGTGAACATTCTTTGTACTGTATCCAGCATCTGTATTTCCCTTTTCTTGGATGGGGACCACAGTTGGCTGCAGTAATCTAGTATGGGTTGTACTAGGGCTTTCCAATTGGTTAGCATAGGTTCAGGTTCCCTCGATGAGAAGGTTCTAAGGATCCATCCACTCATGCCTCTGGCTTTCTTCACTGCTTCTCCAATGTGGTGGCTGAAGGTACCATCGCTTTCCAGATATACACCCAAGCATTTCACGTGTTCCTTTGGTATTATCTCTTTACCACTCTCTGTGAGGAGCTTTGTGTTTGATTTTATATGCTGGTTTGTGCCATATCTCAGTACTTCAAACTTATCTTCATTAAAGTCCATGTTGTTCTCTTTGGCCCAGTCATATATTTTGTCCAGGTCTTCTTGGAGCAGATGCACTTCTTCTTCCTTCTTGATTTGCCGACTGATGTGCGTGTCATCGGCGAAAGACATGAGGGATGCTCCGGCTCTTGCGCCAATATCATTCAAATGTATCAGAAACAATAGTGGGCCAAGAACCGAACCTTGTGGTACTCCACTTATTACTTTGGCCTCTTCTGACTTTTGGGACTCTACAGTCACAAACTGTGTTCTGTCTGAGAGGAAGCTATGTATCCACTCACCTATTTTACCCTTTATTCCTAGACCTTTTAGCTTATGGAGTAATATCCCATGATCCACTTTATCAAATGCCTTAGAAAAATCCAAGAACACCGTATCAACATTTTCTCCTTTGGCTAGGCTTTGTAGGACCCAGTCATAGTGGGCCAACATGTTTGAGAGGCAAGATCTTCCTTTTCTAAAACCATGTTGTGAGTGTGTGAGTAGCTTATTTTCCTCCAGGTACTCTAGTATCTTATTTCTGACACATTTTTCAAATATTTTAATTAAGTGTGAGGTCAGGGCTACTGGCCTATAATTTTTGGGCAGAGTCCTGTCTCCTCCTTTGTAAATGGGGCTGATTGCTGCTTTCTTGAGTGGGCTTGGAATTTCTCCTGCGTCTATTGAACAGCGCCAAAGCCTACTGATGGGTTCCGCCAGGATTTCCTTGCATTTGAGGAGCAAAATTGCAGGTATTCCGTCTGGTCCAGGAGCTGCATTGTTTCTTAGCTCTCCTATTGCCCTCTCAATTTCTTTGGGTGTGATATCCATGTCCGTGATGGCTGGTCCAGGGTGAGCTTCAGTGAAGAAGGTAGCTGGGTCTTTAACTTGTTTTGTTACCTGTGGCGTACTGAATGCTCTACTGTACTGTTTGACCAGAATCCTGGACATTTCTTCTGGGTCCTTCGTAGTTTGTCCCTGGTCTGTTTGTAGTGGCCCAATCTTAGTTTTTACTTTAGTGGAACGTTTGCAGTAGCTGAAGAAGTATTTTGGGTTTCTTTTGATGTTTTCTACCGCTATTCTTTCTTCCCTTTCCCTCTGTTCCGTATGGGATTCCATGATTTGGGTTTCTACCTTTAATATTTTTGCACTAAGAGCTTGCATCCTCTCTTTCTTGTGTGCCTTGTCCAACTGTTTGTTTAAGGCTGCTCTTTGTTTCATTAAAACCCTTCTGTCCTTTGGTATTGCAGTAGGTCTGTTTGTTTTCCTTTTCTTTTTGGGGACATGTTCTTGACATGTTTTTGTTATCTCTGCCATGATCACATCTAGTACTTCACTGGGACTTTTCCCCGTCCTATCGAGGGTCAATTCCCAATCTACTTCACCAAGTCTTTGTTTAATTTCTTCCCAATTTGCCTGTTCACTGAAGAAGTTTAGGGATGCAAGTGTAGATGTTTCCTTCTGGCAGAGAATTGTCCCTTTGGTATTATTTGTACTGTAATTAGTTTCTAGGATTATAAGATTGTGGTCCGATATGATTGTCTTTTCCACCCTGATATTGCTGATGGCCTCTGAGTTATTGGTAAAGTACAAATCTAATACGTTAGCCAATCTTGTAGGCTCTACAATCATTTGTGTCAGGAAAACCTTTTCTGTAGTTTCAAGCAGGAGGCTAGCTTGGTTTTGTTCCTCCCTTGTGCCTCCCGATATTAGGCCCTCTGGCCACCTAATGTGGGGGAAGTTAAAGTCCCCACAGAAGATTATCTCTGGCATAGGTGTCTGCAGCTTTTCCAGTGTGACCATTATTTTCTTTATGCAGGCCTCAAAGTTTGCTTGTTCGCACTGTGGAGGTCGATAGCAATTTACTATTATTTGGCTGCCAGTATTTTGTTTTACCAGGAGAGCCATCATTTTCACCTGGCCATCCGAGTGTAGCATTAGTGGTTGGGTTTTACTAGCAATATCATCTCTTACATATGTGATCACCCCACCATTTTTTCGGTTCACTCTGTCCGTTCTATATATACTGTAATTTTCAATTGCTATTTCTGAGTTATGTATTTCACTCCTTAGGTGCGTTTCAGTGAGGGTAATATACATTGGGTCTTCTAGTTTTACTATGTCCCTTAAGAGTGGTAGTTTACTTCTGTTTGTTTTGGGATATAGACCCTGTATATTACCCATCATAATTTTCTCTAATGGGCTATTATTGTATTTGCCCAGGGTAGGCCCATCCTTTGGCCAGGAATTTGCAGATTTTGTGCCATCCAGTACCCCCGGTTGTCCCTGACCATGTTGTTTAGCATTTGTCCCTGGGACTCTATCGCTTTGACTAGTGTTTCCATAACTGTTTCTACACCCACCATCATTTCTAAAAAAGAGTTCTCTTTGGGAGTTGTTTGGGTTTTGGGTCCAGTCGAAGCTTGTCTCATATCCCTCGGTTTCTCTTCTGGCGCATTGGCCCTGGTTTTCGGACGTACGTCTTGTTTTGTTCGTCTGGTTCCTTTTCTGTGTACATAGGTGCATCCTTCTCTAAGACACTCTTGGTGCTCCACTGCATATCTACACAATATAGGATGGAAATTGGAGCATTTGGGACCTAGCTTACAGCCTTTAATGTGGTCTTTCCCATGCATTACCCATTTTTGGCAAGGCTTTGGATGGCTAAAAGCACATTCTTTTCCTTTAGCCCCATGTTTGCATATCCCTTTCCTGTAAAACCTACATACTGGTTTGTGTGTGGCTTCTTGTTGCATACTGGTAGT
Source organism: Ceratothoa steindachneri (assembly GCA_963969495.1). Lineage (NCBI taxonomy): Eukaryota > Metazoa > Arthropoda > Malacostraca > Isopoda > Cymothoidae > Ceratothoa > Ceratothoa steindachneri. The sequence goes on along the minus strand of OZ018334.1, from coordinate 3,161,497 downwards.
TGTTGATTTTCCTATATCTACAGTTTTTTTTCCTTCTTTTTTTGAATTTTTATCTTGGTGGTTATCTGTCTTGTTTGAATTTTCGTTTTGGTTATATGCTTCATTCTTTTTCCTTTCACGATTTTGAATTTCAATTTCTTCTTCTTGGATCTCATCTGCTATTTCGGCATCGATCCTAGCATGATCTGCTTCAAATGTGTCTACCATACCTTTTACACAGTTTACACATGTATAATGCCTTTTTGAGTGTTCTAAGATAATAATAAAGTATGGTGGTAGACTTGTGCACGAATAGTGGAACCATTTTTTGCATGGGCCATTGCATTTTATACCTGAAATGCAAGGTTTTTTGCACCACTCACAATTGTTTTCCGCGTTTCCTTTGTCAACTTTATTATTTCTTGATTTGTCATCTATACTAGATTCACTTTCACTTCTGGATTCTAAATTTTCATTTTGGAGAGCCACCGCTTTATTATTGTTTACATTTTCGCTGGGCGCCGCCATCTTGTTCGGCTTCCGTATTCTGGTTGAGTTGGTCCTTAACCTTCATTTTTCTTTCTTGGGTGATTTTCGTAAAATTTATTTGGACTCTCTGAGATTCGAACGAGGTACCTCTTGATTCCATTTCCGATGCTCTTGCCACACGACTGGCTAAGTCCGTTTTGCTGATATTCAAACGAGGTACCTCTTGATTCCGTTTCCGATGCTCTTGCCACATGACTGGCTAAATCCGTTCTTTTGACAGGGTAAGTTTTTCTGCTATTTATATTATCGAGTTGGAGGGATTCTCTCATACATTTCGCACCCCTACAGTATCATAGGTCGTACAAAGATAGATTTTGGGGCGAGATACATTATTTTCTCAGACGGGAAATTGCCAACTACCTATTTACAAACTTTGTAGGAGTTTTCAAAGATGTCAGCTGCTACATAGGTTTCGGCAGAAGTGCACCACCTTAGTCTTGCCCAAGGAAAAGCGAAATCTGTGCGCTTCGGCATAACGGCATACATCTTACAGCAGCACCGAAGTAATACCTTTGATGTTCAGGACAAAGAGTGACACTTAGGACACTTCCTTGCGAGTTTCGGCAGAAGTGCACCACCTTAGTCTTGCTCAAGAAAAAGCGAAATCTGTGCCCTTCGGCATACTGGCATACATCTTCCGGCAGCACCGAAGTAATATCGAAAGACACCTAGGACACTTCCTTGCGGGACACCCAATTCCTCCTCCTCCATTAGGCAGGAGACTCCCCCCCCCCTCCCACCCTCATCTGACCGTATTTGGAATCGATGATCTTGCAAACACTCCGAGATAAATATTGGGAGGAATCCCTTTGTTCCCATGATACGGTATCATAGGCCTTTTCCTAGATAGTAAAAAAAACACGTGGCGTTGTGCTGCCTACGATGGAAGGCCTCGCAGACGTCATTTTCCAGTCGGAGCAGAGCATCCGACATGGAGTGGAACTTGCAAAGACAGTTGGCTTTCGCTCTCCATGAAAGAAATGCTAGTCTAGCATTTACCAATTTCTTCCTCGTGCGTGGCACGGTGATTTTTTTTCTTGGCCTCAGCGCCCGGTCCGGCCTCAGCTTAGACTTTTTTTTCCTTTCTAATACCCTGTCCTCTTACCTTGATTCCTCACTCTGCCTATAACCTCTTCTACGTCCTCCTGTGGTCGGTCTCTAATTTCGCAAGGTAGTCACCGACCAGCTTTCTCTCACCCAGTCAGCCAGGGACGGGGCTTGTGGAGTGGGGTGTCAATGGCCCCTCCTTTCTGATCTCCGGGGCGATGGGTTTTAAGAATCTGCTCCCTCCCTCAACTTCTTCACACTATCCTCGCTCTTACTTTTCACTTGCTGTTAATTTTACGCTCAGTCTAAGATCGATCCGCAATGATAATGAGCTGCCTAGCCAGCAGGCGGGAGGAGTGACCTCTAATGGGGGTGGCTGGTTTAGCCGGCCTAGTACTCACTTTTTGTAGAGCAGACTACTGCGCTTGGTAATTGCATCCCGTGATGATAATAGCGTCTCCATGCCCATCTATGCCCCTCCAGGGGGTAGCGCCTTGCCGTGGCGGAGGGGCTTGCGAGCTCTGATCCCAGGAGCCGTACCAGGGTAAGACTAAGTTCTTACAAAGGTCCAACCATACTGGATAGGTCCTGGGTGAGGAGCCAGACCAAGCGTACCCCACACCTTGTGGGGCAATTGTGTTCCTGAACTCCAGTGCACTTTTGGCTCACCTGGTTCCAGCTATAGAGTGCATCTGTGCGGGTCGATGGATGCGCCCACTGGGGGGCATCGTCTGAAGGACCGTGCCATAGAGGAGGTTTGGTTGCCTGGGTCGCCGTTTTGTTTCCGGGAGGTCTTCGCACCGCAGCCCAGAGAATCTCCGTTATGCGGCTCAGCTGTTTTAAAAAACGACAGTGGGAGTCGGGGGGCGGGTTACCCCACCTGGGCTGTAAGGGCGCTTTTTGGACTCACGATGACGATTTGATGCATACCCTCGGCTCCAGAGGCAACCCAAAATAAAAAAAATAACATATGGGTAAACTTAACAAAAATAACTCCCAGAGACCGCATGTTTCTGGTCATCGTGCCTTGAACTCTGATATTAGAAGATTTGACCCTTTTGGGTCGGAAGTTGACCCTGAGCTCGATTATGACAGATTTTTAGTTTTAAAAGCAAATGATAGTCTTCTTAGTAAGGCTGATATTTTTGATGTCTATGAGGATTTTATTGAAAAATGTGGCGAACCTGCTCAAATGTGGCCACGTAATGATGGCGCATTGATAGTCGAGGCAAAATCAAGTGAACAGCATCAGCGAATTAAAGAACTACAGTCCTTAGCTTCTGTAGACATGTCCTCTGCTTCGCACTCGACATTTAACACTTCTAAAGGTGTTATCCGATCGGGAGAACTAATAGATTATGACATCGACAGGCTGGTGTCAAAACTTACCAGTCAGAAGGTTTTAAGTGCCCACCGCATTTCCCGGTTTGTGAATGGCGCTAGATTACCTACCGCCACAATAATCCTGACCTTCAACAAATTGGAGCCACCCAAGTACATTAAGGCTGGCTACCTTAATATCCCAGTCAAGCCTTACATTGAAAACCTACGGCGGTGCTTCCATTGCCAACGCTTTGGCCATGTAAGCAATTTTTGCAAACAGGCAAGGTTGTGTGTTAATTGTGGAGCAGACTTTCATGGGACACCCTGTTCTAAACAGCTATGCTGCCCTAACTGTGGTGAAGAATACCCTGCATCATCACAGCAATGTACTTTCTTTCTCTATGAGAGGGAAGTCATTGCCATTAGAAACAAGAACAGGGTCAGTTTTAATGAGGCCAGAAGAAGAGTAAGGGAGACGGACGTCCAACCTGGTGTGAGCTTTTCTGATGCTCTACGTTCTACCAGGCAAAGGAAAGAGAGAAGCCAGAGATATCCTACCGGCTCTCCTCTGCCTGACCAGGTAAAGAGTCTACCCCCGTCCTAAACGTGCAACTTGTGATGAACACTCTTTGTCGGCATCTAACAATGTTTCTGAGGTTGTCAACAAGAAGAGGAAACTTCCTTCCTCTCCTTGTTCCCCAAGGGTGGCTAAACACCTTGCTACCACCCCAGAGCATGTAGATGTTAATCATGTTGGTCCTCAAGTAGTATCCATCCTACCTCTGGATATCCACCCCGCTCCTAAAGGACCAAGATCTCCTTCAGCTCCAAAGCCAACTATCACTCCAACCCCCCTTGTTGATACTGCTTTGGAACTCCTTCGACCCCAAAAAGAGAAGGAATCAACCCTTGCTCCTCCCCAGGAGCCAGCTGTGGGGGAGGCTCTCCCCTCATCTCATTGTTAATGTTTTGGACATGTCAGTAAGTAGTGCAGACAGGAGAGGGTATGTGTTAATTGTTCCTCTGATTTTCATGGAAAACCATGCCCTCGTCCCCTTTGTTGTGCCAACTGTGGTGGCAATCACCTAGCTACCTCTAAGCAGTGCACCTTTTTCTTGTATGAGAGAGAGGTTGTTGCTCTTCGGAATAAATTCCGAATTAGCATGAAGGATGCTAGAAGGAGAGCTAAATAATTATACATCCAACCACGAGTGAGTTTTTCGGACGCTCTTAGAGCGATCAGATCAGTTCGTAACAAACAGCAGAGACCATTCAGATCTCCACTTTCACGACCGCAGAATATCCATCAAGAAGCCCCAATAGAATCTCTGCCTCAGAATGATGCTCCTCATCCCTCTCCAATCATTAGGGAGGTTCCTGCTTCCCCTAAACCAAGGCGCAAGAGGACTCGCCGTTCCTCAGATTCCCCTCCATCAGCATCTAAACAACCATTGACATGTCCTGAAGACATGGAGGCAGATTCCGAGGATGTCCGTATGGTGTTCGTTTCACCTTTGGACATCCACCCTTATCCCACTGAATCTGTCTTAAGTCCATCAGTCACAACTAGCCAGCCTATTACATCCACAGCATCAGTAACTCAAGAAGAAGCTGAACGGATTTTTCTGATCCAGCTTTGGCTGTGGCCCTTTTGGAAGTGGAGAAACAGCCTTCTGGGATTTCTTCACCCACCCAGCTGACCCACCAACCACCTCTCAGGATGACTCGGTACTATCTCTCTCGACATTACTATATACCAGTACAGAGGACCCAATATCTTTGGAGGCATTTTTGCCATCAAAAACCACCCTGTCATATTCACAACTGACAGATGGTTCTTTGCCTTCTAATAAAAAAGCCATCCTAAAAAACATTCAAAACTACCTGTACCTCAAACGTTAATTATACCTAAAAATCAAAAAGGTTCAAAACCCCAGTCACCTTCATCAGGTGCCAAACAAAATTAATTACCCTTAAACGATGAATATGTTTCCAATTGTTAATTGGAATCTACAAGGGATCTTCCCCAAATGGAAGGAATTCCAACTCCTGCTTCATGATTACAACCCTTGCTGTAAAGCATTAGAGGAGACCCAATTAGGTATTCGTCGATTACCCAATATCCCCCACTATGTGGGATATTTTAAGAATCCACCAGAACTCATTCATGGTTCGGCTGTTTTTGTCCGTGAAGACTGTTCTCACTTAGCAATCCCGTTGAGAACAGAAATCAAGCAGTGCGGATTTGTGTGTATACCAATCGTTTATACACATTCCGCTCACTGTACCTCCCTCTTGGGGAAGGAGTAGTTGCTTCAGATTTGGCTAACAAATTAGCCAATCTCATCTCCCAACTCCCGACCCCATTCCTACTAGTTGGAGGCTTCAATGCAAGACACCACCTTTGTGGAGACTATGATGACAACCCCGAGGGAAATCTGATTGTGAGACTTATAGAGACCTTGGATGTGTGTCATTATTTAATGATGGCTCTCCAACATCCTTCCATGTCCAGACCAACAGCTCTACCTGTGTAGATTTGACACTTTGTTCCTCAGACTGTAGAGCAGATTACAGCTGGTCGGTAGATCCTGACCTGAGAGGAAGCGATCACTTCCCAGTTGTTCTGACCTCATGCCTGAGTGGCCCTCCTTCCCCACCGGACAATAGGTGGAACACCAGAAAAACCAATTGACCAACGTTTAAATACCTTTCTCACCATTCTTGATACTTCCCTCAAGGCGACATTCACATGGTCCTGGAGAACTTCCATGCCCCTCCCCAAAACTGCTCCCCACAAGACCCATCCCCCGTTTTGGTCTGAGGAATGTAGCAAAGTGGTGGCAAAGTGTAAGCGAGCTTGTCGTCGCTACCATCGAAACCCTATCGCCATTAATAAGTATGCTTCTAGCCGAGCCAGGGCAATACGACAGCGTACCCTACGCCAGGCTCGACGAATTTCCTTTAAAGGGTACATCAACTCTATCAACCACCAAACTTCACCAGACAAAGTCTGGAAAAGAGTGAAAAAAAACATGGGCAGAGCAAGTGGTTTCTCTGCCCTCAATATAGTTAAAGCAGGTGAGCTTTTGGGAGATTGGCCAGAATTTCAAATGTCCTGGTAAAGACATTTGCTGACATTTCCGCACAAACAATCATCTTTTAGAATTTCAACATGTCAGGAAAATAAAAGAGCAGTGCCTCTTGAACTTCATAGATCCCTGTATGGATAATGAATCATACAATAAGCTTTTTTCCTTTCATGAACTTCGAAGTGCTTTTAAAAGATGTCTATCCACCGCACCTGGTCCTGATGGTATCTCTTATGGTATGATCAGGAATATGCATTCAACACTCATTTCACATCTTCTCGATATATTTAACTATATTTGGATCAAGGGATGTTTCCCTTACAATTGGAGAGAAGCAATCATACTTTCCCTTCATAAACCAGGAAAGGAAGGGGCACTTCCGACCCACTCTCGCCCAATTACCCTTACTTGTTTCCAATGCAAGCTTTTTGAAAGGATGGTGAATGCCAGGTTGGTATGGTTTCTGGAGAAACACAACCTTATTTCTTCCTCACAGTCGGGTTTTAGAAAGAAACAATGAACCACAGAGCTGCTGGTCAAGATGGAGGATTGCATTCGACAAGCTTTCTCAAAGAGACAACACTCCATTGCTGACTTTTTTGATATAGAAAAGGCATCTGAGACCAACTCGAAGTATGGTAGGCTTAAGCAACTATATGACTGGGGTATCAAAGACCATCTTCCTTGGTTCATACAACAATTTCTTGCTGGACGCACGTTCCGTGTTAGGGTAGGAAATGTCATATCGGAGTCTGTTGATTAGATAGAGGGCATGCCACAGAGAAGCATTTTGAGCGTCACCTGCTTCTCGGTGGCTATCAACAGCATTGTTACTGATCTTCTTGCAGACGTAATGACAACTCTTTATGTGGATGACTTGGCAACTTTATCAGCATCGCCTCGGCTGCCATTTGTCATCCGTAACTTGCAACTGGCCATTAACATCCTTGCCAAGAATGTCGCTGCAAAAGGCTTTCGACTGACACCCTCAAAAACAAAGGCAGTTCATTTCTACAATTTCAGGCAAGTTGACTGGGAACAGCCAACCTTATCTTTGTATGGCTCCCCCATCTCGTTTGAGCCTCATTGTAAATTTCTTGGGGTTATCTTTGACTCAAAGCTCTCCTGGGTCTCCCATATAACTACCTTGAACAAATCGTGCTTGAAGAGAATGGATATCTTAAAACTTCTATCACATATTTCGTGGGGAAGTGATCGCCGTATCCTGTGGCTTTTGTATACAACCTTGATCCAGTCTAAGCTCGATTATGAGTCACAGGTCTACTCTTCAGCCTCATCCTCCAACCTAGATAAGCTCAATTCTATTAGGAACCAGGGAGTGCATCTAGCTTTGGTAGCAGTCAAGTCCTTCTCAGTATGGAATCTCCATGCAGAGAGTGGGGCCCTTCCACTATCCTTTCACCGCCTTAATTTTAACCTGCAGTACCTTTTCAGGCTGCAACAGCTCCCTCACTTACCTGTATATGAGTGCACCTATAATATTCACTCAGTGGCCTCATATGACGGGTTTTCTTCGCTGACTCGCCTCTTTGTCCCGCGCATGACTGGAGATACAGGTAAACTGAGGAAATTATCAGTTATTCCATATCAGATCCCTAAAGTACCCCCATGGCTATTGCCACCTGTGAGGGGTTGCAAGGTGCTGGCAGACAAACCGAAGACCAAGTTCTTGCCTTCAGTACTACGAAGCCTCTTTTATGAACACTGTGGGGGAATTCCACGTGGAATTTCTTTTCCAGCACGGAAGTGAAGTCCTTGCGCAGGAGAAGATTCTAGAAGTTGGTTAGGCTTAAATGGGTAAGCCTCTCCCCCATCCTCCTTCCACAAGCGGTAACCTCGAACCGCGTCCTCCACGGACCACCTTTACGAGGGTTAGAATCGCCTCGGCGTGTTAATTCGAGGTCATTCGAGAGTAGCGCTGTTTCCCCCACCCCCGCGGAGGGAGCATCGGCTATATATGGCTCATCTTCCATGTGGGAGACACAGAGTTGAGGAGTCTCGCCCGGACCCAAGAAGATTTCCCTAGTTCCAAGTCAGGTGCTAACAACAAAGCAAGGTGACGGCTGAACTTTTTGTGTGTTGGAATTAGCCCCAGCCAGTGAGGTAATTCCATTTGAGGATCGCTATCGGGCGATTTTTCCGACTCCACTCATCAACTTCTGTCGAAGCCCTCCTCGTTCGCCCCTCGTTTTCCGGTAGCTGAAATACTCTCCCCTGGACCGGACGTTCCCCCCCCCTTTGGAGAACCGTCATTACGTTAACTTCCCGCTCAGAAGCTCTGAGCGCCCTTGCCTCACATTTATTGTCTGCAGAAGACATCCGTGAAGCCTTACCCTGACGTCTCACCCGGAATCCTCCGTAAGCCAACCTCTCTTCCCCTTCAGCAACCCAATTGAGTTAATCCTTCCCTTTTGAATAGTCTTCTTCTGTAATACATTGAATTTTAACTTTGGAGTCTGATGCATAACTACAATTCCCCCCCCTCGTTTACCGATGTAATTTTGCCCATTAATTCCCTCATGTAATTTTGCCCTTTAATTCTTTTATTTTTATGTAAATAAAATTATATTTTTGTCATGCTTCTTTAAATAACCTTGAGCTTTGCCATTGCCTAAATTTTACCCGAACTCGTTGCACTCTTATCTCGTTGTTTCGCGCGTCGAAACTCGTGGCGTTCCGTTCCTTGTCGGCTCGCCTTTAAGTTATTGGTCCCTGCCCCATAGATATAATATGGTATTGATATAATGTAATGTCATACCACGAAAAACACTTTGTGCCACAAATCAAGCACCTTTATCTACACAGAGGGATCTAAGTGATCTGATAGGGTAGGAGCTTCTGCTATCTTCCCCTCCCGTAATTGGTTAATATTGATAATGTGATTGATAATTATTAATTGATAAATTGTTTGATAAATAGAAATTGGTAAATATTTTGATAAATATTAAATAGATTATAAATTGGTAAATATTTTATAAGTAATTGGATGATAAATTGGGTTACAGTTAAATGGGTAAATAGTGATAAATCGTTTGATACATATTAAATAGATTCTAGATTGGTAAATGGGTAAATAGTTAACTGTGTAAATAGATTATAACGGAGCTGAATAGGGCTGTAAATGATAAAAGAATCACGCATTAATTCGGGATTCTTTTGGTAAATATTTAGCTAAACAATTATAATTCAACTATTTACAGACCTGATTCACCGATGCGAGGACATCAATGCTAATGAACCTCATGGGAGAGTGGGTGTACCAATCTCTCGATTTAAGTCATGGTTACCAATACTTCTTGAAATATATATATATATATATAGCCTCTATCTTCACGGCTGAGCTTGTCGGGATACTGGCTGCAGTGTATACCATATATATATATATATATATATATATATATATATATATATATATATATATATATATATATATATATATATATATATATATATATATACCATATATATATACCATATATATATATATATATATATATATATATATATATATATATATATATATATACATATATAGTAAGGAATAGATATTTAGATTTTGTAGGGGTGTAGACCATTACACTGCTCTGTACAGATGACATCCATAGTTTATTCTGGACAAGATGAGTTTCATAAAGGTACAGGAGGGTGCTTCTGTCTGCCCCCCCAGGGATGGTGCGACAGTTTAGAGTTTAGTCACAATGTTTGTGACTTTGTAGCACTGTTTTTTGAGGTTTAAGATGTGGGGTTTCCATATAAGCCTCTGATCCAATGGGAGACCTAGAAATTTTATGTTATTTCCAAAAGTGATTGGTCGTCGTTCAAGTAGCAATGGGATATGTGGAATTTTTCTTTTTCTTGTAAAGGTTATGGCGGTTGTTTTTTCACTTGAAATTGTGAAGCCGTGTTGTACTGAGTAGTCCTCGATTTTGTCGATTGCTTCTTGTAGGCGATTTGATACTTTTGTTGCGCTGGTGCATAGGAGCCAAATTGCCAAGTCGTCTACATATAATGAGCATTTAATGGTAGGTGGTAATTGGAGAATCAAATTGTTGATTGCTATTATGAACACGGTTGTGCTGAGCATACTTCCTTGTGGTACTCGTTCGTGTTGGCTGAATTGTGTAGACTGGGCTCCATGGAGATCTATTGTGAATTTTCTATTGTTAAGGAAGTTTTTGATGAAGAGTGCGAATGGACCTCTGATTCCTAGCTCGTGTATGTTATTGTGTATATGAGGTCACCAAATCGTGTCATACGCCCTGGCAATGTCAAAAAAGACCGCTGTGATAAATTTACTTTCGCTGAATGCTCGGTCGAAGTCGTGGTCAAGGAGAGTTAAAGGATCTAGTTTGGAGTGGTATTTTCTATAACCAAATTGGTTTGAGGACAGAAGTTTGTTTGTTTCTAGATACCATTTCAATCTAGCATTGACCATTCTTTCTAATATTTTGCATAGGCATGGTGTCAAGGAAATCATTCTACAATTCGTTGGTTTTTAAGAAGGGAAAGACTAACGCTTGACGCCAATCATCCAGGAAGGAGCCATTAGTCCAGATGCGGTAATAAATGGCAACAGTAGCTCTATGGCGTTTGGGTGGATTTTATTTATGATAAGGTTTGAGATTTCGTCATCTCCAGGGGCTGTGTTTGGGCTTTCTTCTAGGGATGCTTGTAACTCGTTCATGGCGAAATGATTGTTGTACGGAAGGATTCTATTGGTTGAGAAGTCTAAATTTGTTGATTCTGTAAAATTTTCAGGGTTAGAAAGGTGTTGTTTCAAGATCCTTTAGAAATAGTACTGAAGAAAGGTTTATTATGATAGCGAATTGGGTTTGATTACTGATGGTATTTCCGTTAATGCAAAGGATAGGGTGGTGAATAAAACTGCGGTGTCCTGACATCTTTTTTATTTATAGCCAAATCTTTGCAATAGAGGTATCTTTGTTAATTTTAGATATATATTATTTCCAGGATGCTCGTTTAGCTTCTTTGAAGGTCCTTCGGGCGATGGCAGATGCTCTTTTATATTTCATGTACGGGTCCTAGTAGTGCGTGGCCAGGGCCGGATTGACTGTTTGATGGCATGCAGTTTAGTTGGGGAGGGATGGGGGGAGGAGTTCATCCCAACCCCTCTGCCACTGGCCGACCACGTACAGATGTATGGCACGACATCATGGAGGTTCCTAAAGATGCAGCTGCCTTGGCAACAACATCTGCTCTCTCATTTCCTTTTATACCTATGTGGCTAGGTACCCAACAGAATAGAATTTCGTGGAACGAGGATAAATAAAAAAGCCACTGTTGGATCTTTGAGACCAGCGGGTGATCTGGAAATAAAATGACTAAAGCCTCCAAAGAGTTGAGGGAATCAGAGAATATTGTATAAGATCCCGGTGATGAAGAAGCGATGGTATACAGTGCAGCCAGTATCCCGACAAGTTCAGCCGTGAAGATAGAGGATATGTATATATATATATATATATATATATATATATATATATATATATATATATATATATATATATGATGAAAATTAATGCAATATCGCAAGAAAAGATGAGAAATTAAACCACATTCTCCGAAGACAATTTAATTCAGAACAGTTTCGGTGTATCTCACACCCTTTTTCAACGGACACTGGGCAGAAAATATAAGAAAAATGCATATAAGCATAACACAAGATCCCCTCTTTTTTTCCCTTCAATCCCCTACTTGTGGCTAATCTGGGGGGAGGGGGGAAGGCCTAAACATATTGAAGGGCTGGCATTTTACTATTTTGTTTATTTGCGATCTTATTTCAGGATTAAAAGAAAATTGACCCTCAGATAAATTTAAATTAGGAACTGACAATATCAAGCTCGATTCTACGATTCTTCTCTTAACATAGTTGGCCGATTTAAATACCATTTTACTTCCATTGAAATCGATCGTATGATTCTTGTCTCTAACATGGCAAAATATTCCACTACTTTCGCTGCCCACTCTAATATCTCTTTTGTGTTCGTACAATCTCTTGTCTAGATTTCTCCCCGCTTTCCCTATATAAACTTTATGGCAATCATTGCATGGTGCTGCATATACTCCTATGTTATGATGTTCTTTGGGTTTCCTGGCCATCATCAATTGGTTTAAGGAATTATTATATTTAAAGGCTAGATTAATACCCGCTTTTCCAAATATGTCCTTTAAACTATTTAATATATATATATATATATATATATATATATATATATATATATATATATATATATATATATATATATATCAAGAAGTATTGGTAACCTGACTTATATCGAGAGATTGGTACACCCACTCTCCCAAGCGTCTTAAAATTTTAAAATTAACCCATGAGGTTCATTAGCATTGATGTCCTCGCATCGGTGAATCAGGTCTGTAAATAGTTGAATTGTAATTTTTAGCTAAATATTTACCAAAAGAATCCCGAATTAATGCGTGATTCTTTTATCATTTACAACCCTATTCAGCTCTGTTATAATCTATTTACACAGTTAACTATTTACCTATTTACCAATCTAGAATCTATTTAATATGTATCAAACATTTACCCCTATTTACCCATTTAACTGTAACCCAATTTATTATCCAATTACTTATAAAATATTTACCAATTTATAATCTATTTAATATTTACCAAAATATTTACCAATTTCTATTTATCAAACAATTTACCAATTAATAATTATCAATCACATTACCAATATTAACCAATTAATATTTATCAACTATAAATCAATTACTAATTGACAACCAATTTCCCAATTATTATAATTCCCATTTAACAATTAATTTATCAAACCATTTAACACTATCCAATCTAATTATCAATCACCAATTGTTATACTCAATTTAGTATTATACAATCTATTTACAATTGCTACTTACAAATTACTTATAATACAATCTATTTAACCATTATCCAATTACCAATTATATTCTAATTATCAATCATCATATGTTGTACTCTAATTACCAAACCATATTTATCAATTGTAAATCCATTCTCGTTAACTCATGCAAATTTAAGTCACATGCGTAATTCTCAATACATTCATAAGCTTTTACTGTATAAATTCACCTTTAAATCTAACTGTTTATTCAATAATATATATTTTTCTTAACTCTTTGTTTTTAATACACGTTTTCCCAACGTCCCTCAAATTTAGGCCTTAGGAAATTCGTCTGCAAAAATTTAGATTTTGCGTTAGCATTTAACTTCATTCCCTTGAATAACGAAATATAGGTTTTTATGTTTATTGTGATCAGAGCTATCTAGGATATTACTGCAATATTCATCTAAAATCTATAGCAACATCAAAATCGGTAATCCAGGAATTGGATCCTGTACAAAACCAAGACCTCCGTCTAGCCACCGGTGCCTTCAAATCTACCCCAACATCTTCACTTTGCGCCGAGACCGGAATACTACCTTTGCGTCACAAAAGACAAGTTGCAGAACTTAAATACCTTGCGCGTGTTTACAGCCCTAACAGCAAACTAAAAAGAATACTAAAAAATACACTACCAGCAGACAACCCAAGGACGCGCAGCTACATCACTTTACACGGTAAGGGTTAAAAAACTCTTACATAGTTTAAATATGCCAGAACCAAACATCCTCATTGACAACTATTATACTATTTGACCCTGAATTATTCAACCTTCAGTAATATGTCAAATAACCCTACCATCTTCGAAATTTCCAATGCCGCCCGTAGTGCTATCCAACATTTTCCAGGACGACCAAAGGTCCCATCAACCATATCAGTCCATATTCATAGATGAATCGAATTCGGTGGATGGCGTGGCATGTGCAGCAATTCTCCCGCACCACATACGAGCAGCCCGAATTCCGGATTGCGCTTCCGTCCTCTCGACAGAACTCATTGCAATCTACATGGGTCTCAAGTCCGTCAAAGAAGGTACCAATAAAACCACAATATTTTCTGACTCAAACAGTGCGCTGATAATCATAAAATCACGCAACCAAACTCATCCCCTAGCCATTGAAATTCAAAGGGAGATAACGTCGCTTTCAGGTAAGGTAGCCCTATGCTGGTGTCCCTCCCATGTAGGGATTTTAGCGGTCTACACCCCTACCCCTACAAATGTAAATATTTATTCATTACTGTATATATATATATATATATATATATATATATATATATATATATATATATATATAATATCAAGAAAGGTTGGTAACCTTGACTTAAATCGGGGGGTTGGTACACCCGCCTTCCCAAGCGTCTTAAAAATAAGCAATGAGGTTTCATTCGCTTTGCTGTCCCGCATCGGTGAACAAGTCTGTAAATATTTCAATTGTTATTGATTAGCTAAATATTTTCCCAAAGAATTCCGAATTAATGCTTGATTCTTTTGTCTCATTTACAGACCCATTCAACTCCGTAAAAATCTATTTACCAATTAATATTTGCCAAACAATTTATCAATTAATATTTACCAATTACTTATAATCCACTTTACCCAATTTAATTATCAATCATCAAATGATATACTCAATTTACCAATTATTCAATTTACCAATTTACTTCCAATTTACTAATTAATATTTACCAATCAAATTACCAATATTAACCAATCAATTTACCAATTAATATTTGCCAAATAATTTACAAATTAATATATACCAATTACTTATGATCCCATTTACCCAATCCAATTATCAATCATCATTTGTTATACTCTAATTACCAAACCATATTTATCAATTGTAAATCCATTCCCGTTAACTCACTCAAATTTAATTCACGCATAATTCTCAATACGATCATAAACTGTTACTCTATAAATTCACCCTGAAATAATCTAACTGTTTATTCAATAATATATATTTTTCTTAACTCTTTGTTTTTAATTTACGTATTCCCCCAACGTCGCACAGATTAGGCCTAAGGAATTCGTCTGCAAAATTTAGACTCGCGATCATTTAAGAATTCATTCCCTTGAATAAGGAAGTATAGGTTTTTATGTATATTGTGATCTGAGAGCTATATAGGATATTGCCGCAATATTTATTTAAAACCTATAGGATAAAAGGCAACGAAGACGCAAATAGAGCTGCAAAATCAGCAGTCGCAGATAACTCACTGCCTTCTGAGCCAATATACCACAAAAATTATGACAACCTCTTTTTCGAGGCAGTTAAAACCATTGGAAGTACGAATGGTATGTACACGGCCATCAACATCTACGACAAATAGAAGATGACGTCAACAAATGGAAGAGCTCTTCCAGAAATTGTCGAAGAGATGAAGTCGTCTTAGGACGCTAAAGACTAGGACACACAAAGCTTACCCACAGCTATCGCTTTGCAAATTCCCCCCGTCCCCCATAATGCACTACCTGCAACGCCTAGTTAACTATCCCACACATACTACTAACCTGCACTAGATTCCACTGACACCGGAAATAAATACTTGGGTAACAGCCCAACACTAAAAAAAGTCCTCGCCGACGAACCCAAAACAAGTGTGGCACTGATTGCAGACTTAAAGGAAAGTAAATTATAAACTAAAATATAGAAAAAGAAAAGGAGCAAAACCTGATAAATTATGAAAATTCGCTTCTTGCAATTTTAAAAAACCTTTTAATTCAGGCACCACTTCATTACTACCACCCATTCATTTCAATTCACTTCATCTATCACATCACCATTCACACACTCATGACTATTATTCACGCTTTTAAATTTTAATCACTATAAAATACCATGCCTGATTAGACCCATAAAGGGGTGAAAGAGGGCATAAAACGCAAAATAAAACACCGATCCAGGCTGGTTTGTCAATAGGGTGCGCCTGGAAGTTGTGGACTCGCAGCGTTTCCTATGTCTTGTATTTGACCGACGCCTCACTTGGGAGGCCCATATTCGCAGCCTCAGGGTCTTTTGTACCCGCGCCATGGAAATTGTTCGCTCTGTGACATTCAGCACCTGGGGCGCTGATAGGGCTATTAACTTACTTTTTTTATCGATGCTTTGTTCGTTGGATGCTCGACTACGGATACGAGTTTTATGCATCTGCAGCCTACTTGTCGATTCTGAGGAGATGCCACTCGTTATGCGCTGTTCACAGTGTATATTTGCGTGTACGCGTGAGCCCGGTGCCTCCCTCAGTTGCCAACTGATTTCGCAGCTGATCTAGAGAGTGCCTATGCCGCAGAGAGACACCAATTATACACTAAACCCTTTGAGTTTAGGGGTACGAAACTCCTTCGAGAGTTGGTATAGCTCTCGGGCCGGTGGCGCTCATGTTTCTGCCAAAGGCACCACTCTGGAAGGTACCACCTTTGACTACCGCTCGCTACGCCTCTGCTCAAAAAGCTTCTACAGCGCCGAGAGTATTGCGTTGTGCCTTTTTGGAGCACACTTCGTGTCAAGCTCGAACCGTGCCAGTGTATGCCAATGGCTCCAAGTCCCGAGAGGGAGTTGGTTTCCACTCCGTATCCCCTCTGTTTGAAGTCAGCGGGGCTCTGCCAAGCGCTTCGTCTCTCTTCACCGCCGAGTTAGTTGCAATACACTGCTCGACACGAGAGATAACGCGACTTGCCCGGTTCGGGGACTGGATTGTCATTTATAGCGACTCACAAAGCACCCTGAGTGGTCTCATGATATTGGCATTTCCGCATCATTTGGTTCACGATATCCGTGACACCACGGTTTTGGCGAGCCTGGTGGAGGTCGAGATTATCTTCTGCTGTAGGCCTGGACATGTAGGAATTGCGGGGAATGGGCGCGCCGATGAGGGAGCCAAAGAGTCCGAGAGGACTGGACGACCAGACCAGCGTTTCGCTGCTCTTCCTCACACCAATTATATGACAGGAATACGGGCAGCTTGGCAAATAAGTTGGGAGACGGTCTGAGGGAACTTAAAGTTGCGTGTCATTGCGCCGCGACTGTTCCCATGGATCTACGCCCAATGCTATGACGGCTTCAGTTTGCTTTCTCTCGTCTCCGAATTGGACACATTCGTCGGACGCACCGCCATTTGATGTCGCGCTCGCCAGCGCCCTACTGTGAAGACTGCGTTGTTCCCCAGACTGGTTGGCACATTCTTTTTGAATATCCCAGTCTGGGCCATGTTCGTGCACGTTACATGTCCCAGTATCAGGACGAGCGAGGTCACTACCGCTTGTCCCTTCTGCTCGGGGTGGATTCGTACACACTGACGTGGACTTTACCACTTTTGCGAGGAGGCCGGCTTCCTCCACTTTATTTGATTGTTTGTTGTGGGTCGCATGCTCTTGCGCTTGGGGGAGACGGGTCTACCCCCGACGCCGGAGCGAGCTTTTTTCTTGTTACCTTTTTGTTTGGTTTTATTTATTTTTGTTTTTAGGCTATGATCTTTTATTTTTATTATATTTTTTTTAATATATCCTAGTCGTAGGCTGTAATGAGTACGACGACTTATGCCCAAGTAGTCAGTCGGCAGATGGGTTACTAAAATAATAATAATGCCGACTCGCAATCGCACCTTGCCCTTCACCGAAAACCTACGACAAGCCTTCATAGCATCCTAGCTCTTCCGTCTGCTTGGAGGTGCTATATATCTCTACTTGTTTCAGAAGAACAAAATGTATGTGTCTTACATACATACCACCCTCTAAAAGGAAATATTTACTAAATCCGCCCATGTCTTCTTAATTGCTGACTCCCGCTCACAGATAATAGTCCTGCCACTATTGAGTCATGCTCCCAATGCATGCTTGGTCTACTGTCTCTCGGCTCTCTAAAAAAATATAGGCCAGTGGCAGGAATGAATTTAATTTTAGGACCTGCACGGACCTAGTGGATAACTTCATCCCTGGGCTTGACGCTACAGAAGAGTTTATCGCTTCCGTAATCAAAGTCTTCACCTACCAACAACATAATGTTGAATCGGTCAGTATTTTTAAAAGCCATCATTTCTTTTTTCCCCTCCATTTAGGGTCGCTAAAATAACACTAAAACAAGAAAGCCCTACCAATGTTAATAAAATTTGCCGAACCCCGTATACGAGTTCAAGAATAACTTCCAACCCAACACCAGTGCTGTAACTTCAGCAGATTCGACAACTCAGCGAAATATAGTAAGAGCACCGGGAATCCTTATTTCCAATGTAGACAATTGGGACACGAGGTCCCTTATTCCACATAAAAAATCCCACCGAGATTGACTCAACTAGTGACCCTTGCTAGTCATGAATAGAAAAGGGGCAAACAAAAAATAAAGAAGGAAAGTAGCTTAGGCGAGTTGCGAACAGCTTCCTGCGTCACTGGACCACTGTTAGCGAGTAGCGTATACACTCAGTCATCCTGAGTCTCAAGAAAAAAGACTCATTCAAGTGAAGCTTTAAGGCCGCACGTTTTTACTTCTCGTCACGCTATACAACCCCCCTCCTAGAAGCAGAGCGTATTTTGAAGAAATGAAGAGAACGCCGTTTGGAAATGTTATTCAAGAGATAACCCCCCTCCCCTTCGTTGTCTGGGCACCATTGTAGGTAAAGGGGAGTATGAAAAGAGGCAAATAAAAAATGAAGAAAAGTAGCGTAGGTGATTTGCGATCAGATTTACGCGTCGTTGGACAATTCTTATCAAGCAGCGAATCCACTGCGCCATCCTGAGTCTAAAAAAAATACTTATTCAAGCGAAGCTTTAAAGCCGTTCGATTGCACTTCTCGTCACGCTACACCTTATACCCCTCGTACTATTTAACTGCACCTCCTTGATTAAAAATTATGATCTGCCTCCGGGGTGTACATATACCAATATATCACTCTATAACCCTATATCCCCTTCTTCAGATTCTTCTTCGACTGCCAAGAAAATCAATCCCACTAATAACCAAATACTATACCATCAACCGCCAGCAAACCCTTTGACCCACCCAAACATAATATACTTCCCCCTTTTCGAGCAGAGGAACCTTACTCCTGTTCCTTTGTCTAATTCAATCATTAATGCTCAAACGTCCTCAACCTTCTGTCTCGCATGGAATATCCGGGGCCCTCTTAAAACTGTTTTTCACTGAAGTGGTTTGCCTAAGAGAAACTAATCTCATAGACCCCTCTTACTTTTTCTCGTGTTGGTTATTCTCAAGTCCGCTTACCACTACCAAAATTTTCAGGTAACCCCCTAGGCCACACGGGTATACCATTTACCGCAGTTCCATTCCGTACAAACCTCAATTCGCTTGGTGTTCACCTTCACCGGTCTACGCTCTTAACTCTGTGCTCAGTCTATCTCCCACGCCTCCCTGAATGAACTTGTCTCTCAACTCCCGAAACCATTCCTTTCAACCGGTGACCCTAATACTTGTAACATGTACTGGTATGATGTAAAACAACACAGCACATGTACGAGACGTTGTCTTACAACAAAACCTGCAAGTCTTCAAGGACGGAGACCTTACTCATTATCATCCCAGAGAGACTCCGATACCTATATAGATTTCTGTCTCTGCTCAACTGGGTTCCCTTCCGATCACTTTTTTAGAGTATTTGATGACCTATGTGGAAGTCATCATTATCCTCTATTCTTAGACCTCCTCTCTCTTTGCCACATCTCCTCAAGATCGCAACGGGCTTACCAGAAAGCTGACTGGAAAACCTTTGTAACGTCGTCCTCTTCCATAACTGTGTGACGAAACAACAGACGGTACATCCCGATTAAAAAAGTTTGTGGGTTTTTTTTTAGCAACGGCCCACAAACATGTTCCACTCCGCAACGCTCGACTCAAACCCTCGGTCGTCTGGTGGAACAAAAAGTGTAACACCGCTAAGCACGAACGAAACAGGGTCCCTTGTACCTTTCAAGATAATCCCCTGCATGTCTTCTTACATTAATTACAAAAAACAATGTTCCCTCACCCGCCGGACCTTCCGCCAGGCAAACTGTCACTCCTAGTCAGTACACATGTTCCATCTCATCCCGCACCGTTCTACCCAAGGTGTTGCGGCGACGAGTACATAAAACCACTGAATCCTCGCGACCCACCTGCCTCCTCATTCACCGTCATAATGACACCCTTGTATCAGTGATCTCCTTCTCCCCCAAGGACCTCGCACAGCTAATTGCGAACTCACTCAGCTCAACCTCCCACGGATCACTTCTCCCCGAATTCCCCTGACATAAAGCACTAGTAGAACCTCAACCTTTATTTTTTGAAACGTCCAGAAAACTGCGCTACAACGAACCTTTATCGATGAAAGAACTCCAAGAGGCACTATTATCGTATTAGGACTCTACCCCTTCAGCTCACTTAATATAATACACACTCATCCAGCACGCCCATGTAGATGGCCTTCAGTGCCTTTTGACTTTTTTTTTAATGATATTTTCCCCTCTCCGGAACTATTCCCCAAGAATGGCGCCACAGCACTGTCCTTCCTTTCCTCAAGTCAGGAAAAACCCTCCAAAGCCCCCAAATTTCCGACCACTTGCCTTTACCTCGTGCCAATGCAAGTTACTCGAGCGTATGGTGAACGCCCGCCTGATGTGGTATCTTGAAGAACAGGATCAGGGTCTTCTCTCTCTGCCCAAGTTTGGGTTTCGCCCAAAATTGTTCCACACTGAACCCTCATACTCTCTCTATCGAAGAAACTTCGTCAGTATACCATCAACCGCCAGCAAACCCTTTGACCCACCCTAACATAATATACTTTTCCCTTTTTGAGCAGATGAACCTTACTCCTGATACCGTCTGGTGGCGCTTGATCTTACAACAGCTATACGACATGAGAGTTCGTGGACCCTTGGCATTATTTATACGTAAGTTCTGAACCCTTTGCCTGCTGCCAGGTTAATTCCAATGGGCTTGCACTGTGCGGCAGATATTCAATTTTTTTTAAATATAACTATTTACTATTGTTTTTATCCGCCTAGTTATTTTTTTCCACTGCAGTGATTATAAAATATGTTTATCATTTTGAAAATGCGCTCGTTTCGTATACAAGGGCACTTTGGAAGTTCGAAATTTTTTCCTCCACATCCGTGACAAATACAAAATATTCCGTCATAATAATATTATTATAAAATTTAACCGGCTCTTTCTATTTTTCAAAATAAATTTTGTAATTAATAATTAATATAAAGCCTTTTATAGTTAAAATTCAATGTTTTTGGAAAATATTAAAATATCAAGGCACACATTCAAACGCGTGGACAAAGAGCAAAAATTAACAGCTGGGAGGGAAACGACTTGGGATTTACTGACCTCACTCATATTTTCTTTCTTTCTTTATTTTATGAGTAACTTACATAATTTTATTTTTATTTCTAAATTGACATAATTTGTATGTTTCTCTCCACTTATTGGAGATCTAAAAGGCTTTCTATAACGTGGATAAAAGAAGTATTTGTAAGCAACCTTACATTTCGTTTATCACACCATTTTACGCATAATATATTGTTGCATTGCATCGATTTTCTCTCCCCCTTCTTTATTTTTAAAAAAATTTAAGACTCTTCTTTCAATTGGAACGAAATGTTCCACTCTTACAATTAATTGCACAACACAAACGTTTATACTCCAATGGAGGACTCAAAAGCAACTCCATTTTGTACGCATCCGGGTTTTCTTAAGGAGGAACAGCATCATTCATTCTATTTATAGGAATTTATCTGCTTCAAAACATTATAATTGTCATTTGTTTGGTGACAATTATATTTATTAAGTCTTCATCGATAAAGTGTTCAAAAATAATCTATTTCTTTTGAATTTTGCGTAATTGATGAAGAGGAAGTCAAACCTGATAGTGAAGATTCAAACACAGACACTGAAGGCATAGACCGAAGGCCAAAGACTGGCCGCCTCGTCCGTTTGCGTAGTAATCAGTATGCTGAGTATAAGGCTATTACGTCATATTGATAATATTGTGAAATTTTAATAGCTCTTTGCATTCTTCCAAACATATTTTGTAATAAAATTTATCAAGCATTTTATTTTAAAGTGAAATTTAATGCTTTTAAATATATTAAAAATAAAGGCACACTTTCGAACACTTGGAAACACACCAAAATATTACGTATCAGCAGATGAAAGAATTTGTGGTTTACTGAATCAGTTGAAGGAAGAAAGTATAAAAGAGAGTAAGGAAATGGGGAGAAGAGAGATGGAGGATGGATATGGAGAGGAAATCAAAACTGGGTACATATTTTATGAATAAGAAGGTAATCAAGGAGGAAAATATATATGGCAGCTTATTTAAGTCCAAGCTAATGTTTATATGCAAAACCAACTCCCAGCAGCTGAATTGGAGGAAGAGGTTTACAGGAGAGGAGGAAAAATGTGACCTCTTCAACCGAGGAGAGCAAGAGACACTACGACACCTCCTACTAAATTGAGTGGGACTAATAGACATACGTAGAAAGCATACTACTATAGGAAACATCACATTGGAAAAAGTGCTCGTGTTCAACCCAACAAGTGACGAAGAAGTAGAAAAATACACATTATATATCGAAGAACTATGGAAATCTAGAAAAAGAAAGATCGAAATAGACCAAAACCTGCCCTACACCTAAACCTGAATAGGAATTAAAGTTATTGCGCTGCCGTTGCAAAGGCCTTAGCGCATCCTACATCTGTATCTGTGGCCACCTTCACATTTACGCCCTTTCTCTATACTATCAATAGCTTACATAATTTTATTTTTAAGTGCATAATTTTTTTTATATTTCCATTAGCTAATTAAAGATTTAAAATGCTTTCGAAAGCGAGGATAAAAAATAAATACATATTAAAACTGTATTTATTTATAATTGAAACAATTATGTACATTGAACTAGAAATCTTTTTATGTATGGTACTTTTTAAAAGAAGGGTGAACACATAATGGTACTTCACATTCACCACAGATATAATTTGTTCGTTGATCTTTTTTCTCAGTTTTTGTTGTTTTGGCGCAGCCATGACAAGTTCTTCTTGAAGAAAAAGGCTTCATAAAATGAATACCAACATCAATAAGGCCCGATGGTCGATTAGCAATATGTCTAATATCCGAAATTTGATTTTTTTTTTAATATTTATCTGCCATTTGTGCAATCACACTGTTTGAAAAATCAAAAATTGTTTATATATATATATATATATATATATATATATATATATATATATATTTATATATATATATATATATATATATAATAATAAGCGTTTAGAATAGATAAATCAACAAGATGGAAGAAAAACTTCTTATACCATTTAATAGTTTTACGCACACACTCTATACCACTTATCAGCATATCACTCTTATCAACCATTTGCATTAATTTGTTGTACTCAATCATATATTTAGGTTTCAAAATAATGTTATCATATCTATCCCTTTTCCCGCTGTCAGACATTGGATCATCATGCACACTTGTAAGCAACTGTACATTTCGTTTGTCATACCATTTTCCATTTTACACATAATATATTGTTGCATTGCATCGATTCAATCTCTCCCTTCTTAAAGCTTTTAAATTTAGGCATGTTCTTTCTATTGGAACGAACTGTTCCACAAGCCCCAGTATAATTTTCTAGTAATTTTGCAAAGAAATCAAGGCTTGTGCACCAATTGTCAACAAAAAGAACATGGCCTTTATTCAAATAGGATTCAAGCAGTGTCATCACAACTGAGCCTGTCACACCTACTTCATTGTCGATAGTAATTTATGTACCGGTTCCAGTATAAATGATCAAATCTATTACGTAACCGGTCTTACAATCGCACAATACAAATGTTTTAACACCGAATTGATGCCTTTTATTAGGATTGTATTGTCTGTAATGGAGTCTTCCTTTCCAAAGGAATAGACTTTCATCTATACAAAGGTCTTTGAAAGGAATGAGCTTTGATTTAAATTTCTGTCTAATGGAATCCAATACAGGTTTGATTTTTTCTATCTTGATAACTCTTTCAATTGTATTATCGCTAAAGTGTAAAAGCCTCAATATTTGCAGAAAGCGATCTCTTGACATGAGTTTTCCAAATATCTTCTGTTCGTGAAGTTCATTACTTGAACAGTAATCATTTAGTCTTTTTTTTTACTGTGACTCATGAGAAGCCAAATAGTCAAAAACAAGCGAATTTCGTCGGCGTCTTTTTCTTTGAAGGTGGAAAGGCGGCTATTCGGTTTGTAACAATTTCTTTGCTTCAAAAATTTTCAATATACATTTGATTGTGCGACAATTATATTGATCACATCATCGTCCATAAACTGTTCAAAATGATCTTTTCTTTTGAATTTTATGTAATGAAGCATGAAGAAGTCAAACTTGATTGTGAAGATTCGAACGCAGGCAGTGAGGGCAGGAAATTCGAGCCAGATGCCCAAGGCCACGTTGTGGCACGCCGTGTTCTTTTCGTGGCCGAGGTTCGGACTTTTCATTTTCGTCTGTAAGGTCATTATTTTCACTATTTTATTCGTCTAAAACTTCTAGATTTTCACTGTCAAATTCAGATAATGATTCACTGGGCGAGCCATCATCGCTAGATATACTGCTGAGGTTATGTGAGTCTACACTTTTGAGCAAGTCACTCGACTCATCGCCTATTTGGCCCTTTAAATTTGGTGTGCAAAATTGCTGAACTTTTCTACTTGACATTCTGAGAGGTACTGATACGGAATGGAAATATTTCAAACATGGCAACTGATAGAAGAGTGGCAGAGGAAACTACTTATAAAATTTTCAAACCTACAGGCAATAAGAGAAGAAATACTAGATCAAATCCATATATGGCCGATTAGCAGCGAAAGGGTTAAAAGATCGCTCTCTCTGTATCGATCTTCGAGGCACCTGCTCCTTGAAGCTCGTGCAATATGAGGGTGTCCCCCAAGGAAGCATACTTAGCACTACTCTTTTTTGTAATTCCGATCAATTCTTTCTCAAAACATATTTTAGCGCCTGTGCACTGCTTCCTTTATGTAGACGATACTGGCATCTGGGTGACGAGCCCGTCCGCTGCGATATCCACCACCCTACTCCAGCGAGCCGTCGAATCAATAGTGGCTTATGCCTCATCGATCAGATTCAACATCTCCCTCCCTAAAACAACGGCCGTTATTTTGACCAGACGCAGATCGATTATTTGGATAAGCCTTAATATTTCTGGATCGCTGATCAAATCCCCCATCCCCCCTGCTAAATACATAGGTCTTATATTCGACCAGCATATGACATCGCAATATCATGGTGAAGGCCTTATGAGAAGATATGTCCCCGCACTCGCCCTTATGACCTCTTTATCGAAGCTACACTGGAGGTGGGTGGATAATCGTCGCACTCTCCTCGAGATCCACAGATCACTTCCCCCGTCAAAGCTTGATTAAGGCCGCCACCTTCCAAAAGCACGCCACATTGTAGCGGTCTACACCCCTACAAATTTAAATATTTATTTCTTACTGTATATAAATATATATTTTCAATACCGACTTAAATCGGGGGATTGGTACACCCGTTCTCCCAAACGTCTTAAAATTAAGCTTTGAGGTTTCTTTCGCTTTGCTGTTCCGCATCGGTGAAACAGACCCATTCAACTCCGTTATAATCTTTTTAACAATTATCCAATCTATTTATCAATCTATTCACCAATTATCCAATTTACTTACAATTTTCCAATTTACTTACAATTTGACAATTTACCAAACAATTTACCAATTGATATTTATCAATTACTTATAATCCACTTTACCCAATCTACTTATCAATCATCAACTGATATACTCAATTTACCAATTATCCAATTTACCAATCAAATTACCAATATTTACCAATCAATTTACCAATTACTTATAATCCACTTTAGCCAATCTAATCATTTGTTATACTTTAATTACCAAACCACATTTACCAATTGTAAATCCATTCCCGTTAACTCACTCAAATTTAATTCACGCGTAATTCTTAATATATTCATAAACTGTTAATGTATACATTCACCCTGAAATAATCTAACTTTTTTTTCAATAATATATATTTTTCTTAACTCTTTGTTTTTAATTTACTTATTTCCCCAACGTCGCAAAGAATAGGCCTAAGGAATTCGTCTGCAAAATTTAGACTCGTGATCATTTATCAATTCATTCCATTGAATAACGAAATATAAGTTGTTATGTTTATTGAGATATGAGAGCTATCTAGGATATTTTCGCAATATTCATTTAAAACCTATAGCATAAATGAGCTCGATAAATCACTGAGGCCTCCGCCTCTCTACGTGAGCATTTAAGTCTCCCCCTGTGATCGCGCACGATACCTGTCCCGGTACCGAGATGGGTGGGATCGCTACTGCCTGTCCCTTGTACTCGGGATGGATTCGTGCACATTGACTTGTGGACTTGTTGACTTTTGGGGGAGGGGGCAGGGCTTCTTCCCCTTTATTTAAGGTTCTTTTTTGTTTGTTACTGTTTTTTTTGTAGGTTGCACTCTCCTGCACCGAGGTGAGGGGGACCTCCCCCCACTGCCAGAGATTGCTTCCTGATTATTAAGTTTTTCCAATTTATATCATTGTTATGTTTTCATATTTTTATTTTAAAGTAGCCTAGTTCTAGGATGTCGTGTTTTTCGGTGACTTATGCCCAAGTGGGCAGTTGCCAGATGGGCTCTATAAAATAAATATAAAAAAAATCCCCCTGTGATCACCCTCTATGCTTAAATGGAATTGCTTTCCATCTCGTCTCGCGGGACCTGATTCTACATCAGATCCCTCCCTATGAGCTCTTAAACTCGCTCGAATTCTCTGCTATGCGACCCTTCCCCCAGAGATTCACCCTTGTACCTTTTATTCATACACCCTACATATAGCACGGCTTTTATAAAAAATAACTCTAGCTTCAACACCTCTCTGTTGCTCTGAAAGAGCTCTTAGGCTGTAGCAATGCTCTCTGGGCATTTCTATAATAAAATAAATCCTCCTGGGAAAATTAAATATATGTATTATGTGAAAAATTCAAATAATTAATTTATTTTATTTAACTTTTGTCAATTAAATCATTCATGTAATTTATGTATAACTTAATAATTCATTAAATTATTTTATGCATAACTTTTTGCAATTCAATCATTCATTTATTTTATGTAACCTTTAATAATTCAATCATTCCGTGACGAGAAACTGATTTCATTTAACGCACAGATACTTAGAATTTCACGCACATACAAACACACGCATGTCACTACTTGTGAAATAACGCGAAATGACTTTCTCACTTGTATTCTCGTCGCCGTCATATTAAGGTCAGTTAAAAACTTCCCTCTTCACTTATTCTCTAAAATCACCCCATACTAGAGAGAAAGATCCTAATTCCCATTCACACTTTTATTACAACTCCAATTCATTAATTATAGTCGCTACTGCAAAACGATTGCATTCGCTACATCAAAATCATACACCTTACGCTTCACCCTACCCCTTGCAGCATCTGTCTTCTAGGCTGAACTAATACAAACAGGAGCTGCCAAGTGTAGGCCATGAATGGTATTTTGCAGTCTCCTTCTTTTCTTATGTTCTTAAATCAAAATAGCTGTACACGCCATTGGTCTCCATGGGCCAGGGTCATCTACCATATTTTCAGACTATGAGCGTGCTGGCCTCTATGTGTGCTATCCCTTAGAAATTGGGATAACACTGCATTCTGCAACAGTGTCCAAAAGGAATGAGAAACCAGAAAGTAGGTTAAAATGTGAAAGGGTGGACCTACCTGAGTAAGTTATATGAGGGCAGGGGATGTAGAGTGGATCACTTATCTCCCATCTCTTGAGTATTCAGCTCTCTTAAGTCTTCAGCTTGTAATTTCCCAAATTCCTTTCGGAAGGCCTCCCTCAATTCGTCATATGTTCCCACTTTTTCGCCCCATTTCCCTCCATTAAATAAAATTTCACTAAATTCAATGAAGATACTTATGGGAACTTTTGGGATTATGGAAGCTATCTTCCATAATTCGCAGGATTTAACAGTATATTAAATGGTATGTAAAAGGATATGAAGAGGATCAGGGCCGTAGCAATGTCTAGTGGGCACCTCATCCCCTAAATCATGACTGTGGGGCCCCCATAACGATATATCATACATTTACAAGTAGTGCCAGGCACGAACAATACTATTCTGAGTAGTCCCAATGCTGCGGACTACTTACAAAAAAATGTGTATTAGAAAATTTTATATTTTCATTAATGAAAAAAAAAATTGCCTACAGTGAAGTCCCTTCAAGAGCCCTCTCCCACGGCCGGGGGAGTCAGGGGGCGGTTGCTACGGCTCTCAACAGGATATTAAATAGATGTAAAGTTATTTAAAAGGACCACAAATGGTAATACGTAAATTGGCTTCTGTAACAAACGAAAATAATCATAAGTAGAGTACTCACACGTTTGAGATGGATATATCAACCTGACGTTGGAACAATTTATAAACGAACCTTAGTTGATGGAAAAACGAAAAAAAAGTGAGAGAGTGGATGCTTACAAAACTTTGGAGTATTGGTAATTACAATATTGGAACGCATTTTAAAAGAGAAGAGTAATATATATATATATATATATATATATATATATATATATATATATATATATATATATATATATATATATATATATATATATAATGGTTGACTTATCCTTCCGTTCGAGTTCATCGGATAATAAAGGATATAATTGTTGATATTTGGAATACTGGAGATTATAGGAATCTGGCAGTGCTACACGAGCAACTATACACCTCTTCTCTTGACCGGACGCTTTTACTCTATATCATTCTGTTGGATTCCCGGACACTCAACTATCTAAGGAAATAAAACGGCCGCCCTCCATACCTGAATCGCTCATCTTTCACCGAGACTATGCGGTGTTGGAACCACATTATAGAATCTTATTTGACTCAAAAGTACCTCATAGATGAGCATTTTGCAGTCTTATGAAATTCTATAATCTTTCGAAGTCGGCTGGCGGTGGAATGTACGCAGAAATAATAGTATACCTCCTCTCCAGGTGCACCTGCAAGGCTAGTCCCTGAAAGAAGGTATCTAAAGCAAAGAGAATAACGGAAACATCATGCCGGTGTAAATCGCGCATCATCTTGCCCGGACCCCACCCTGTGTTGGTGGGATCGCAAAACTCTTGTGCCCCGTGAGAGTGGGCAGGGGGTACGCGACCAGCATGGTCTCCTACAAAAGGATAACTAACGAGACCGGGAGGAAATGAGTCTCCACAGCTCCTACGAGTTGATTCGTAGTCCGCGCAAATTCCATTGACGGAATATGAACGCTCGGTGACGTGGGTGCGCCCCTTCGATGAGAAGACCCTCAAGGGAATGTCCGTACGCTTCCCGGAGGTAGAACTCTGGGCCCTGTCAACTTCGAAGACATATCGGGGGAGGTTGTGATCGCCATGCGAATCTTCCTCCCTCCACCTCGAAAAGTTAGACAGGCGGGGGTCCCTCTTTTGGATGATCTACCCAGCCTACACCTGGGTGTTGGCGAAGGAGCAACAGCTCCTTCAGTGCTGTCCTCCTTTCATGGGGGCAGCTTTAGGAACCCTAAAGATGGCCTCACGGCCAACTTCAGGGGTGTTGGTGAAGGCGCGTGGCCGTTTTGCCTTACGTGAACGGTCACGCTGGGGAAACCCTGGTTTGATCCTGGGCTGGGTGTGAAGTCTTTATGCGGCCAGCTCTACCAGGGAAGCGTCGGAGATTGGTAGAACCCGCAGACAGGTTCCGAATGAGCACGGAAACAACCGTGCTCATAGGCCTGGAGCAGAGGGTGACTTCTTAACGTTTAGGGATAAGACGTCCCAGGTAGAGCTGGCGCACCAAGACAAAGTCCTTAGCCTCGCGAAATCAGAGCAGATCCTGTGCCTGAATATGCCAGGATTTCCTTCTCAAGGAGATACGCACCACATTGCTTGGAAGAAACGTGGTGCGGCTCTCGGCAATCGAGTGTGCGGCCTTAGGGCAACTTACACAGACTTCAGGTAACACCCGAGTTTGCGAAACTACAGTTGCAATTGGTATGAACCAAGTTTTTGCACTAGTAGCACATCCGCGGTAGTGGCACAAATGCCTTCACGCGATAGCGATACCAACCGGCATGCACCGACTCAGGGAGCTTGTCAAAGTCGAACGTGACTAAGAGTGTAGGGGTGGGCCTCTAGGCCCGTCCCTGTTTTCTCATCACACATTTGACCTTAACCGACCCATGGTCGGACAGCTCTAAGGTGATGTCACGAGTTTCCTCGCATAAGCTACTCCTTTCACAAAGTTGATGGTATAGTGCGGCGTCAAACTCACAGGCGTGATATCAAGTGTCCGAAGGAGATTAATCATAGCTGCCTTGGAGGCGTTCGATAGAAGGTTCCCTTTCGGGAAACAAATCACCTTCGACTCTTTACCAATCACGCTAGCTAATGCTTTCCTTTGATTGATCTTGTTGCCATTAGCCAACATGCTGCCATCAGTAGAACGAATAACGAGAAAGCGCTTGAAGCCAGCGGGATCTAAACCGCTGAGAAGAGGAAGTCGCCCAAAGGTGACTTCAGAGAAGAGGGTGAGTGGAGACTCCCCTGCACCCCTATGGATAGGACAGTATTTTATTTTTAAGAGCTCATCTGGCGACTGCCTAATTGGGCATTAGTCTCCGTATTAAAAACTTGCCTGGTACTAGGCTACTTTAAAATCAAATTCCACATACAACACATGTATACCTCTCACCAAATACACCACAATCAATGCATACATTCCGACACTCATGCTCACTTTCATCCCCGAACTCCATCACTTATTCAAACAGAGAAAGAACTTAAGTAGTAATAAGAAAAAAAGAGCAACTTAGCCTTCGCTGATTCTGTGGTGAAAAAAAAACTGTAGAAAAATCCGAAAAATAAATCAACACCTGAGAGCTCTACGAAACACATGCTACCTGTTCGAAGGTCATTCGAAGACTGACTTTAATTTTGTCTTCCCCTGGTGATGGTGCTTTTTGTGGGTGGGTTTTGACGGAGGCAAATGACCTTTGATAGGCCCTTGTGGCTTTTGTCATCCGTGAAATTAATTATGTTATGTTATGTTCTCATTTTATAGACTTCATACCTATACAGGCTTCTTGGGACTGCTATCCCTTTCCACAGTTCCCTTATCATTTTATACTTATTTGCTTGCTTAGTTGCCATGTTCCAAACATGCCAGTCATTCTAAGCACATTTAGTTCATTTTGTCTCTTATGCTTCTCAAATATATCCTCTCGTTACATACTGTCACACCCAAGTATCTATATTCATTTACTACTTCTAGGATGTCGTTTCCTAGGATCCATCCTTCATCTCTTCGTTCTCCAAATATAATTATTCTGCACTTTCCTCTACTAAATTTTACTCTCCATTCTTCTCCATACTGGTACACCACATTCAAACGTCTCTGCAAACCAGCATATGATTGAAACAAGGTTGTCAGTAACTGCGCCAAAGATTGAATGTTCAAGGTTCCAGCAATTGTTGTCGTATTTATATATAATGTTATCCGTTTAATGGGTGGACTACGAGGGTCATGGTAGAAAATAAAACTAGTCGTAAGTGGTTCCGAAATATAGTTCATTAAAAATGGGAAAATTACTTTCTTGCCGTGGTTACCTTTTCAAAGGATTTAAAATAATTTTTGTAAATTAAATTTAGTAATACTTGAGTTTATGGGCGCTATTTTAGGGTTATAATTCATACGATCGGTTCTGCACGTTAATCGAAATATAATAAAGACGATAGCGCCGCCCTCTTTAAACTAACACCACCAAAAAATAATATTTTTTAGTTACTTTTCAAATATGGGCTTCGGCCGCCTTAATCCCCCACATCTACGCAACTTTAAACAAAACTCGTAATATTCTTGATTTGAAAGACTAACATCAGATTTGAATGAAAATGGAGATTGCTAAATGTCGGCGGCGCTATCGTCGTCTTAAATTACCCAATAAATCATCCTCACGACAAAAGCTAAACCATCTCCACCATTCACTGCTATAATCGCAAATCTTCGCGTTTATAATGCGGCCATGATCTATACAAAAGTCTATTAAATTGACCGAGGTATTAACAAAAGTCGTATTAAAGTTCAACAAACGGAATGCACAAGAATCGCGCTCTTTTAACTGCTTGGCTCTAGGTTCCAATGTTTGAAATAAGGTTGCCAGTGTGTGAAAATAATGGTATATTTTAGGTGAAATTATGTTATGTTATGTTAAATAATATAATTGAGTAGAACTAAAGGCATTTACTAAATAATAAAGAATAAATGCTAAAGACAAAATAACAGCAAATACAACGCCGTGATTGGCCTAATTCGAAGCTACCGGTTGACGTCATAAGGCCTACATTGTATCCCAGAAACAGCGCCCCCTAGCGTGCACTCATAAACTCAAGTATTACCTTAAATTTATCATTGTGAGTAGTTAGTATTTGATCTAACCTTTCGCAATGGTGTCGTTCGCTGGAATATATTAGTTCAGAAAATGATAGTTTTATTCGCCTAATTATTTTGTTCATAAATATAATTGAATTTTATATATTCATCTACATAAAGTTAATATCTATTTTCCTAAAAGTCTAAAAATTATTAGCAAATATATAATTGGTTAGGATTATGTCATTATCATTTAGAGACATATTTCAGATTGAAGTCTTATGGGGGGGTTCGAGAATGGTGTGTCTCTCTCTCCATGGGCGTCCGCAGAAAAAAAATGCACGGGGGGGGAAAGGAATATGGAGATGTGTCGTGTCATGAGCATTGGCTGTGTTCATGGCCGTCCGCAGGGGGGCAAGTATGGGCACTTGCCCCACTAGAATTTATGGGAAATAAAAAAGATTGCAGGGAAAATACAAAATGAATAAAATACCATGGACATGGTTCAACTGCTTATTCAGTGTTCCACTATTCAAGTATTATTATTGCTACTACGTGAACAGTATATGGAGTCGTCGGGGATCTCTTCCAAACTTGCCAATGACCCTGTTCATTATCTCTGTGTTCTGGCTGTTCACTTTTTCACGGTGGACACTGAGCATACAGAGGCAGAACAAATGTTGATCGGTCATTGTTGACCTTAACCAGGTCTTCACCCTACGCATTGTGCTAAAAGACCTCTCCACTGTACATGTTGTTGCAGGCAGAGTCAGACCGATGAGGATAGCCTTGCGCACAGCAGGGAACAGAGTGGTCTCTTTTAACAGCTCAATCATACCCAGAGATAGATAGAGAGAGAGAGAGAGAGAGAGAGAGAGAGAGAGAGAGAGAGAGAGAGAGAGAGAGAGAGAGAGAGAGAGTGATATGTCTCTTGGATGTAATGCAAAAATATGAAAATATGATGTGTTACTATCACCAAAGCGACTTTATAGAGACTGAATCAAGGAATCCATGAACGGGATATATATGGTGTGGCGATAATACTCCTTAATGGAGCCTCCTACATTCGACCGGTTGATCTGGCGTGCGCATCGTCGAGGCATAGTCAATTCTATACCAAGTTCTCCTGGCAATATTTTCACCTCAGGGATGACATCTTCTGAAAACACATGATCCGCTTCATCCCGGTAATCTCGGAAAGCCTTCATTAACAAGTCAACGTGATCTCCGACTCCCATCATGTCCATCTCGACTGCCTGTAGCTGTTGGGTCACTGGCTCCAACATCGCTGAGTATTTCGCTATAATCTTGAGGCAGATGAGAAACACTGGTACCTGCTGCACTCCTTAGCTGATGTGCCGTCTGACGGGTACTCTGTGACTTATGTTGGCTTACCTCCAGTTGCTCCAGTTTTGCATAGATATCACAAAAGTTCTCTGAAAAGACGTGGATGCTTTTGCGGTCCATCTAGTGTCACACAACAAAGGTAGATTTGCAACCAGCCTTCTGCGCTTGGAACTGTCACGATAAAAATTGATGATAGATTTCACAGTTCAAGTTGTATTCCGAATATATGCGACATAATTCAAATCATGAACCACCAAATTAAGTCGATGTGAAGATCAGTCCACGAAAAACGGTTCTGGGATAAGTGTTCCTGATACGGGCCTGTACACCATTGTTTTTTTCCTGCCATGGTTGAGCATCCATCGTAGCCTTGACCATGAAGCTTTTTAAGGGCAAGACCAATTCTTTTAGCTTGGATGATGATAGTATCTGCAATTGTTGCAGCGTCCAAAATCTCCAGTGGAACAAATCCAAGGAATTCTTCGCGTATGATTGCTGAATCATTCCGTTCCTCCTGCAACTCAACAAATCGTACACCAATGGACAGTTGTTCGGTGCCTGATATGTCAGCAGTTTCATCAGCTATGATCGAGAATCCATTTGATTTATTTGCAGCCTTCACAATATCTTCTCTTATCATTTCTTCGGAGAGAAGTATCAGCTCGTTCTGTACACGAACTGATGTGTATCTCGCATTTTTACTCGCGCTCTCCATGTGATCCTTTAAGACCGTGTCCCCTGCTTCTATCCTGAATCTCAGTAGGTCACAGAGGTTTCCCGATGTACTCTCCTTTCCCCTCAAAGCAATGTAATGACGGCAGCAGAACAGAATACTATATATGATAGGGAACAGTTTTTCACGGGTTTGAGTGACTGCTTGGTTGACTGATCAGTTCATCTGGCCTACGATGGTCAACTCTGGGTTTTTCACAGTGGTTCGGAACTTGTTGACAACTTGTTGTGTGCCTTTGTGCCAGGATGAAAGCATGTGCTTCCTCGCGTGCTGATTGAAGTCTTTGTATTTGACAAAAGGAGTCACGATGGAAGCACCCATTAGACCTCGGTGCACACAGTATTTGCGCAGAGCGCCTTTCAAGTGGCTTGAGTAAGACAACCATGGAGAATATTGGCATATCCACGGGTGACGGAAACAACAGGAGCCCTGTGAATCTTTCTGATAGTTGTGATATGTTGGCGAGGGGACATATGTGTTCATCAGTAGATCATATTTTCTATATTTGGTCAAATGTTCTTCGGTGTTGACATATAATCCGATATCCAGAGGATGAGGAAAGTCATTGGCTACTGTAGCCAGTGGTGTTTGGGGTGGCATCTGATTAGTTGCTGTGATTAACTGTTTATCATATCCTCCTCTACGCTGTTCTTCTGGTTCAGCATACGTCTCCGATGTGCCTGGGGTATCTTGATTGTCGTCCGAATAATCAGAATTACCATTTTTGAAGAACCTCCTCATATCCATTTCACAATCCTAAAACAAAAAATGAAATATATAATATTATATATTAAATTATCCATATAAAAGTTATTTTTAAGTATCTTAGATGTCATCATTATGACATCCAAACATACAGTAATTATTACATATAAAAACAAAACTACAGTAATATTAATTTAATAGTATTCATAATTTAATAATTTCTACTTTATAATTTAATAGTATTAAATGTAAAAACAAAAAGATGGAAAGAACGACTGCTATCAAATGCTAGCCGCTTATATTTCTCACATATTCCTATATTTCACTTTTTCATGAATTCCGGGGGGGGGGGGCAAATGCCACTCCTTGCCACCCCCCCTTCCCTGCGGCGGACGCCCATGTAGTTTCCTAGGCTGAGTAATCAGCGTGATCGTAGCTTCTATAAAGGTAAAGGAAATTTGGAGCAGGATTCAACTTCTTTATTTGCATTTGGCGGGAGCGTGGACTGGTCTTGAAGTATTTACAGGAAAATAACTGCCTTCAGCGACAAAATGCTGCTTTATATATACTTTTTCTACTAAGACTTAAGTTGTGCAAAATAAACCAATCAACGTTAACAGAATTTTTTACAACAAATTTATGTTTAATATATTTTCGCGTGCATTGGCGTTACGTTAGCTGATTCTCTATTACCAAATTGACCAATCAGCGTTGAGACGAATTTTAAAGGAACATTTATGTTTAATTTATTCTACCAGGCATTGGCGTTACGTTGGCTGATTTTTCAAACATAAACAGTAACCCGATTATACAATTTCATAATACATACAATAGTTCATATATGAAGTATATTTTGATTAACTTTACTTTAACAAATTCGATCAATTCTTGCATAAAGTAATACATATATAACAATGCAATAAATTAATATAACTAAGCCGTCTAATTTTTAATTATAATATAAAACAAGATGTGTGTACATTTTGTAAACTGATGTCCCTTCACAACACTTATTAATTTACTATTCTATGGAATGTTACCTTGGTTTACTGTGAACCAATTATAGAATTTTATAAGATTTCAAAAGGCTCATCTTTGAGGGGGTTTGAGTCAGATGTGATTCTATACTGTGGTTCCAGCACCACAATTTCTTAATATTGAACATAATATGTATTATGAAATGCAATATAACCCCAACACAAGGTTAAATAAATAACAGTAGGTGATATAGTAAGGAGTTTTTCCTCATATTAACTATATGAATATTTCATTTTCTGGATAAAATATTTCCTCATAGTGAGGAGAAATATTACCCGTTTAGCTAAAAATTTCACTTGATATTTATGTGGGTGATTGACAAATGTAATTTTAAAAAGGCCCTCAAAAAAGATGAAAAGTAGCATACGCGAGTTGCGAACAGCTTCTCACGTCGCTGGACCACTTTTAGCGAATGCTAAATCCATTCGGCCATCCTGAGTCACAAAAATGAGTCATTCATGCGAAGCTTTTAAAGCCGCTCAGTTGCACTTTTCGTCGCACTACACAACCCCCCCCCCCCTCCTAGAAGCGGGGCTTATTTTGAAGAAATGAAGAGAACGCAGTTTGGAAATATTATACAAGGGCTAACCTTATCGGTGATAACCGATATTCGATAACTGGCGATAAATTGATCGCCCGATAGGGTGATAACCGATAAAT
Source organism: Ceratothoa steindachneri (assembly GCA_963969495.1). Taxonomy (NCBI): domain Eukaryota; kingdom Metazoa; phylum Arthropoda; class Malacostraca; order Isopoda; family Cymothoidae; genus Ceratothoa; species Ceratothoa steindachneri. Next base: position 3,124,622 of record OZ018334.1, on the reverse strand, counting down.
CGATAAATCCAAAATTATAATACAATATTATAGTGTTATTTTATAATAAAATAGTAAGAATATTTGAATCCTGTTTCTTAGTTTCTTACCTGGTGAGGCTCTCCTTCATCTCCTCATAGGTTTTGAGGATCCTCCTCACAGTTCGGACCTACATATTTCTGCCTCCAAGGCACGCGCGGCTCGCCCCTGTGCTAAACTGGAACCAAAAACTGAACTGAAATTATCAATTATCGCTAGTTTGGAACCAAACGTATCGGCGATACCGATGAATCGATAACGTGGGTGAAAAAATATCAGATAACTGATAACCCGAAATCGTTATCACGATAACGTCCACCTATGAGTCTAACGCTCCCCCTCACGAGTCTGGGCACCATTGTAGATATACAGGGGTAGGTGAGGGTGCAAAGAAAAAATAAAGGAAAGTAGCGTAGGCGGGCTGCGAACAGCTTTCCGTGTAGCTGGACCACTGTTAGCGAGCAGCGAATCTACCCCGCCATCCTGAGTCTCAAATAAAACAAATACTCATTCAAGCGAAGCTTCTAAGCCACTCGCCTGTATTTCTTGTTACGCAGCAGTGATATTCTCCCTTAATTCTTAAATACAATTTATCTTTTGTATCTCGTATTTTAGCCATTCTGGTAATTCTACCTCTGCCCCCAAGGTAACGCCGTGTATTTGGCCTAAAACCTCCCAAGCAATAATTCATTCCAATCACTTATAGTGGATGGGATAATGTTTCCTATCTAGGCTTACTAAAATAATAACCAACGCCACCGTGCTGGTGTTCGAACGTTAAAATCAATGTGGCAGTTGGGACTCAAGCAGAGCTTGTGTAGCGCATAGCCCTGGCACTAAAATTGCACCAGCAAAGTGCCTCAAAGAAATAGGAAGAATTGTAACAAATGTCCTCGTGGATATAAATATATATTTATTTGTAAACTGGTCAAGGAAGTAAGCAGGAAACCGAGAATTCAGATAACAGTAAAATTTAGCGACAGTGTATTAAAAACGAACATTTCTCGCCTGGAAATGGAATTAAGCCGAGACAGCTGTCTGCGTCTCAGGAATTATAAAATTATATCGAGAAAGTGTAAATTTGTAGGCGCCATGAATCAATGACCTTCGGAGACCATGGGATAAAGAATATCCCGCCCAGTGAGCGGAGCTAAAAAATTATGATCCCAGATGACACGTCTGTACTATTTATAGAAGAAAAATGAAGAATAGAAGGAGATTCATTTTCATTCGGGTAGACAGTTAATTCAGACAGACGATCGATAGTGAAGAACTAATTACGCTTCGTTTAGCGTATCAAAGCCCCTGATGTACCCGCCTAGGTGTTGTTGTCGTAACACTCGCTTTCCTGACTGCTAGTGAAATTTTCCCTGACCGTAATCGTGTAAACGCGAGCCTCCCTTTTGTTTTGTTTGTTGGTATTAAACATTTATTTATTACGTGATTCCTCTCAGTCCTTTCTTGATCACAAGCCTTCGTTAAGCCCGCCTAAGCTGCAATATTATTTGAGTATCTTTGGAGTCAGATACGAGATTAACGCTACGAATCATCTCACACTTAAAATAGGCGTTCTCTTAAATAAACCAATCGAAAGTTATTTTTTTGGCTATCTGAGAAAACGCCTATTCTAAGTGTTACCTTCTCGTGTATGTGAGAAGAGCTTCCGAGGACTTTAAGGAAGAGTGTTTTGCCAAAAATAGCCTTTTAACCGCACAATTAATTGCGTTACTGCAATATTTTTCAAAATTTATAAGGTGTGGCGAAGATGGAGAAGAAAAAAAAATTTCTATTCTCTTCGAAAAGCAGAGGTGACAATTAAATAAGCCAATCGAAAGATAGTTTTTTGGCTATCTGAGAGAACGTCTATTTAGGGGTTCTACCTTCACGTGTATGTGAGAAGAGCTCCTTCCGAGGGCTTTGAGGAGGACTCTGTTTGCCAAAAATAGCCTTTTAACCGCATATATATATATATATATATATATATATATATATATATATATATATATATATATATATATATATATATATATATATATATATATATATACAAATTAGAATTCCCATATATAACAATTTAATTTAAAGGAAACAAAGTGGCAGCTGCCCAATCCAAATTGACCCTCAATGGCAATACGGTTAAAACGGGGTCGCCTAAAAAAAAGTCATAAGAGGCGTGGGAAACAATAAAAATGGGGAAAAGCAAAGGACTAAAACAAAACAGAACAACATATACAGACGCACACTTAAATTACAGGCATACGGCACACATTCTAAAAACAAAAGTGGCTGGGGCAATAAACAAATGACATGCGTAGCCGCACGGGAGGGCACATAACACACAAAAAGATAAAACAATAAATATAAACACAAAATTAGAAAGACCATTTATAAAAGGGATATAACGCCATTTCGTGAGAGAAATGTAAAGAGGGAGGACGACCAAAGTGAGTCCTCTGTTAAAAGAAAGCGAAGTCAAGCAGGGGTACGGGGGGAGGGGCGACGCCAGAAACAAGGGGAGCGCAAGAAATTTGAAGAGAAGCAAGGTGGGGACAAACTACTAAGATGTGAGCAACAGACAACTCACCAGCGCAAAAGGGACAACCAAGGGCAACTCGGCCTCCACCCGAAACTAAATAGGCATGGATGAGTCGCGTGTGCCCAATTCGCAACCGGCAAAGAGCAACCTTCCAAGACCGGAGTCGCTGAGAGTTAGAGGAACAGGGACGGGCAGAGCGTTTAATAAGGGTCATCTTAGAAGAGGGGAACAAATCTCACTCTCTCTGCCACAAACGACAGATATACGCCCTGATTACGGGGTGAGAGTACCTTAAAGGGCAGAAGGGAGGCATCCGGGATATTTAGACTGGCAGAACGGGCCATCCGATCGGCTTCCTCGTCGCCCGGGACCTTAACATGAGCTGAAGCACAACAAAATTCCCTCCTGTAACGGGAAGCATTTCTGACCAGCCAGGAACGAATCCGTAAAACCAAAGTGAGGGTGGACGTAGAAGGACGAATCGCTTCTGAAGCAGGACCTGAATAGCTAAAAACAATAAAATCCGAAGAATTGAGGGATAAAATAAAATTAAAACCCCAAAGAATAACTGTCAACTCTGCGGTAAAAACAGAGGCTACAAGAGTGAGAAAGGACCGAAAGGACTCCGTATAGGACACTGCAGCCGCCCCAGCACCAAAGTCTGACTTCGAGCCGTCACTATAGATGGAACGCCGGTGCGCATGAGCATGAGGACACGCATGTTCAAGAAACAGGCACTTTAATAGACGGGAGTCAGTAGACCCTTTCTCGAAACGCCAAAAAGCAGTGCAGACCTTAGGAGGACAAACGCTCCAACATGGAAACGGCTGGAAAGGGAGGGCCAACACCCCGGGAGCAGCCAGAGAGGCGAGATGGTTTCCAACCCAGAGCCCCAGAGGCCTGGGTAGAGGTTACCACCGATCAAAAGATGCAGAAGAGGATGGGGTCAAAAGACACTCATGGACTGGGGATGAAGGGCACTGCTGAACACGAAACATGGATTTTAAGCACACCAACAGCCAGTGATATCGCGAAGAAAGCACGCCACCCTCCACAAAAAGGCTAGGTATAGGTGAGGTGCGAAAGGCTCCACTACTAAGACGGACCCCAAGCGAACGAACAGAGTCAAGTAACTTCAAGGCCAAAGAAGACGCTGAAGAGTACATCTGGCAACCGTAGTCCAGCCGGGATTGAACCAGCACCGAATGAAGAGACCACAAGGTGCGCCTATCATCAAACCAAGTGGTGTGAGATAAAAACAGAAGCAAATCCATAGCCTCCGAAGAGGAAGCTCTAAAACGACGCAAATGGGGGACTCAAGTTAGTTTGCTACCAAGCGTTAAATCCAACAACTTAAAAACGGGTACATATTCAATCGCAGTGCCGTCCAAGAAAGGGGGGGGGGAGACCAAGGACCCCACGACCCCGATAGAAATGCATGGCCTTCGTTTTGGTGACTGAAAAACGAAAACCCTTTCAGACAGCACGACCAGACACGGCATCAATTGCCAGCTGTAATCGACGGGCAGCAGAAGACAATCGGGGGAGATAAACAAAACAACGCCAAATCATCCACGAAGAGAGAAGCCGAAACCCCCTTCCTGAAGAGTGAACACCAGGCTATTAATCGCAACGGCAAAACTTGTCGCACTTAAAACACACCCCTTGGGAACACCATTCTTTACAGCCTGTAAGTCTGAGAAAGCAGCCCAAAACGGACTTTAAAATTACAGGACGATACAAATTCTTGAATAAAAACCAGTAAAAAGCTCCTCATACCTCAATCATATAACATAAGTAAAACATCATATCTCCAGGTGGTATCGTGGGCCTTCTGAATGTCGAAGAACACCGCTAACACCTGATAGCTGGAGGAAAATCCCGTAAAACGGAGACTTCCAAACTGATGAAATGGTCAAGAATACTAGGGTCACTGCGAAAACCACACTGAAATGGAGAGAGGAGCTGGGCGGACTCAAAAACCAAGTAAGGCGAAATTGGACCATCCTCTCGAATAACTAACTGAGGCAGCTGGTAATAGCAATCGAGCGATAGTAACTGGGGTCCAAACCATCCCTACCGTCCCTTTGACTCAAAGCAGGTTGTAAAGGGCAAGCAAAAATAACTCGGAGTGGGGATGGAGATGACAGAGAAAGTCGTAGTGTATTCAATCATCATCGGGAGAGGGGGAGCACAGTGAGATAAAGCATCTTGCAGCTCATAGATGGAAAAGAGAGCAATATAAAAGTAGGTGGCGCACCTGGTAAAATAAAAAAAGGCGAGAATCTATGGCAACCTTATGACTGAAGCAAAGTAGTCAGCCAGAGCTTCGTTGACCAACCGGCCATCCGACACAAGCGAGCCTCCGATATCCAGAGTGGGGATGGCATGACAAGCGTAGCGACCACATATCTTATTGACCCACTTCCAAATCCGAGTCAACGACGTGGACGAAGAGATGGAAGATACGTACCGTCGCCAAGACTCACGCTGGACACGACAGATGGTCCTCTGGCGGATGGCACAAGCCCAGTTCCGATCGACCCTATTCGAGACGGTTAGGTTCCGCCTATAACGGGAAAGGGCCAACTGATAGGCAGAAATAGCCGACACGCACTCCCCCAACCACCAGGGGACGGTGGAGTGCCCCACAACAGGGCACCTTCGCGGAACAAAGCGCTCAGCAGCCTCTAAAACATGAGACCGCTGAACCTACGGTATCGAATGAGCCCAGGGTGGCACCAGTAAAGGAAGCCTCCCTGAACCCATCCCAATTTGTTCGCCGCAGATCCCAACGAAGAGGGGGAGAAAGGCACGGCCCAGGAAGGGCGGCCGATAGGACGATCGGAAAGTGATAACTCCCGGAAAGATCGTACCAAATCGACCACCGGAAGTCAAGGAAACAGTCGGGCGAACATAAGGACAAGTCTACAACACTAAACGAATCCATTTTAACATGGTAAGAAGTAAAATCACCGGAATTTAAAAGACAAAGGGAATCGGATACCAAGAGGGACTCAACCACTCCGCCCGGGGATTACGGGCAATATCACCCCAAGACGGGTTGCGAACATTAAAATCACCAGGTAATAAAAACAGAGTAGCTAACTTACTTTTGAGGTCTAAAAGGTCAGACCGACTCAAATTAAAATCCGGGTGGATGTACACAGAACAAACAGTTAAAAGCTTGGAAATAAAAACCTTCGTAGCAACAGCCTACAAGGTAGTACGGATGGGAAGTGGTGCAGAGAATAGCGAGGAGGAAATGTAAAGAGAAAAACCACTATGACACACGCCCCCGGCGGAATGGGGGGAATTAAACACCCGGAAGTGCGAACGCACCGGGAAGGAGAGAGCCCCGAGCTTATTTTCTTTCAAACAGACCACCGAGGGCCGGACGCTAAAAAGCAAGAGCTAGTCGAGCTAAAAGTACCTGATCGATGAGCATTTTGTAATTTTATATGAAATTTTATAACCCTTGAATGTGATTGATCATTTTTCCACGCTTATGCCTGAAGAGTCAGCTACGTAACGCTTATGTCTGAAAAATCAGTGTCGTAGAATGACCCCGACATATACGTCACTTCTAACGGATAGGAGTGGACGCTCAAGGTTAGCGAGTGACCGTAACTCAACTCTGGTCACGACAGAGATGGGTGAGGATAGAAATGGGGAGAATTGGGGTTCAACTTCCTTGAACGAGTGCGAAGGATATATACAAACGATTGAGTGCAATTTGCTTATATTAAATTAATGAAGCCTGCGGACTATGAGGCTTATGAAAAAGTAGGAACAAAATATACCTCAATATTCACACAGTTATACACAATAAATAGATTAAATAGAATAATGGCAATGAATACTCGATGTATACCAGAACCGAACTAACAGAGCTACGCGGTGCGAGCTCTACGGTGGTGGGAGGGGATAGGTGATACGAGCCTCTGTACATACGCACAAATGGATAACTGGTAAGGTAGCCACATATGATTCGTCTCAGTCTTGCTTGGGTTTGAGGCTTTAAGCGATGAAAAGGGGGATATGATGGTTATTCGAGGGACTTTAACTACGGGGAGTTTAATCTCTAGAAGTAACACTACCTGTAGGGAGTATTCGTGCCAAACGAAATGTGCCGAAACAAAGGATGGGCTAATTGAGTGGGGCTCAGATCCTTCGGTATAATTCTAGCCTTCAGTGCGTAAGGAAAAGGGAGTGTGATTGAGAATGACGTGTTTCGCTGTAAAAGACAGGCCTATAATGTCGATGCCCAATTGGGACCAGCCGGAACCGTTACTGCCTCCGCCAAGGGGAGAGGGGCGTAGGAAATATCTCCACGAACAAGGAAGAACTCCCTCGAGAGTTTCTTGATAACGCCCTGGGAGAGGACAGAAGCGCGCATTTGAGATTCCAATCCCTCGCTTATCACAGAAAGCAGTTCGATATTCTGACTCTTCTCACGGTCCTCGCTCACGTGCACTGACCCCGTGGTTTCGACGGGACACATGGCAGCAAAGAGCCTCTATTCTCGACAACTCCTCAATTCCCAAGATGTTACTTTAAAAAAAGTGACATCTGACAACCGCTGGATAGGAATTAAAAGTCTCAAATTTTCCTGACATCAATAGGGGGGGGGGGTCGGGGATACCTGACCTTGAACGGGTCGCGCTTTGGCGGATCGGAGATATTTACATACAAAGAGTATCCAGGAACACTATGAATAAATGAATTCGACAAGAACACAAGAGCTACAAGAACTAACGTTAGTTCAAACGGGGGGCGATCACCTAAGGTCGATAACAACCTAGAGCTAAAAAAATAAATAAATAAATAACACACACAAACGATAAAAAAAGAATACAAAAATATACAAAAGGGAAATATAAAATAAGGGAGTTAATTGATCCGAACGATACAAAGGTTTACCTGATCGTTCTTGATTTGTGAACAGAGACTAATTGTCCGAACATAACAGTTACAAGCATAAAGTTTATCCCAGATTAGTTTGGGTAGGCTCTAAAGGGTTGCTACTCAGGCAATCTGCGACACATTTCTCGGATCCTTTTATATAATTGATTTTAAATTGGCACTCCTGGAGGTATAAACTCCAGCGAATAAGGCGACGATTGTTGCCTTTTACATTTCGCAAATATGTGAGGGGCTTGTGATCCGTCTCTATAAGGAGCTCTTTACCTAATAAATACATTTTAAACATCTCTATGGCCCATATAATGGTCAAAGCTTCCTTTTCAAGGACGGCATAAATTTTTATCGCGCGGGCAGAATCTTACAGCTAGCGTAAGCGACGGGGTAACTATCGCCATCATCGCTATACTGTAGTAAAACGCAGCCTAGTCCTTCATTGCTGGCATCGGTTCTAATACCAAACGTATTCTTATCGTTGGGGAGCAGGAGGACAGGGGTGGAAGCTAATTTTTCCTTCAGCTGTTCGAAGTGGGAGAGAGCTAATGGTGACCAGACAAGATGTTCCGGAGACTTTTTCAGCAAGTGACACAAAGGGGCAAAGAAAGAAGCTAAATGGGGGACGAAGTGGCGGTAGAATGCAGCAAATCCCAGGAAGGATCTCAGCTGTTCTTATTGGACGGGCGGGGCATTTCCTAAATGGCGTGGTTTTTGTTCTCCCGGGGGGCCAAACGGTTGTTCCCAATCTGAAAGCCAAGGTAGTCAATCGTACTATAAGCAAAATGGCACTTGCTCGGGTCGATTATAAGTCCGTGCTCGCGCAAGCGACGCAGCAGGGCCTGGAGGGAGATCAAGTTATGGTCCCACTCACGAGTTACAACGAAAACGTTGCCAACCCGTCTAATATTCTTCGCATCATGCGATTGTAATTACTGTAGGCCGTCACCAAGCTGAACGGGAGACGGCGGAACTGCATTTAACCTTTGTCTGTGGAGAAAGCTGTGTATCTCTTAACACCTTTTTTAACGAAAATTTGATAATAAGCCTTACATAGTATAGCGTACGAGAAGTGCAGGCGAGCGCCTTAAAAGCTTCGTTCGAATGAGTCTTTTTTGAGACTCAGGATGGCCGAGTTGATTCGCCGCTGGCTAACAGTGGTCCAGCGACGCGGGAAGCTATTCGCAACTCGCCTACGCTATTATTTTTTCTTCGGCCCTTTTCATACTCTCCTCTATCTACAATTGTGCCCAGACCAAGGAGGGGGAGCTTTAGCCCTTGGATAACATTTCCAAACCGGCTCTCTTCATTTCTTCAAAATACGCTCCGTTTCTATGAGAGGGGTTGTATAGCGTACGAGAAGTGCGGGCGAGCAGCTTAAAAGCTTCGTTTGAATGAGTCTTTTTTGAGACACAGGATAACCAAGTGTATTCGTCGCTGGCTAACAGTGGTCCAGCGACGCGGGAAGCTGTTCGCAACTCACCTACGCTATTATTTTTTCTTTGCCCCCTTTCCTACTCCCCTCTATCTACTCATAGGACTAATTCGGTAATATAATTGGCCTCTTTAAAGAGATGGAGGTTTCGGTTGATCAAGGGGATAGGCTCACCATCGAAAGAGGTCACCGAATTAAGTTTCCAAAAATCGACGCACATATTACATGACCCTCCTGACTCCTTTACCAACATAGTGGATGAGCAGTAATTAGATTGGGAGGGTTCTATAATCTTTAACTTTATCAATTTAGTAATTCCTGCTTTGAAGACCTCTCTTAAATGGATGGGCAGTGGATACGCCTTAGAACGAATAGGTTCCAGGGTGGTTAAAATAATATCATGCTCGAACTGAGCGGCAGGGCCGATAATCTCTCAAATCACGTCTCTAAAATGACTCAATAACTGCTGTAGCTGACTCTTCGAATCGGAAGGCAGCTCGGCGTTCACGTCTAAGTCAGATAACGGGTATTCGGTAGCACTGGGCACGGTGGGCAAGGAATACTCCTTGGCCTGTTCAATGCAAGCCACTTGCATCACATTTAGCAGATCTAGGGGGTGAATGGGGCCAATCCGGTCGATTGCCACACGGGCGAAGGACTCAAATGTGATGGGTCCTTTCTGCAGCGGAGCGGGTCTGACGCTTCCTTTTTGTGGCTGTCTTTTGAGAGATATCACATGAACAGTAATAATTACGGATGTCATCTGCCGCACAGGGACAATAAAAATACTTAAAGATTCTCTGAGCCCTTTTTGTATGGCTGAAATGGCCAGAGAAAAGACTATCATAAGCCGTCTTTAAGATGAGGGGTACCTGCAAACGGGGGATGCATAGTGCCTGGGCCTCGGAACTATTGCTTTCCAAGCAGGCGCGGTGCAGCAAGTTGTTCTTCACGACGTAGGAAACGACTTTAATACCGCAGGTGGACTCGTGACTCTTATTATGAGCTTTGGTCCAATGGGGCGGAGTGAATCGCAGTCCTTTTGCTATTTAGTAAATTCATTGTTCAGAACGCCGCTAAACTCGAAGTCGCAAGGGGATTTAGGGGGAGCGAGTGCCTCTGCTTCCTTTTTAGTTTGGGAACGCGGGAGGCTGGGTTGAACCACAGGGGTGGAAGTAACCTGTGGTCACTGTGCTACCAGGACAGCGCGCAGAGCTTCAGTGGGGCAGTTACTACTTCAGCCCAGCCAGTTTAATAAAGCATTTAATGATGGGAAATCGATTTTAACGTCCAAGGTAGTCATGTACTACCGCAAACTTATCATGATTGGGAGCTATCGGGGGGAGCAGCTAGCTCGACATCACAATACATGTACACCCTCTATCCCGAACAAAGGTGGAGACCCATCATCCGTTTACTGATTCGGTCTCAAACTTCAAGCTTCCTGGGAAGCTCTTCTCGAACAAGAAGTTGACCTGATGGCCAGATGCAGGAGGAGCAGACGGAGAGGGAGACGATTTAACTTGCGACGGTGATGGCACCGGGAAGCTCAAATTTGGTGCTCGTGATTGAGAGAACTAGAACGGAATTGGGAGTTCTGAGGGCAGTTGGTTCTCAAATGTCCTTCAATACCGCAGGGAGAACACACGCTGGGCCTCCTGAGGAAGTATGACGAAGGGGGATTCGACGAGAATGGCTTGACGTCAATGGGTTCCCATGAAGAAAAATTTTTGGGCGTGGAAGGGCCAGTTATTATGACAAACTTGCTAGGATCACGGGGTGTAAATTTTTGTTTGTTTAGGGGACGATGGATCAGATTTTCTTCCTTCTTTAGAGTAGCAATTGTGGCTCGCGGCGAATACATCGGCTTCTTCGAAGTATTCCTTGAAAGTGGAACACCCTCAGTCCTTAAACAAAGATTGAATCGCAGAAGAAAGGGAAGCCATTTCCAGCTCATGTTGACAGATGCTTTCTCTTTCTTCTCCCCTCCCCCTCTCTCTCTTTCTCTCGTTCTTTTCTTTCTTGTTCTTCTCTGTCTCTTCTTTCCGCTTTCTCGGCTCTCTTTCTTCTCGTATATAGGATAGAAGATCCTTTCCGGATAAACCAGGAGAGTCACCTTGTAATTTAAATTGGTCGAATGAAGATATGATGGTCGCGAATTTGAACTAAACTCTTAAAAAATAATAAGGTAACTGTATACACACGGCACGATTAATAATTTCTGTCTAGCACTCGGAAATACTCGAATTAAAGCGAGAGCCTTTAACTTTGCTCACAACACCGAGAACAAAACTGACTGATCCTTTCTTGGTATGAAGGATAAACTTCCACTGGAGGGAATAAATTAGAAGCACGATCTCAAAGCTTACACACTATATGTATAAAGACGGGTACGCACAACAAATGCGAAAAATATTTCTGCTTACCTTCTCAATAGCCAAGCCTTCACCTTACAAACCTTTAAAAGCCCCTATAAACCGGACACCAGTTAATATATATATATATATATATATATATATATATATATATATATATATATATATATATATATATATATATATATATATATATATATATATATATATATATATGAGGAATTAAACCACATTCTCCGAAGACAATTTAATTCAGAACAGTTTCGGTGTATCTCACACCTTTTTTCAACTGACACTGGGCAGAAAAAATATAAGAGAAAAGCATAACACAAGATCCCCTCTTTTTCACCCCAATCCCCTACTTGTGGCTAATCGGGGGGGGGGGGAGGCCTAAACATATTGAAGGGCTGACATTTTACTATTTATTTATTTGCGATCTTATTACAGGATTAAAAGAAAATTGACCCTCAGATAGATTTAAATTAGGAACTGACGATATCAAGCTCGATTCTACGATTCTTCTCTTAACATAGTTAGCCGATTTAAATACCATTTTACTTCCATTGAAATCGATCGTATGATTCTTGTCTCTAACATGGCAGAAAATTCCACTACTTTCGCTGCCCACTCTAATATCTCTTTTGTGTTCGTACAATCTCTTGTCTAGATTTCTCCCCGTTTCCCCTATATAAACTTTATGGCAATCGTTGCATGGTACTGCATATACTCCTATGTTATGATCTTCTTTGGGTTTCCTGGCCATCATCAATTGGTTTAAGGAATTATTATATTTAAAGGCTAGATTAATACCCGCTTTTCCAAATATGTCCTTTAAACTATTTAATTTATTATTAAATGGCAATGTTATACATTTGTTGACGTCGTTAGTGCGGGAAGGCTTATTACCATAGAATGTTTTCCACGCTGCAAAATGGGCAGACGATATGAACCAATCGGGGTAATACAAATTAGAAAAAATGGTCCTGATAATGACAATTTCTTCATCTAAATAAGAAGGATGACATATTTTGTATGCTCTAAGGAAAAGGTTAGAAATTACCGATTTTTTAACAGTATTATCGTGAAACGAAAAATAATGAATATAGGCATTCGAGTGGGTTGGTTTCCTATACACGTCAAGTTTTAATTCATGGTGACCTTTATTAATGAGGACATCTAAAAAGGGTAATCTATTATCATATTCCCATTCATATTTAAATTTGATGGAGACATGCAAATTATTCAAATTATTAAAAAAGGTATCAAAATCATGGCTATTAGGCCATACAGAAAATACATTGTCAATGTACCTTAACCAAATAAAGTTAGGGGGAGAAATTGTGGGAAGGAGTTCAGTCTCAAAATATTCCATGAAGAGACATGCAAATATCGGAGATAAACTATTTCCCATGCTAAGGCCAAATATTTGTCTATCAAACTCATTATTTACTCGAAACACATTGTCAGAGAGATATAATTCAACTAGATCGACAAATTTACTCGTAGAAATGGGAAGATCCAAATTAAGTCTAGGCATGATTTCCCGCAGAAGGCCCATGGTTTGGTCAACCGGAACTTTGGTAAACAAAGAGTTTACATCAAAGCTCACAAGTTTTCCAACCGGTAATTGCAGGTGGTTGAGGTGGTCAACGAAATCTTGAGTGTTCATAATGTGTGCAGATGAGATTCTTCCAACTGCTGGAGATAAATGCTTGGCGAGCCATTTGGAGAGCTTATAAGTGGGAGAATTAATATTGGAAATGATTGGGCGTAAGGGACATCCCTCTTTGTGGGTCTTTGGGAGCCCATACATATAGGATAATAATCCTTAAATTTATTAACTTATTTTTGAGTCAGTCTAAAAGCAAATTTAACTGTTGCCAAGTCATATTTAATAACAAAAAATTTAACTTATAGTACATTTTACTGATATTTTATAATTGGTGACCTTTTAAAATACTGTCTTATTGGCCTTTTTAAGTTTTCTTCGTATATATTGGCAATTTTTGAGTCGGTTTTAAAGCAAATCTAACTGTTGCTAAGTCATATTTAAAAGTTTTAACTTATAGTACATTTTACTGATATTTTATAATTGATCACTCTTTAAAATAATGTCTTGTTGGCCTTTTCAAGTTTTCTTCATATGTATTAACTTTGTAAGCTTATTCTAGCCTGAAGATGAAAACTTTTAGTTTTCGAAACGTAGTGAAAAATTAAAAGATGCTGCATCCGTTTCTCGTGGATCTGGGATTTATCCTCAATATTAAATGCAGGCTTCACGGCCGAGCTCCATATATATATATATATATATATATATATATATATATATATATATATATATATATATATATATATATATATATATATATATATAGAGAGAGAGAGAGAGAGAGAGAGAGAGAGAGAGAGAGAGAGAGGATGGGGGGGGGGGATCTTTCACGACCTGACCTTGTGTTATGCTTATATGCACTTCTCTTATATCTTCTGCCCAGTGTCAGTTGAAAAAGGGTGTGAGATACACCGAAACTGTTCTGAATTAAATTTTCTTCGTAGAATGCGGTTTAATTCCTCATCTTTTCTTGCGATATTGCATTAATTTTCATCATATATATATATATATATATATATATATATATATATATATATATATATATATATATATATATGTTTATATATATTAGGGTGCCCCAGAAATTTCAAGATGGCGATACACACTCCAGCACATGACGCCCTGGTTGCCTCTCGTGTGAAAGTAAATACTGTCAAATTTATTTAAATTCGGCTATATTTACTGGTAGCACGAATTGTCTACCTTGTGTATTTTGAGTGATATTGACCACTTTAAGAAATTATGCTTTTTTCTTCTCTTCCTCAGATAGCTGAAACGCAATGGCATGTGCTCGGCGATCACAAGATACGCTTTTTGATGTGAATTCTTCTGAGAGCTTTCCCATGAACAGGCTGCCATCTCGGAAGGAGGTGTTGGTCATGTTCTTGTTCCACCATGTCAATAAGAAGGGGTTCGTCACGACAACCGCTGGCTTCACCACCACGAAGATCCTCGATGTCTGGAAGAAGGCCAACATTCCAACCTCTCACCCTTCTTACGTCAAGAAGAAAGTCATTATGCTTTTCAGCGACTTCAAAACAATAAAGAAGCTGAATAATCGCACGACAGAGACGGAGGTGGCAAAGAGAGGGATTTTTAAGGACTCCTTCGAAGACATCTTCGACGTGACCCACGGTATGCTCTGACCTCAAGAATACCAGAGGAGGACAAGAAGTTCCTGAGGTCCCAACGTGGAGACAGAACGAGCTCTTCGATGGCTGGGGCCAACCAAACTTCAGTCAAGAGGCAGAAATGGGCCTGGCTGAAAAAGAAGTGAGAGGACGACCGACGAGAGAGGGAGACCGCAGTTCTCTTCCATGTTGACAAAGGATGTCGCTCACGAGACATCTTCGGGGTCGTCATCGTCGACCGAATATGATGATACGTTCCTGTGCCCAAAACCCGCAAAATCATCTTGTCGTCGCCGTCCAGCGAACAAGTTAAACAAGGGGATGACACTGTCATTTGATCGGGACAACCTGTTGGTTAGGGCTGCCACCTCGTCATTCACAGCGACTGCCATCGCTCTTGCCACAAGATCGACGGGCAGACCCTATCCCGCTCCTCTGTTCACCGCGCTTCGCTGTCCTGGGGCACGGAAGTACCCTTGGTTCTCTACTGTGACAGGAAGCTCCTCCCTAATATCACGGACGGCAAATCACTGGAGGAGAGGATAACAGTCTTGCTCACTGGTGAGGACACGGAGGAACTTCTGGGCGTCCCTGTTTCCGCTGGCGGAACAGGAAGAGCCGTGGCTGAGTGTAGGAAAATAACATAATGCACCCACATTTCCCCACCCCCCCTTCCAGGCGGGCCGGTTATCGAACTTTCCCTTTCCGGCCCGATATTTGATGGTTTCCCGCCGGAAGAACCCACCGACCATTTTAGCTAACCACCGCGTTCTTTCCTCGACTGGTAATCGATAGATGGGAGCCCATCTTGGCTTCCGGTGGTTCCGGGAAGTTTGCAAAGAACGAAATGGAAGAGATAATTAAGCTACTCTCATCCGAAGAAGAGCACTTGACATCAAATCTACTTCCGGAGCCATGTGAACCTTTCCCGAGTTTCGAGTATAAAAGATGAATTCTTTTAACCCTCAGTAGTAGAGCTTGCACAGCATCTGGCGGGGCAGGAATTGCAATCTATCTCGGTGTAGTGGTAAATCGTCGAAGCACCAAGTCTTCAGAGAGAAGATCGGTCTACGTTAGGGAGGCTCCTTACCTCGTTGATCTGCAAGTAAGTGCCGACCCAGGCTCGTACTCATGTGTCAGAGTCGAAGCTACAAACAGCCTCACTCTGGTTCCCTAAGCGAGAAATCTACATCCCAGCTTTTCTCCATGACCCTACGAGTCGATAAGTCACTTCGCACCCCCCGCCCCTTTCCCCTCACAGAGGCACCCAAGAGCGTGCGGCCCTCTTTAACAAGAAGCTCCCGCCACCACCTTCTTCCAGCAAAATCGTGACGGAATTGTGGGATCAGGTGAGTCCCTGGAGAACCTACCTCATCGTCTCCACCCATTATCTGACTACCTTCACTCACCAGCGCCACCCTAACATCAGGTTCCAAGGTAACCCTTCCCTTTCACATTTTCCAACTTCCCCACGAAGTTTACCAACATTTCAAGTGTATATGGATTTACATAGAGAATAGTTATTTACAAGCCAAGTGAGATATCCGAGATTCACTTATTGATTTATCTCTCAAAGCACATTATTTGTATATATATATATATATATATATATATATATATATATATATATATATATATATATATATATATATATATATATATATATATTCTTGTTTAGTGGTCATTAAAACTTTATTTTCATATTGTTGTGTATCAAACATCCTTTGGGTCGCTTGCTAGAAAAGGTCATTCCAATCCCTCCGTAGCCAACCTCTAAGCACTCTGAGTCAATAATAAACCCGTTCAGGGCACGGGCCGAGCGAAGTATAAGGAGTAGTACGGCGACTCCTCCGCATTCGGGATAATAGGATATATATATATATATATATATATATATATATATATATATATATATATATATATATATATATATATATATATATATATATATATATATATATATATATATATATATATATATATATATATATGTACATAAGAGTCGGGGAAAACTCCAACCACCCTTCGGCCTATTCCTCGGCATATAGTATATATATTATATCATATTTAATTGTGGTGTCATTAAGTGTGCGGTTTGTTAGGAACCCATCAATTTTGAAATTCCCCTTTTTTTAATTGACAAGCGCCCAAGGTTAGATTAAACAAATAATAAAATACTTTTAATTTTGATAGTAAAATAAGAATTGACCCCCTGTCCTTTTATATTTATTTTTTTTTTTTGAATTGTCGGTAAACAATATAAAAGGGTTAGGTCATCCACGATAACCCTTGCTGGCAGCATCTCACCTAGCATAGTAACTATTTGTATTTTCTTTATTTTTTTATTATGGTATATATTATTTGTCACTGCCGTATAATCTGGGGTTAAGTCGTAAAGCTCTTTCGTGAATCAGCAGATCCGAGAGCGTATCTAAGATGTCTTCCTCTTCATTTGAGATGTTTCATAAACAGGGACAAATTTTGGGCCTTTCGGGCAAGGAATTGATCGAATACCTTCAAAACGAACAAAGGAATGAACGTGATGGAAAAAGAGAAGAAAAATGAAGACAAGAAGAAATAAAAGAGAAACGAAGACAAGAAGAAATATGAGAGAGAAAGAGAGAGAAAGAGAGAGAGAGAGAGAGAGAGAGAGAGAGAAAGAGAGAGAGAGAGAAGAGAGAGAGAGAGAGAGAGAGAGAGAGAGAGAGAGAGAGAGAGAGAGAGAGAGAGAAGAGAGGGAGAAAAATCGTCAACACGAGCGTGAGTTAAGTAGAGATCAATTAGAAGTCAGTTCCGTCAGGTCCAGAAGTCATCAACCTCAGCCCCCTGCGTTAAAGCTCCCCCTTATGGTGATTAAGAGGACTTTTACACTTACCTAACCCATTTCGAAAAGACCTTCGAAGTCAATGGGTGGGGCATTGAATCTGAAGGAGTAGGCCGCCTGCTCCCGTTTCTCAATTCTCGTCTAAGAGAAATCTTCATTGCCGTCCCAACAGAAGCTACAATAGATTATGCATCTCCTAAAGCAGAACTCTTATCCGCGATTAATTTAAACCCAGAGTGCTACAGACAAAAATTTCGATCGGCTAGGATCCAACCAGGACAGACGTATCGACAGTTCAGGTTTATCCTGAACAAAAATCTCCAATTTTGGTTGGACTCGGCTAAAGTCGGTGGCGACTACGACTCACTGCTAGATTTTTTTTTAAAGGACCAGCTAATGCACATCTTCCCTACGGAAATCCGTGCATTTGTGCAAGATAGGCGTGCCTCTTCCTTTAACGAGTGCCTCGAAGAAGCGGATCTCTACGCCACAAATCATCAGTTCTATCCTAAGGAGCAAAAGAAGACAATTCCTCCGTCTCCTAAGAACCAAGGACAATCACAACTGAGAAAACCCCCTCATTTAGTAAAGGTCCCAGGCCCTTTTAAGCTCAAAGGTAACCGCCATAAGAAGCAAGACGAGGTGAAACCCCCAATTTTTAATGCTCCGTCGAGTAACCCCTACCGGAGTAACCCCATTCTATGCTTCTCTTGCGGAACCCCTGGTCACTACAAATCTCAGTGTCCACAAAACTCCCGCTTTCGCTTTGCCTCTAGAAAACAGGTCCACCAAGTCTCTGCAACTCTCGCTGCCAAACAGCCTATCGCGACTGCGCCTCTGCCATCTTCGTCGACCTCTCAGGAACACCAGGTGAACTTTCTTTTTAATTACAGTTCTTCGGGTGGGCTCAAATTCGAATCCGGACCCATTAATGGATGTAGAGTATCCCCTTTGGTGAGAGATACAGGGTGTACGTGTATAGTGGTATCGGACAAGCTGCTTTCCCCCGTGGACCCACAACATAAGAAATTCGCTGTCGTACACGATTTCTTGGGAAGAGCTAATAAATTCACAGTGGTCCGTTGCCACGTAAAATGCCACTATTTTACGGGGTGGACCGACTTCGTAGCTGTCTCGATTAAGTTTTGTGCAGTGTTGGTGGGCCAGAGCGCGCAGCTCCCCCCAACTGCTGTATCGCAAGCTGCCGTCACCCGGGCTCAGGATGATAGACTCTCCTGCCTCCCCCCCCCCCCAGCGTCTCTCAAGCCCCCATGCACCACCGATTACGAAGGACTGAATAACGCCCAATTCATCAGTGCCAGAAGGACTGCCTTTCCCCCAAACCCTAATGGGGAAAGGCCAAACGAGAAGAGACAGAATCGGTTCGTGGAGACCGAAAAGTGAGGTATGTGATAGAAGATGCTTTGCTATTTCGCACTTCCCCGGATCCAGTAGGCTCCCCGTTCAAGGCCCTTTTCTTGCCTAGGGCCTACGTTGCGAAGATTTTACAAATAGCACACAAAGCTGTGTTTGCAGGACACTTCAGCCATAATAAGACCTCGCAACGCGTATTTAAGTATTTTTTTGGTCTGGTGCAGCTAAGAAAATCGCAGAGTTTTGCAGGACCCGTGATATGTTAAAAGGTCACCGACAAAGGACGAGTACAACCGGACCCCTTCAGAAGACTCCAGTTATGTCAGAACCATTTTTCAGGGTTGTCATCGATCTTATTGGACCAATACACTCCCCTTCCACCGAGGGACACTCCTACGTTCCCACCCTTGTCGATTGGGCTACCTGGTTCTCCGAAGCAATTGCTCTCATAAAAATTGATAGTATCTCGTGTGCCGAGGCATTAATCTCTATTTTTTCACGGGCAAGGATCCCTAAAGATTTCCTCTCTGACAGGGGCCGTCAATTTACGTCCGAATCGATGTAGCATGTGAGTAAGTTACTTTAAATTAGGCCCATTTTCACCCCTCTGCAAACGGTATGTGCGAGAAGTTAAACGCTACCTTGAAAAGCGTGCTTAAAAAGCTGTGCCACAACCAGCCCTAGGAATAGCACCGGTACCTGCCAGTAGCTTTGTTTGCGTGTAGCGAGATTCCCCACCGAACTCTGGGATTCTCCCCATTCGAGCTTCTCTATGGTGGCAATATCCGAGGTCCACTGAGCATTCTCAAGGAGCTCCTCACGAACTCTCGATTGGATGAGGAACTAAAGACCTCCTACTCGTATGTTCTGGACTTGCGTTATAGGTTAGAAAAATGCTCGGAGGTTGACGTACAAAACTCGGAGATCAATCTAGTATCGAACGTATTTCGATATTAAATCTAAGGCACGAAAATTGAAACCAAGCGATGAAGTTCTGCTTTTACTCCACACGGACAACATTAAATTCGTATCCAAATGGAAAGGACCGTTCCCGGTCATAGAAGCTAGAGGGCACGTGGATTATGTCATTCAGTCGTCATCTGGCAATTGGTTGTTCCACATCAACATGTTAAAAAGATATCACCGGCGAGTTTGTGTTAACAATATTGTTGTCTTCGACGAAGAAGGGACAATGGAAGCATCCTTCCCTTGGGACCCATTAAATATTGTTCAGACAATATGCGTCAAGGCGGATAGAGATTATCCTTTGCCTGATCTGCCTGCCTCCCCTTTTCCCCCCCATGAAGACCTGGCCACTGCAGTCGACGTGGATCCTCACCTCGGTTCCATGGAGACATCTCAGATTGTCTCGCTGCTGAAGGAATACCCAGACGTAATCTCTGAGTCTCCAGGATGCTCTATACAATTTGAGCATGGCATCTCTCTCACCACGACGGAGCCAAATAGGAGTAAACCCTACCCTCTTCCAATCCACCTTCGCAATCCTTCAACGAAGAAGTCGAGAACCTCCTTAAATTAGGAATAATTGAACCCTCCTCGTCGGATTATTGTTTCCCGATAGTGATGGCATGTAAGCCGGATCAATCTTTTCGTATGTGCGTAGATTTTAGAAAGTTAAATGCTGTCACGGTATTCGATGCAGAACCCATCCCTTTTATCGACCAGAACCTGGATTTATTTGAGAAGGCCCATTACATTTCTGAAATAGACTTGTGCAAAGCTTACTATCAAATCCCGCTTCGAAAATCCGTGAGAACGTTTACCGCATTTCTCACCGAAAAAGGGTTAATGGAATTCACGCGTCTCCCTTTTGGTTTAGTCGCTGCTTGCAGTAACTATAACCGGATGAAGTGAAAAATTGTAGATGGGTTGAGCAATGTCTCTTTCTACTTTGACAACGTATACGTTGCCACACGCACCTGGGAGGAGCACCTTCAATCCCTCCGCCCAATCCTAAACCAGCTTAGGATCCATGGATTGACAATCAAGCCGTCCAAGTGCCACTTTGCTCATAGCACTATCTTTTACTTATGGCTCAAAGTAGGAGAGGGACAATTAGCTCCCCCAAGAGGACAAAGTTAGGGCAATAGAAGGCATGCCACTCCCTAAAACCAATTAACAGCTTCGTTCGTTTCTTGGCTCCGTCTCCTTCTTTCGGAGTTTCATCGCCCAATTGGCTTCCATAACGTCACCCGTCAATGACCTTCCCCAAAAGGCCGAACCTGACCCCATCCTATGGAATCCCGCCGCGACTGCGAGTTTTGGCGAGCTAAAGAAAAAAATGGTCTCCGCTCCTATCCTCCGTTTGCCCAATACCCAGAAAAAATTTGGCATCCGAACTGATGCTTCTAATCTCGGCAATGGGTGCGTTTTATTAAAATATGAGGAAGGAACTCCATTTCCAGTGGCATACGCGAGCCGGAAACTGTTGGTTCGCGAAAGAGCCTACGCTACTATAAAACTTGAAGCTTTAGCAATCTTAATGGCATTCAAAAATTTAGGATGTACTTGATTGGTAGACCTTTTACTGTCGAAATCGAGCATAGGCCACTAGCCTACTTAAAAAAAATTGTAAAAGTCAGAATGGCAGACTTATGAGATGGTCCATTTTATTGTCAGAATACCAATACAATGTATCTTACGTAAAAAGAATGGATAACGTCGTTGTTAATAATTTATCACGCAATCCGATAGACGAAGGACCTAGTTTGGCGACTAACCGGAACTGTCCGGCCATTGTTATTTTTTTCTTTTGTATATATGTATGTCTAGTTATAACTGTAATTTCTAAGACCTTGTCGCGAGATAGTGCCATTTCATTATGTTCATTTTTTTGTGTGCGTTTCGCGTATGTATGTTTTCTGGGATCTCATTTTGGCTATAGATTGCAACTGCGAGTAGGTTATATCTTGTGACATTATCCCACGTTCGACTTCAGAATAATGTCCCCTCGGGATGGGTAGGGATGTGGAGAATAGATAGCATAATGCACCCACATTTCCCCACCTCCCTTCCGGGCGGGCCGGTTATCAAACCTTCGACTTCCGGCCCGATATCTGATGGTCTCCCGCCGGAAGAACCCACCGACCATTTTAGCTAACCACGGCGTTCTTTCCTCGACTGGTAATCGATAGATGGGAGCCCATCTTGGCTTCCGGTGGTTCCCGGTAGTTTGCAAAGGATGAAATAGAGGGGATAATCAAGCCTCTCTCACCCGAAGAAGGGCGCTTGGTATCAAATCTACTTCCGGAGCCAAGTGAACCTCTCCCGAGTTTCGAATATAAAAGATGAATTCTTTTAACCCTCAGTAGCAGAGCTTGAACAGCATCTGGCGGGGCAGGAATTGCAATCTATCTCGGTGTAGTGGTAAATCGTCGAAGCACCAAGTCTTCAGAGAGAAGATCGGTCTACGTTAGGGAGGCTCCTTATCCCCGTTGGTCTGCAAGTCAGTGCGGACCCAGGCTCGTACTTACGTGTCAGAGTCGAAGCTACAAACAGCCTCACTCTGGTGCCCTAAGCGAGAAATCTACATCCCAGCTTTTCTCCGTGACCCTACGAGTCGATAAGTCACTTCGCATCCCCCCCCGCCCCTTCCCCCTCACAGAGGCACCCAAGATTTCTCGGAGTTCACGAGCGTGGGGCCCTCTTTAACAAGAAGCTCCCGTAACCCTTCCCTTTCACATTCCCCAACTTTACCGCGAAGTTTACCAATATTACAAGTGTATAGGGATTTACATAGTGAATAGTTATTTACAAGCCAAGTGAGATATCCGAGATTCACTTATTGATTTGTCTCTCAAAGTACATTATTTGTATATATATATATATATATATATATATATATATATATATATATATATATATATATATATATATATATATATATATATATATATATATATATATATTCTTGTTTAGTGTTCATTAAAACTTTATTTTTATATTGTTGTGTATCTAACTTCCTTTGGGTCACTTGCTGGCAAAGTTTATTCCAATCCCTCCGTAGCCAACCTCTAAGCACTCTGAGTCAATAAACCCATTCAGGGCACGGGCCGGACAAAGTATAAGGAGTAGTACGACGATCCCTCCGCATTTGGGATAATAGGATATATATATATATATATATATATATATATATATATATATATATATATATATATATATATATATAAACACATTGAAAGAGAAAACGGAATAATTTTTCCTTGCAGTAATATTTTTATTACCTTATTTTCGAAAAAATTCGTGCAGGCAAGCGATTCGAACCAGACACACTGCGTAGCGTAGTGTACTAACGGCATACTTTTAACTGTGATCAAAGCGGTGCTCGCTGCCTCAGTGTGCCTGGTTCGAACCGCTTCCTTGCACGGATTTTTTTTGAAAAAAGGTAATCAAATATTACTGCAAGGAAAAATTATTCCGTTTTCTCTTTCAATATGGTTTAATTGATTATATATATATATATATATATATATATATATATATATATATATATATATATATATATATATATATATATATATATATATATATATATATATATATATAAGTCGGGGAAAACTCCAACCACCCCTCGACACCGAGATAGTCTCGAATCTTGTCCAGGAGAATGGGCTGGAAACCCGAATCATCGGCCTAGGGTTTGACACCACAGCGTCCAATACTGGACTCGTGCAAAGGGCGTGTACGCGGATCGAGCGGGAGCTCCACCGTCCCCTGCTCTGGTTGGCTTGCCGGCACCATGTCTATGGGGTTGTACTGCAGGACGTCTTTAAATGCTGCCACGGTCCTTCTTCAAGAAGCTGCAGACAAGATGGCCATTTATCGACCAGAGCAAGGCCAAGCCCTTGGACACCGACTCCTTGCCGGCCAAGCAGGACACGCGACGGCAGTCCATGACCAACCTCCTGCGCCAGCTCTTGAAGGCTGGATCTCATCCGCGGGAAGACTACCAAGAGCTGATCTAGCTCTGTCTCGCGTTCCTGGGCAGTGACATGACAAAGTCCTTCACAGTTCCTAGCGCTTACCACATGGCCCGCTGGATAGCGAAAGAGATTTATGCCATCAAGATCACGCTCTTCGCCCATCAGCTCCAACTGACCCGTGGAGAAGAGAAGGGAATGATGCTATTGTCGTTGTTCGTGCCATGGTGTACATAAACTACTGGAACGAAGCGTCCATTGCCGCCCACGCCCTGCAGAACGACAGGGACTTCATCCAAGACATCCCGGACTACGGGGAGCGGAGCGTGGCCGCTGTTGCCGCCTGTGATACGTGTCGGATGACCTGATAGGGCTGGGGCTCTACGACGAGAGAGTGGATAAGAGGGAGAAGATCGCCATCGCCCAGGCCATGAAGACACGACCGGAATTAAAGAACAGCTCATGACGACTTCAGGGAAAGAATCTTAACCTTCAGGAGCCACTTTCCACCTGGGCAAGGGTGCGATCCTCGAGCATCATCAAAGGCCTTCTGAGAGAACAGACCTTCCTCGACGAAAATGTGGCGACCTGGCCATCCAGCCACCTGTACCAGCTAGCCCAGATGCAGGTTTCCATCCTCCGTGTGACCAACGACGTGGGCGAGTGGCATCGCTCTCGTAAAGCGATTCCTCGGACAGCGGACCAAGAGCGAGGAACAGAGGCAGTTCTTCCTGAGGACAGTCTCGCTCCACACACGGGCAGTGCCGAAAAAGACAAAGGAGCAGCTGAAGACCAAGGTGGTCAAGGACCTCGAAGACAGCCGAAGAGGTGGTGAAGAGTCCCTTCCGGGATCCAAGACTTATTAGCTGATGTTCTGTGTTATCATTTGTCTCTGACCCTCGTCTTTGAATAAATTATATTCCCTTTTCTGCCTTTTTCTCTCTTTCGTGATGTTTTGTGCTACCAGAAAATATGGACTTATTTTGATGAAACTTTCTCTGAATCATTTCCACACATATACGAGCAAGGGTGAAATGTGCTGGTATCGATACCGCCAAGTTTGATTTTCACTTATATGACTTTGGGGCACCCTAATATATATATATATATATATATATATATATATATATATATATATATATATATATATATATATATATATATATATATATATATATATATATATATATATATATATATATATATATATATATCTATATAAAGGGTGTTCCATTAAGACAGATCGAAGTTAGCAGTAAATAAAACTGTTATTGGTGAAAATTTATTGATTTCACTATTGGATCATGTTATTTGAGTCATGGCAATTATGTGTGAAAAATAATATCGCCTAAATGTCCGCCAAGGCTTCGGCGGCACACCTCCACTCGATGGCCAAAATTTTGGATGACGTCTCTGCATAGTTGCTCCTCGATCTCACCAATATGCCTTATTATCTCATCCTTCAGCTGTTGAAATGTTGTTGGCTTGTTGGCATAGACCTTACTTTTGAGATGACTCCAAAGGCGTCAAGTCACACGATCGTGGTGGCCAATTGACCTCGCTGTTTCGAGAGATGATGCGACCTGGGAACTTATCATTCAATAAAGCCATTGTTGCATTGGCTGTGTGGCATGTGGCGCCGTCCTGTTGGAACCACAAATCTTCGACATCCATAGAATTCAATTCAGGCCATACAAAGTTGGTTATCATGGCACGGTATCGCTCGCCTGTCACCGTAACAGAATTCCCGGTATCTTTTATCGAAGAAATACGACCCAATGATTCCGCTAGCAAAAAATGCACACCAAACAGTGACCTTGTGTGGATGCAGTGGCTTTTCAACAATCTTCCTGGGATTTTCATCAGCCCAAATGCGACAATTGTGCTTATTAACGAATCCACCAAGATGAAATTGGGCTTCATCACTAAAGATGATTTTTTGCGAAAAATCATCAAAAAATGTTTACCGTTTAAATCACGAGCAGGAAAAAATGTCTCGGCAACTGGGAAGGGTTGTCTACTGTTTGCCATAGCGATTTTCTTTTGTGGGAGAGCATGCTGGGCGTGTTTTCCCTGCCTACCTTCCCGTGGTATAAGGGTTTTGAAACCCCACCTCCTCGGGATGCGGTGCGTGCAGGAGGATGCGCCATGATCTTTCCGTTCTTCTATTTACTATAAATACCTATTTCAGACAGTGAAAGTTCATGCAGAAATTACAGTATGTAGCGGTCTATACCCCTACAAGTGGAAATATTTAATCATAACAGTATATATATATATATATATATATATATATATATATATATATATATATATATATATATATATATATTATCACAAGAAGGGTTGGTAACCATAACTTAAATCGTATGATTGGTACGCCCGATCTCTCGAGCGTCTTTAAATAAAGTCACATGCTTATTCATTCACTTTGCTCAGCTCATTGGAATCAGACCCTCCCAACTCCGTTGTAATCTATTTATGTATCCAATTTAATCCATACAATCTATTTATACCAATATTTATATATATCAATCTATTTAATATTTATAATCTTTACTCATTTAACATTCAACTATAATCTAATTAATATTTGTCAATCTAAGTATCAATCATCATATGTGTACTCTTATTCTCATTAACTCATGTAAAGTTAATACACCCGCGTAAAATTCAATCCAATCCTAAACTGTATAATTTTACTTTTTAATCATAACTGTTCATTCTATAATATATATTTTTCGTATCTCTTTGTTTTGATACACGTATTCCCACGACGTTGTCGATTTAGGCCTAAGGAAATTTCGTCCGCAAATTCAGACTTCCCGTTAGCGATTAACTTCATTCCCCTTGTATAACAAAAATATAGGTTTGGGGGTTTATTGTGACCTGAGCTATCTAGTGTATTGGCGCAATAATCACCTAACAAGATATAGAGTATACCTACAAAGCAGGTCTAGCTGCACTTTCATTGCCTGAAAGGAGGTATTTATAGTAAATAGAAGAAAGACGACATAGTACCAGATGTAAATGGCGCATCCTCTGGCACGCCCCCCCCCCCGAGGAGGTGGAGTCGCAAAAAAACTTATATCACGGATGGGGTGGGCAGGGGCACGCGCCCAGCATGGTTTCCTATAAAAAAAACAACTAGGCATCTGACGACTGCCTACTTGGGCATAAGTCGACGTACTCACGACAGCCTAGTACCAGGCTACATTAAAATAACAATATGCAAAACAAAAAACAATAATAAAAAAATGAAAAAGGGCAACAAGGACGCTCCAGCGCAGGAACGTACAACCTACAAAATAATAACAACAAAAGAACCTCGGTTAAATAAAGTGAAGGACGACAGCCTCCTCCAAAAAGTCATAGTCCAAAATGTAGTGTGCACGAACTCGTTGCAAGTACAAGGAAGAAATGGTAGCGAGCCCCCTCATCTCGGTACCGGGACAGGTAGCGTGCGCGAAGATCACCCAGACTGGGACATTCAACAGGAATATGCCCAAAAGTCTAGGGCACAACGCAGTCGTCACAGTAAGGCACAGGCGAGCGCTCCATCATATAGCGGTGCGTCCTGCGAGTGTGTCCAATGCGGAGGTGACATAAAGCAACCTGAAGCCGTCGCGACATTGGGGTGTAGTTCCATGGGAACGGTCAGGGTGCAACGGCACGCAACTTTTGGTTCCCCTCAACCGTCTCCCATTTTCTTTGCCAAGTAGCCCGTATTCCTACCATGTACTCGGGTGAAGAAGAGCGAAACTCTAGGGTGGTTGCCAGGTCCTCATGGAATCATTGGTGCCCTCATTCCCCGCAATTCCTACATGTGCAGGAACCCAGCAAAACATAATCGTGACATCCACTAGGCTCGCCCAAACCGTGGTATCACAGATATCGCGAACCAGGGGATGCGGAGATTCCAATGCCCGAAGAGCAATCATGGCGCTTTGTGAGTTGCTATAAATCACATCTCGGTCTCCGAACCGGTCTCGTCCTGGTATCTCCCGTACTGAACGGAGTATTGCAACCAACTCAGCCGTGAAGACAGACGCAGCGCCTGGCAGAGCACCGCTGATTTCAAACAGAGGGGATACGGCGTGGAAGCCGACCCCCTCTTGGGACTTGGAGCCATCCGTATACACTGGCACGGTTCCAGCGTGACACGAAGTGTGCTCCAAAAAGGTCGAACGCAATACTCCCGGCGCCGTACAAGCTTTGGGAGCAGAGGCGTGGCGACAAATAGCCAAATGTGGTACCCTCCAGGGTGGCGTCCTGGGCAGAACCAGGGGCGCCACCGGCCCGAGAGCTATATCTAGCTCTCGAAGGAGTTTCCCGGCCCTAAACCCAAAGGGCTTAGGGTATGACTGGCGTCTCTCGATGGCATAGGCACCGTCAAAATCAGCTGCGGATGCAGTGAGCTGTTGGCGACTGAGGGAGGTGCTGAGTTCGCGCTTTCAGGCGAGTAAAGCACTGTACGCGGCGTAGAGCTAGTGGCGTCTCCCCAGAATCGACCAAAAGGCTCTCAATGGGGGAAGTGCGGAAGCAAGCGGTCGCAAGGCGAAGGCAGGTGTGGTGGATCGAGTCCACCTTCGGCAATAAACGCTCGGCTGACGATGCATAAAACTCGCATCCGTAGTCGAGCTTCGAACGAACAAAGGATCGATAAAAAAGTAAGGCAGTAGCCCTATCCGTGCCTCATGCGCTGAACGTCACGGAGCGGAGAATATCCATGGCGCGGGTACGAGACCCTAAGGCTGAGAATATGAGCCTCCCAGGTGAGGCGTCGGTCGAATTCAAGACCGAGGAAACGGTGCGATTCAACCACTTCCAGGCGCACTCCATTAAGAAACAAATTTGGGTCGGGGTGGAGCCGTCGATGGCGGCAGAAGTGCACCACCTTAGTCTTGGGCCAAAGTAAACCGAAACTGTGCGCTTAGGCATAGCGAGAGACGCGGTTTAATGGTTGTTGGAGTCGACGCTCCAGAGTTGGCATCTGAGCCGCGCAAAAAGAGATCGAAAGGTCGTCCAAGTAGAGCGTAGCGAGAACATCTTCTGGCAGCACCGAGGTGATGCCGTTGATGCTCAGGGCAAAGAGTGTGACACCCTCTTCCTGCTCCTTTGGGCCGGAGCGGGCTCCCCCAACCCGTACGCGGAATCGACGATCTCGCAAAAATTCAGATATAAACATTGGGAGGCGTCCCCTAGCCCCCATCGTGTGGAGTCTCCATGATACCGTATCGTCATGCGGTATCATAGGCTATCTCCAGGTCAAAAAACACCGTGGCGTAGTGCTGTCTACGAAGGAAAGCCTCGCAGACGGCATTTTTCAGTCGGAGCAGAGCATCCGAAGTGGAGTGGAACTTGCGGAAGCTGCACTGTGCGGAAGACAGATGGCCTCCGCTGTCCAGGAAATAGGCTAATCTAACATTTACCAATTTCTCCATCAACTTGCACACGCAAGAGGTTAGAGATATTGGGCGGAAACTAGCGGGAGTAGAGTTATCTCTTCCCGGTTTGCAAAAGGGGAGCACAGTAGCGATTCGCCAGGAATCTAGGAGGAGACCCTCCACCCAGATCCTATTTAACAAATCTGAGAGAAAGACCATGCCTCGCTCACCAAGGTGTCGAAGTATGGGGTACGGGACATCGTCCGGACCATGGGCGGTGTCCGCGCACGAAGCAAGAGCGGAACGCAACTCACTCAGAGTAAACCTGTCGTTGAAGGGTTCTCCGTCTCTGGAGGTAAAGTCCAGTCGGTGGCCTTCCGCGGCATGAGGACGTGCATTGAATGCTGGCGGATCAGCATCCCGGCTAGAGAATGCTGAAAAAGCGGTCACTAAGGATTCCGCCACGGGCGCGGGGCCGAGATTGCTGCGGTCCCATTCTCCTGCAGAACGGGATGGGGGTCCTGCGAGAACTTGCCCCGAATCCTTTTGACTCGCTTCCACACCTCTGCTAAAGGGGTCTTCCCGTTAAGTGAAGACACGTATGCCCGCCAAGAAGAGCGGCGGGCGTGCTTCGAAATATACTGGAACCTAGCCTAGCACCCCGAAATTCAACGACAGTGAAATCGTTCGGGCGGCGCTTATAGCGCTTCTGTTTGAGGGCCGTCTCACACTCGGCCGACAAGGGAGTGCTCGGCGTGCAAAACGGCCAGACACTCTGGGAATAGTAGTCTGGCCCGCGGCGATGAGGTTGCCGGAGAAGAACTCAACGGCCTCATCTACCGACCTAAACTCCTCGAATGAGATAGAGAATTCAGTTATTTCCTGAAATGCAGGCCACTGCGCCCGGCCCAAGCACCACCGAGGTGGGCTCTAATGCGGCAGTTTCCGTTAAAATGATATTTGAATGGGAAAGTCATAATTACCATGGTCATCGACCAACCGCCAATCAAAATCAGGTTGTGCATCCGAAGAGCACAAAGATAGGTTAAGGCAAGAAAATGAAGCGGTTCTCGGGCAGTGATGCGTAAATTCATCCACATTTAGGACACCTATCTCAAGCTCTTCGATCAGATCAGCAAGGACTTGTCCCCTGAGATTTATTGAGTAATCTCCCCAGAGAGGATATCTGCCGTTCAGATCTCCAAGCAAGAGAAATGGCCTCGGCAACCGTGCCACGACGCGGTGCAAGTCCCCCGCGTCAAAGTTAGCTGACGGTGGAATATACGCAGAAATAACAGTATACCTACTATCTAGGTGAAGCTGCACAGCCACTGCCTGAAAGGAGGTATCTAAACTGAAAAGAAGAACGCAGACATCATGCCGGGTGTACGTGTATCCCCCATCTCGTTGTGGTGGGGTCGCAAAACCCTTATACCCGGGAGGGCGGGCAGGGGGCACGCGCCTAGCATGGTCTCCTCCAGAAAAATAGCTAACGGGGAACGGGACGAGACGAGCCTCCGAAGCTCCTCCCAGTTGGCCCGGAGTCCCCGGCAATTCCATTGAAGGAATATGCCTTCCAAGCCTAGCTCGGAGAGGCGGGGGCTATCTACGAATAGAAGACCCTCAAGGGAATGGCCGTACGCCTCCCAGAGGCAGAACCCCGGGCGCCGTCGCCTTCGAGGACTTATTGCGGTTGGTTGGGCTCACCATGCGAGTCTTTTCCTCTCTCCGCCTCGAAACCTTAGGCGGGCGATGCGGCTTAGGAGGCATATGCCCTCTTTTCGAGGATCCACTGTTTCCGAGCCACCACTCAACCCACCTCTAGGCGTGGGCGAAGGAGCCGAAGGTCCTTTAGGGAAACAGCTTTAGGATTCCCGGAAGATGGCCTGGCGACCAACTTCAGGGGTGTTGCCTACTGTGAATCTAACGACTCGGTGGAGGCGCGTGGCCATTTCGCCTTACGGGAAACGGTCACGCTGGGGGAAGGAGGTTGAGCCCTGCTTTTAGCCGGGGCTGGGTGTGAACCCTTTGTACAGCCAGCTTTACCAGGGAGGCGCCCGGGTTGAGTAGAACCCGCAGAAGGGCTCCGAATGGGCGCGGAAACAACCGTGCTCGTTGGCCTGGATAGGCCAGGAGCAGAGGGTGTCTTTCTAACCATTGAGGCATAAGACGTCCCAGGCAGAGCCGGGCACGCCAGGACCAAATCCTTAAACGAAGTTTGATAAATGACTGATTTGTTAGTGCCAAAGATTAACCTTAGAAGGGGGAATTTTTGGACAGTGATAAGAGTTCATCCAAAGTGTATTTGACAAAAACAAGACGAGTTAGGGTGGTTGCGATGTGGCAGGGTGTAACTGCAAGTAATCAGATTCTGCAGCCACAGGGTACAATTAGCATTCATAATGGTGGCGCCATGTTCCAGGAGGATAATGTGCATATTTACACAGCCAAAACCTTTAATAATTGGCATGAAAAACAGGACAATAATATAAAACACTGGGAGTGACCCTCAGAATCACTCAATCTTAACGTAAACATCTCTGATGTGCATTTGAGCAGCATTAAGCACCTGCTTCCTCCCACTATCATCTTTGAAAGAGCTGGAACAGATCTGCTTCAGGAATGGATTGTACTCCTGTACACTGGTTGTTTTTGATGCACTAAAAACTAAAAACAATTAAAAAAGGAAAACTTTTAATTTGTTAAAATATTTGAGGTAAATAACATTCTATTTACTTCCTAAATTGGCTAAGCCACTAACAATTTCTTCCACATTTTGCTTGGGTGTGATTTTATGCTTGTTAGAACTCAATTTATTATTGGCTTGGAGTTGATGTTTGTTTGATCTGTTTGACAAAGCATCGTAAAACTTTGCAGTCTTCTCATTCAATGCCTCCGTCGCATTTCTGTTTGCAATCTTATCCTGCAGAAAAAAAAGAAGAGAAACAGTCAACATTCATGGTTTCCAGGATTTTTCAATTATTATTGAAAGAGAAACTAATGAGGGAATTGCATATAAAAAAGATGTTTACAAGAGAGGAAATGAAGTTGTGTGGGAGAGGTGTAGTCACAGATATTTCTACAGGCAATGGGGATGAGAGGGTATACAAGTGTACATTTAGGGGGTCACAATCTTCACAATTTTAGCTATAGCATGTTGCTTCATTTGGAAGTTTTCGTGCCCTTCTAACCTCGATGCCTGTGCGAGTATATGACTATATAACTTCTATACATCTTCACTTCTCTTTAACTGTGAGGGAAAAGACCTCATTAATTTTCATTTTTTTAACTTGTAATAATGAGAGATATTTCCTACCATTGAATTATATAGCAGTGGAAACTAAAGAAAAGAGAATTAATTTTTTTGTCTTGATGGCAGTCGCTTGGTGGAAGCCATTAAAAATTGCCCTTGTTTTCTCTGCCCCAATGGCAGTTGCTTGGTGGAACCCTTTCAAGTGCCATTTTGCTTTGATAACAGTAACTCAACTGAAACCCTTAAAATTGTCCTTGTTTTATGCTTCAGTAGCAATCACCAGGTAGAACCTCTTAAAAATTGCCCTTGTTATGTGCCTTGATGGGAATCACCAGGTAGAACAACAAATTGTCTTAACCACCTCCCTGGCCCCCAGCTTAATGGCAGTAATAAAATGGAAACCACTTAAAATACCATTTTTTCTTGATGGTAGTCACCTGGTAGAACACCTAAAAATTGGCCTAGTTACCTTGATAGTAGTAACTGGCTGTAAACCCTTTAAAATTCCATTTTGCCTTGATAGCAATCACCGGGTAGAACCCCCTTTTTCCAAGGGCAGTGGGAAAAACTTTAAAAATGCCATTGTTTTTGTGCCTTGATGGCAGTCACCTGCAGAACACCTTATGAAATTGCCCCTGTTTCAGAGGCTTAAAGCAGGAATAATGTGGGAACAAAACTACAGATTGCTACAGCATATGGCAATAATTTAATTGGAATTAGGATGCCATATGACAATAACTCAATGTGGTTTGACTTCACTTAAATGAGAACTAGATTTCACCAGGCTAGTAAACAGAATTTGGATGTCACCCAACCCCTTCAAAATTAAGGCCCAATATCAAGGGTGGTTTTCATGCAGATTGTCATTCTGATCTTAAACCATGGATCTTGCAGGTGTTGGAGCTGGTAGGGCACTTAAGCCTACAGATTTCACCTGAAGGGGAGGGGAAACGGTGGAAGAATGCAGACATGTTAAAATTCACTAAGGCAACCAGAGCCAATGTGTAAATTGCCCCACCCCCCTATGATCCCTGCCACAAATGGGATCAATGGCTGCAGAATGAGGTGCTGGAGAAGAATTACTAAGTGGTAAAAAAAATGGTAAACTGGAAGTATCTCTCAAGGAATAAAGGTCCAAGTAGATTCAAACTAGTTTGAGACAGACTGTCTGGTAGGTCACTATAGATTACACTCCAGGCTCCAAACCGGGCATGACATGTTATCTCCCTAAGTGAGCAGTGTATTGCAACCAGCTCATCTGTGAAGACAGATGTAGTGCCTGGTAGAGACCTGTTGACTTCAAACAGAGGGGAGATGGCATGGAAGTTGACCCCCTCTTGGGACAGGAAAACATCCGTGTATATTGACACAGTGTATGGTGTGATCCAAAAAGGTTGAATGTAATACTCCTGCCGCTGTGCAAGCTTTGGGAGCAGAGGCGTGGCAACAAATAGTCAAAGGTGGTACCTTTCAGGGTGGCGCCCTGGTCAGAACCACGGGCGCCACCTGCTCGAGAGCTATACTGAGCTCTCGAAGGAGTTTCCTAGCCCTAAACATAAAGGGCTTAGGGTATGACTGGTGTCTCTCGGCAGCAGAGGCATCATCAAGATTGGCCGCAGATGCAGTGAGAGCCATTGGTAGCTAAAGGTGACACTGGACTCAAATACAAGAGTATAATGCACTGTGGACAGCCCAGATCAAGTCGCATCAACAAGTAAGCTCTCAATGGATGTGTGGAAGGCAATGGTTGCCAGGCAGAGGCCGGTGCGGTGGATTGAGTCCACTTTCCGCAATACATTCTCGGCTGTGGATGCATAAAACTCACTTCCGCAGTCGAGCTTCGAACGAACAAAGGATCGGTTAAAAAGTAAGGCTGTAGCCCTATCAGTGCTGAATGTAACAGAGTGAAGAATGTCCATGGCACGGGTACAAGAAACACTAAAGCTGTGAATATGAGTGTCCCAGGTGAGGTCACCAATCAAAACCAAGATCAAGGAAACAGTGTGAATTCACTACTTCCAAGTGAACCTCATTTAGGAACAAGTCCGGGTCAGGGTGGAGCCGTGGATAATGGCATAAGTGCATCACCTTAGTCTTGGCCAAAGAAAACTGAAACCTGGGTACCTAGAAGAAATGTGGTGAATGGTGACTGGGTGTGGCTGATGAGTGTGTGAGAGCCATTCTCCCCATTTTGTCCAATATGAATTTTCACCCCTTTTTCTTCTTCATCATAGATGAGTGTGAGTGTTTACCTAGGAAGGGGGAGGGGTATATTAAATAAGGTCAAAATATATATTTTTGATTTTCTTTATTATAATAATCTAATTTTTAATTTATTCATCACAGATGTAGTTTTGATATATCATTATATTTCAAGTAAAAGTTTCTCTAATCTTTATCTAAGAAATATAAAAATTTTATTTAGGATGATACCCTGTTTACAACCATAACTTGGCTATTAGCCAGAAAAGATAAACAAGACCGTGTTAATTTTTTGATGGGGTGGAACTAGGATCTCTTATTTTGGTATGGCATTGGGGAGTGGGCATAGTTATTGTTTGTCTTTCTTTTGTAGAGTGCCGGTGACCTTCAAACTGCCACAAATAATTCCTTGAGTTTTCTTCCCTTGTTTTTTTTTTGTATGACTTCCTCCCGAAACCAGAGGCAGGGAGTCACGTAAAACCTCCTTCCAGGAGCTATCAGAAAACCACTATCACCCTTGTGTAAGGGGGACACCCCATCAGACAACCTAGTGTAAGCCGGTCCATGACAGAAGGATGTCCTATCCTTCCCCTTTCTCCCTGTTCTCCCTTTAGTTTGACTGAAGTTGTTTTTGTAAGGCAGAACCATAGCCGGATTTACTTTTGTCAACATTTTTTGGCCACAGCATATATTGTATGCATATGTAAATATTCCTGGTTAATTCATTCTGATAGTCTGGTGTCTGTCTCCTCGCTCCTGGAATTTAACTTCCCAACATATATAAGGTCCCAACCACTAAAGTAAAAATTTGTGGAAGCACATTGCTTCAATTTCCGCAACAGTGAGAGTCGGATCACTGCCTGTTGGAATTGCCACTACAATGTTGTCATCTGGGCCAAACCAAAAGATATTGAAAGCTCATCCACAGAGTGTAATAAGGTAATACCAATGATGCTTATGGCAAATAGTGTAACACCGAGGAAACTTCCATTTGGGAATGCCTCTTTTGTCCGATTGGGCTGAAGAGTGTGTCTTCCCCCACTAATACCCCCAAAATCAATGGTCTCACAGATATTCAGAAATAAAAATTAGAAGATGTCTACTTGCCCTCATCGTGTGGAGAGTCCCATTGATACCATATCACAATGCAGTATTATAGACATTCTCCAGATCAGTAAACACCATGATGTAGTGCTATGAAGAAAGGCCTCGCAGAAAGTAGTTTCTAGTCGGAGCAGTGCATCTGACATAGAGTGGAACATGAAGAAGACAGGTGGCCTCCGTTGTCCAGAAAAAAAAAGCTAACCTAACATTTACCAATTTCTCGATAAACTTGCACATGCATGAGGTTAGAGAGATTGGGTGGAAACTGGCCGGGGTAGTGATCTCTCTCCAGTTTGCGAAAAGTGAGCACAGTCGTGATTCGCCAGAGTCTGGGAGGATACACTCTATCCAGATCTTGATGAACAAATCTAACAGAAAGGCCATGCCTTGCTCACCTATCATGAAAGGTTCTCTGCCTCTAAAAGTTGGAGGTAAAGTCCACTCAGTGGACTTCAGCAACATCACGACATACCTCAGCTAGAGAATGTGGAGAGAGCATTCACAAAGAACTCCACCATGGACATGGAGTTTGAGATTGCAGTCCCATTTTCCTTGAGAATGAGGGTAGTCCTGCAAGAAATTTATGGCCTTTTCTCCTGGATAACTGGGGAGGGGAGTCTTGCAAGAACTTGCCCCAAATATCCTTTTTAACTCACTTACAGACCTCTGTAAGAGGAGTCATGGTCTTCCTATTAAGTGAAGGCATGTATACCTGTCAGGAAGAGCAGTGAGAGTGCTTGGGAGCATACTGAAACATAGCCCTATCTCAATGAAATTGACAGACAGTGAAGTCCTTCGGGCCCGCAGTAATGAAGTTGCTGGATAAGAACTAAACTGCCTCATTCACCTACCTAAACTCCTCAACTGGGATAGAGAAATCAGTCATTTTCTGAAATGTGGACCACCACGCATGCTCCAAGCGCCAGGAAGAAGTTTTTCTGGCAACAGCAGCCCAGAGAATGATGGTTGAATAGGAAAGTGGTCACTACCATGAAACCAATCGACCACCTCCCACCCAAAATCAGGCTGTGGATTCAGTGAGCAAAGGAAAAAATTGAGATATGGAAATTAACTGTTCTTAGGAAGTGATGCGTAAACTCATCCACATTTAGGACACCTATCTCCCTACAGCTTGTCAATCAGGTCAAAACCACACCACAGCAAAGCGGAAGTCCCTTGCATCAAAATTGGCTGACAGTGGAGTGAATACAGAAATAACTATAAATTTTATCCGGCTGCAGCTGCACTGCCACTGCCTGAAGGAGGTATTTATAGCAAATACAACAGGGAGATCATGCCAGGTGTAAATCACACATTCTCCTGGCTAGCCCACTCGCCATGGTAGTAGGGTTGCAGAACCATTAAATACCGAAAGGGTGAGAAAGGGGCCTACATCTACCATGGTCTCCTGCAATTAAAAAGATAGCTGAATGAGAATTTGGGGAGACAAGGTACCACAGCTCCTCCCAGTTGGCCTGGAAACCTTGGCAATTCCATTGAAGGAATATGCCCTCCAGACCTTGCTTGGATATGCAGCGCCCATCTTGAAGAAAAGACACTCACATGAATGGCTGTAAGTTTCCTGGAGGCAGAATTCGGGGCTCTGTCACCTAAAAACAGTTAGCAGGGGAGGTTGGGTTTGCTATGCAAGTCTTTTCCACCATCTTTTGGAGGGTCAATGAATTTCTCTGTGGATGTTATGCTATATTTCAAAGGGATGTATGGTTTTATTAATGCATTTAGGGTTTTAGCTAAACTACGTTGGAGTTGTGACTTGAGAAATGATGGGCCTCGATGGATTGTGCGGCTTATGAATTTTTACATTGCCATACAGATAACCTGGTGTGTAATCACCGATGATCTTTTGGAAGTGAAGTCCCCCAATGAGTGCATTGGCTTTAGTTATTTGTCCATTTATTTTCTTTTTTAAGTTCTGTTGGATCTTTTATTGAGCATTTAAATTTAGTAGTGTCACTTAAGATGGTATTCAATTTGTTGTTATATTCTTCTTTGTTAAGAATGATGTATATGTTGGATTTGTCAGCTTTTCTTGACTATTTCTTTGTTGTTTTTTAGAGAGCTGATGGCTTTACAAATTTCTGCACTCATCGGAGGATTTCACTTCCAAAAGATCATCGGTGATTACACACCAGGTTATCTGTATGGCAATGTGAAAATTCATAAGCCACACAATCCATTGAGGCCCATCATTTCTCAAGTCACAACTCCTACACAGTGTAGCTAAAACCCTAAATGCATTAATAAAACCATACATCCCTTTGAAATATAGCATAAAATCCACAGAGGAATTCATTCATATACTCCACGCTACAAGACCGTCAGGACTAATATCATCCCTTGACGTAGAAAGCCTGTTCACGAATGTGCCTATCGCTCAGACCATCGACATCATTATAAAAAATGTGTACCACCATCCTACAATGTCTCCCCAAAATCTTGAGCATATTACATTCATACACATCAGAGGTGCCGTTCAGGACACCGGATGGTAATCTATACACGCAAGTGGATGGAGTGGCTATGGGGTCACCCTTAGGGCCGACCTTCACCAACTATTACATGGGTCAACTCAAGGAGAGATTATTGGACACCATCAAAAATAAGTCATACACGTATTGCCAATATGTAGATGACATTACATCAATGTCAAAACAAAGAACATCTCGTTAAAATCAAGCAACATTTTGAGGAGAACTCTGTGCTAAAATTTACTTGTAAATTGAGCATGGGCAATAAACTCCCTTTCTTGGATTTTGAGGTTCATAACATCAATGGCAACTATATCACTAAAGTACATAGGAAAAGTACAGACATGGAAAGATGACTCAATGCAGAGAGTGAATGCCCTGAAAGGTACAAAATAAGTGTAATCGGCTCATACATGTGCCGAGCTTATAAATGCTGCTCTACATGGGAACTTTTCCACAAAGAGATTGCAATAGTTGTCGTAGAATGCCCCCCCTTTTTGTTCTAAGAGTGCTAATATTGATATCTTAAAGAAGAGAGCTGTTGGAAACACGTAAGGATATAGAGAAACGCACAATAATTCTTAAAATAAACTTATATTTTAACTTTAACAATTGAATGCACAAAATTTCAACATTAACCACAGCAATACTCCGAATATTATCATACACAAGATTTAATTAAATTAGTTTGACCCTCTAAAATTGGTTAATTTCACTACACACAGCAATATATAAGATTTAGGCTTACAGACTCCACTGGAGTTTAAATACCTCAGGAATGTTATTATCTCACAATGCGTGCCGCCTGGCCATATGTAGGTGGGCGGGATTACGAGGTCCTTTTGGCGAGAGTAGCAGCTGGGGGGGCCACACAGTATTCGGGAGGGGGGGAGAGTTCTTCAAGGACGAGAACAATTCGGTGCTTTATGCGGCACCAAGGTAGTCGTGGTCTCTCTGGCAAGAGTGAGTCGAACTTAGTTCCTCAAACCAAGTTAACTTGGAGTGCGGTGTGACCACCGAGTAACGAGCTTGAGGGGGAGCTTTTCTCCTTCGTTACTTAATTCCTCATGGGCGAGGACTGAACTCGGGGAGGGTTTCTCTGACGAGAATAAGTTACATAAAGTTCAGTTTGGTAACCAGGAACTAGCTCGAGGATGAGCTTCTTCTTAGTTCCAGTCTTCTTCTTCAAGGGAGAGTATAATGGAGGGGGTTTCTCTGATGAGAACAAGTTGAACTTGGTTCCTCAACCAAGTTAACTTATGAGTTCGGTGTGGCCACCGAGCAACGGGCTCGAGGGGGAGCCTTTTCCTTCTTCTTTCCTTAATTCCTCAAGGACAAGGAATACCCCTGGTGTTTAAGATGCACCAGGATATGAGGAGTCTCTCTGACGAGAGTAAGTTGAACTTAACAAAGTTAACTTAGCGTTTGGTTTGATAACCGAGGACTAGCTCAAGGATGAGCTGCTTCTTAGCCCCTTAAGGTAGGTAGCCCTGCCTCTCTTGCAGGGTACTTCTTGGTTTGGTGAGCCAAGTAATCTACCAATCCAGTCTAGGTAGCCCGGTCTTAATCCGAGGACTTCGTCACCTGGAGACTGACGTATTCTACCAAGATTTTCCTCAGTGTTCCTTATTTATACATTGTCACCCCACTGGGGGAGTGCTAAGAGGGGGGGAGGCTTGAGGACGGGCCCAGGAGGGTTCTTATGCCAAACGGTTTTTCTCACCAAGTCTTACATCGGCTCCTCGTTAGCCTTCGAGCTTGGGAGAAACACGCCTCCAATTTCTTACTTGACGTGAAATTGAATCTCACTCTCCTGGGGGAGATCTTGCATTCTAGCCTTTAGGTCTTTCATAGTGACGAGTGGTGCGGCGCTGCGGTTATGTGCTTGACCCGACGGTGCCTGGGGCTGGATGTCTTTGCGGCAATCGCCTCGTGACTCCAACGCGAGAGAACGGGGGAGTGATGATTCCCCTACAATAGTAAAGCAAATACTCGTGAATAATGGTTTCTCAAACAGCATGATTGATAAACAACTCCAATAATTTTTAAATAACCATTACAAACATGCGGATAAAACTGAAAGTAATTATGGAGAAGTCAATAAAATCAATGTGTATTACAGAAACTAGATGTCCACAGCCTATAAAATAGATGAAAAAAACATTGAGATTATTAACCGTAACATCAAGGTTAAAAATCAAACCGATAAAATCCAACTTATCATCTATTATAAAACAACTAAAGCCAGCAATCTTCTGATTAAAAATAACATCTGCCCTAACTCCTCGAATCTCAAGTCAACCAACATAATTTACGAGTTCACCTGCCCCAATAAAGACTGTAAACTTTATAATAACTCTAAATATATTGGCATGACATCTACCACACTTTTGAGATGGTTAACTTGCATCTACAAAGCGAAGGGCCAAAAAACCATAGGGAGAGTATATATAATATTAACCCAACGAGAGATATGCTGGTTAATAACACCATTAAAAGAAAATGCGGTTAATAAAGCAAGGCTTAACATCTTAGAAGCCATTTTAATAAATGAAGATAAGCCGGCCATCAACAGTCAAGCAACAAGCTGGAAACGTACATTAAAACTATTTTAGAAATTCCATGCAAAAGAGTTGCTTATTTCTTCTAACGTTACATTTAACCAAGGCGAATAAATATCCCTTAAAAATAAGTTTTATCACTTTACTTTCTACCAGATCATCACTCCACTCAGTACATCGGTAAAGGAAGTAAAAAATTCCATAAAGCTCCAAAGATGATCGAATAAGATTGAAAGCATAGCAATTTAGTTTGTTTTTTACCAAACACATTCATTTAAAAAAAGATGAATACAGGACAAGTGATCCACCATCTACAAGATGGAATAAAAAAGATAGAAGAAAAGAAAGTTGCTAAAGGAAATTAATTAAGGCAAAATACACAATGGTCTTCAACAAAATTTGCATATATATTCTAGTACTTCTGCTTCCAATAGTTTGTTTTTAGTTCTATAGGGTCTATTTAGCTAGAAGGCTAGATCTATATCGCCTATAACTGCACAAACTTTGTTATTTGATATAAGTACTGCTTAGATTATATATATTTGTATGTGGTGTAGTGTATGTTGGCATCCTTCTGTCTCAGAAAATAATAGAAATTATGCCATGGAAGTGTATAGAGATCCTGGGGTGCCCACTCATCAAGATACCCCTCTTGGCCTCGCCCGTGTCATCTAAAGGAATGCAGAGCAGTACATTTGGCACCAGGTTGGCTGCAGGAGCTGCCGGATTCAATGAGCACAGCGCACTGGTGTGCCTCTGGGGCTCCACTTCTGATTTGGAAGGTTTACTCCTCTATACTTGGCCACTGGATCAGTCGAGGTTCTCCTCCGCCCGGCTAGCTGTTGGCTGCTAGAGACACCTCTTCCGCCAGCTTGATGGTGCAGAGTAAACCTTCCCTCACGTGCTTTAGCCTGCTGGCTGAGATGATGTATGTATGTATATATATTCTAGTACTCCTGCTACCTATAATTTGTTTTAGTTCTATAGGGCCTATTTAGCTAGAAGTGATGCCATACTGAGGTTGGTAATGGGCTAGAGGGGATGGGGGTCTCGGCCCCTGAATGTGAGTACATGGCCAGCCTCAATAACCTATCCTAACCTAAAGTTACATAAAAAATAAAATAACTAATTTTATTCATTTAGTCTTCTGATGCCTCCTAAAAAACACAGAGGAGAAGCTCTCACCAAAAAGGCAGGCCATCGAATGAGAGTAAAGTCAGTCTAAATACAGAAAGAATGACAGCAACAAGGACAGTCAATGATGTTAATTTGGATGGGTTTGATCCTTTTGCTGTGCCTAATGATCTAAAGCAAAGATGCAAATGCTGCATCAAAGCTTACGGACATATAAAGTGTAACAGTGCAACATTTCATTATGCCTGTTGAAAGAGCAAAATTGTTTTATTATACAGTAAACCCTCGATATAACGAACTATATGGGCGGGGATGGGGGGTTCATTAAACCTGATGGGCATTAAAAGCAATGGAAATAATTAACCAAGTTTGTTATGGATATGTAATTACTAATAAAGTTAAGTGGACTACACAACATAGTATTGATACAAACTTTGCACTGTAGGAGACATGTGACACACCAACAC
Source organism: Ceratothoa steindachneri (assembly GCA_963969495.1). Taxonomy (NCBI): domain Eukaryota; kingdom Metazoa; phylum Arthropoda; class Malacostraca; order Isopoda; family Cymothoidae; genus Ceratothoa; species Ceratothoa steindachneri. Next base: position 3,082,363 of record OZ018334.1, on the reverse strand, counting down.
TCACTCAGGCTGGTTGTAATGCTTGCCTGTTAAACCTCATGGAGTTTGGCCAGGAAATTTGGTTTGTTATATCGAGGGTTTACTGTATTTCCTAAAAAAATAAATTGTGTGTATATTATTTTATTAAAATTAATGAAAAAAGAATTGACTTTTATTTCTAGGAAATGTGTTAGCTAAATTTAAGGTTTTCTGTTATTTTTCTGATGATTTTATTTTTTAGATTTTTTTCATGTTTGAGAAACACATCCTGATTGATGATTGTATGTGGAATCATTTAATTTTAATTCACTTCCTTCAAGGTTCAATGAAAAAAGTTGTATATATGTGTTTTATGACCTAAATGGAACATGTTTTAAAGCCCCCCACATTTTATTTTTTTTTACATAAAGCAATACTTGGGGAAAGAAAGGGTTAAAGATGAATCAAAAAATTTAAATTGTAAAAATACCGACAGTTCTCCCATTTCAAATTTACAAGCTAATATTTACACTTACTCAGTAACTGGGGTATTTTCTTTTGAGGACAAAAGATGAGGATTATATTAAATTATTTATTGAATTTAGACTACTTTTAGCTGGAAAATTGCATTTTTTTCTGAAAAATATGAATACTTATTTAAATAAAATACTTTAACCTAACTTAACTATCTAAACTTATAGAAATTAAAAGAAAATGAAATCTAGACCATATTACACTACATCTCCAAGTTGCCCAGTCCAGCCTGGGGTGGGGTAAAGGAGTCAAAGTTCCTTTGGTGCTGTCCTCCTTTCGGGGGGGCAGCATTATGAGTCCCAAAAGATGACCACCTTTAGGCGGCTTGCCTCCTGCGAGTCTAATAACTCCGCCGAGACACAGGACCATTTCAGCTTACAGGAAATGCTCAGGGAGGGAGGGGGGGGGGACAGCTCTGGTTTTAGCTGAGGTTGAGTGAGGATCCTTTGTGTCACCAGCTCTACCTCGGGAGGATAGAATCTGCAGAAGAGTTCTGAATGGGTGTGGAATGGACCTTGCCAGTAGCCCTAAGGGGTCAGGAGCAGAGGGTCTTTTTTTTAAAACTAGTGAACGATAGGGCAGCTCAGATAGCGCTGAGCATACCAGGACCGAGTCAGTTGCATGAAAGAGATGATCTGCAGGGTGCGGCTCTCTACAAATGACATATTTGGCCATACATAAGTAATTAACATGTAGGTCCTTGGAGAAACTCACAGACCAATACAACCTGACTTTGCATGTTCATGTGAGCGATTTGTATACCCAAAGTATAAGCAGTAGTAGCACCTCTGTGGCAGTGTCACAAATGCCTCCCTGCAATAGTGATACCAACCGGCACACACTGACTCACAGAGCTTGTCATGATTGAATGTGATGAAGGATGTAGAAGTGGGTCTTAAGCCCAACCCCCATTTTCTCATCACACGCTTGACCTTGACTGCTCTCTAGTAAGCCAGCCTTAGTGATGACTTCTAAAGAGAAAGTAGTCATTAAATTACATGCATAAACCACTCCTTTCATTAAAGTGTGTGCCCAAATGGCAGTGGATCCATTCATCCCCGGCGACACCATGGAGGGGAAGGAACCCCTGGTCCTAGATTTATTTTCCCCGTTCTTCTTTTGAGAGGAGGCAGCGAGTGAACCTGCTTCCCTCAATCCATTGAAGGGGCCCCAATGTGTCAGGAATTCCTACTGAGGCCTCAAAGGGGTCAGGGTGTGTTGTGAACATCACTGGGGTTAGCATTTCCGAGCTACATTGGGAAGAACACTGGAATGCGCATGCAGGCTCCCATTAATGCGACAAACCTGGAGTCTTGGCGAGGCTCAGAGCACAGCTCCTTATCTTACCCCTCTAGAGTTGAGGTGGATCACTTGCCCTCGTCGGGGAGGCAGAAAACTTAGGCGGTGTTTTGTTGTTTTTTTTTTCATTGTGGTAGCCCATCTGGCGACTGCCAACTTGGGCATAAGTCGCAGTACACCACACGGCCTACTACTAGGCTATATTAGTAAACAAATAACAGAACAAATAATATCTAACTACAAATAATAATGCTAAAAAATAACAAGAAAAAGCAAGAGGACAAGAAGGAAGCATGCTCCGGTGTCGGGGATAGGCCTGCCTCCCCTCGGTGCATGAACATGCAACCTACAAAAAGCAGAAAAAAAGTCAAATAAAGTGGAGAAGGCTGGTCTCTTCCAAAAAAGTCATGAGTCCATAAGTTAATGTGCATGAATCCTCCCAAGTACAGGGATAAGCGGTAGTGACCTCTCTCATCCCGGTACCGGGACAGGTAATATGGGCGAAAATCGCTCAGACTGGACATTAGTGATGGGACGATCCAGGTCCCTTAAAGGCCTCTTCACACTACAAAAATATCGGCAACTTTCTGCTGATTTTTGCTGCCGGCAGCATGAAACCGGGAGAAAGTTGCTGATATTGGGAACTACGACGTGTTGGTGTTTTGTAAACGGCAGAATCCTTCCCACTATTAACATGTTTGTTGATATATATTGTTTATCAAGTTGGAGTCTATATTTGGCAATTGCCAAAAGCTACTACTGTTGAACAATCAAGAACATTTATGAATAAAGGCAGGGTTATACAAGTGCTGCCACCACACGCATCTGTTTTTTCCAGCTCAACCCTTTATCCAGATCATTTAATGATGTAGATTAGTTGTTTTTTCTAAATATGTGGTAAATCCTGGCAAAGAATGAAGGTGAAAATACGAATATAATTTCAAGTGAAATCATTATTAGTGATGGGATAAGTACTCAGTATTGGTACCGAATATTGATAGTATTGGCTGTTTTGAGTGGTATCGGAACTTTTATATCTCATTTCTGATACTTGCCCATTAATTCCCAAGACACTGTATGCAATCATTTTACAACAGATATTCATTCTATTTAATGATTATATTCTTGTATCCCATACGTGAAAAAATTCACACAATATGCACCTAATTTATTTACACAAAATTTAACATTTTATAACCTTTTCAAACCCTTAGTTTTTCAGGGAACCAAAAGGAACAAGCACAGGCCAAACTACTAGTTTACGTGTATGTGAAAAATTCACGTAATTGCACTCAATTAAATGACTGCAGTTAGTTTGGTATAAATAATATGATTTTATTTAAATGTTTAACTCAATATTCGTAAATTTTGATTATTTTATCCTGTGCCAAAATATTTGGAAAATAGCGTACATGTGCCGTCATAAATGACAGAAAATTTTACATTATTTTCATCTCCATTATTATTGGGTAAATCTTGACAAAAGAAATGAATTTCTAAAGAGTCACTTCCATCATAATGAAAATTACTATTACACAAAAAAAACATGCAATTAGCTTGAAATCAAAGCCCTTCCATATAGTCATATTGTATGTATGCTACCAAACAATTAATTTCTATTTTTGTTCCATTGTTTTTTCCGCCACTTTTATTCCGTTTAAAACAGCTGAAAATTAAGCTTTAAATACTCTTTTATCTTAATGTACAACTTTTATCTATAAATGTTATTTGTTTTATATTCCTTTGATATTCATATTCAATTTTCACTAATTGCAGAATAAATATGAATAGTTACATGAAATAAACGGTAGTGTTAGAGAGTAACCATATCGAACATGTTAAAACTGCGTTCATTCAAACGAACAAACATGAAGCATATGACTCAAGATTTGTTATTGTATTACTATTCTTTCAATCTCTAATCAAATGCATAGACATTTTTTTTTAAGGTAAAATTATTTAGAATATTGAGTTTGAAGTATGACTAATATTCAAGTCTACACCTATATTGTCTGTTGTTTTTATTTGGTTGCTAAAGGAATTAGTTGTATAATTCATTTTGTAATAGCTTGAAGAATTAAACAAAGCCCCATTGTTCAGTAGTATTATTCTTCAAACAAAAGAATAGAAACCAGATATGAGTATTTACCAATACACAAACACATATCTATATATATATATATATATATATATATATAAGTACTCAGTATTCGTATCTGAATCGGGAGTATACAGTGGTATCGTACTCAGTATCGGTACTCGCTTGAAAATCTGGTATGTCCATCACTACTGGACATTCAAAAAGAATGTGCCAAACAGTCTGGGGGACAACACAGTCTTCACAGTAGGGCGCAGACGAGCGCTCCATCAAATGGTCATGTGTCCTGCGAGTGTGTCCAATTCAGAGATGACAGAAAGCAACCTGAAGCCTCTGCGACATTGGGAGGTAGGTTCATGGGAACAGTTGAGGCAGAATGACACGCAACTTTAAGTTCCCTTCGACTATCTCCATTCTCCTTTGCCAAGCAGCCCAAAGAGCTGCCCGTATTCCTGCCATGTAATTGGTGAGAGGAAGAGGGAAAGGCTGGTCTGATCGCCCAGTCCTCGCAGATTCTTTGGCGCCCTCACTCCCGGCAATTTCTACATGTCCAGGAACCCAGCAGAAGATGATCTCGACATCCACCTGGTTCTGAGGTGGTGTGTCTCTTACCTCGCCATGTTCTGGGCTCCGATGCAAGTTGAGAGTCACTCGGAGGCAACTCTCAAAAAGGAACTAAGGGGAAAACCTTCAAACCTGTCACAGTGTGAGAGGGGGAAGTGTCCTCTCACTACAAAAATCTTCAGGGAAACCCTTGGAAGGTATAGGGTGGCCTGCCACTACCAGGCAACTATGCAGAAGGGGGAGCTCATGAATCATATTTATAAGAGACTTTGAGAGGCCCATAAGAGAACACAGGGGAACCACTTCTTTAGAAGAGGCAGATCTAATGGGGGGCTCAAAAATGGTGAAACTCCTCTATTGGTTGAGGGTGGTGAAAGGTGATCCTCTGAACCAAGATAATATGGGGAATTAAGGGAAGGGGGGAAGGGCATAATTGCTCTTGGCTAGAAAAGTTGAAATTCATTGCTCCTGCCCTATTCTCACCCTAACAAGGCAAGGAATCGGCCAAGTCAATGGGATGGTAGACAAGTCAGTGCAGTGGATCCAGTTTAGTTACAGGCCTCAGAGGGGTTGGGGTCACTGCGCCCAACATCCAATGGAAGAGGAGCCAAATCCGCAATCGAGGAGGGGTTAATAAAAGGGGATTAAAATGTAGTGGTGGTGGGCAAGCACTAGCTTCCCCAAGACCTAGAACCAGAGTAGAGTTTTCCTCCGTGTGGGGTCTATCCTTGCGGGCACTGAGGTTGGGAGGACACGCTGCTCCTTCAGGTACCTAGGAGGCTACCTCCCTGCGACAGACTGGGAGGTCATCTCCAGATAGACCATCAACCTCCTTCATGGTTGACAAAAGGTTGAGAGGATAGGAAGAGCACCAACAGCTTCCCTAATTTGCACTCAGGCTAGGAGGACCCACACCTCTTCCGGGTTCCAAGTGCAACAGGTTACACAAGGTACCTACCTGCGGGCATGGCCACATGGACAAGCCCCAGCCAGATCATTCTATGAGATGGAGAAATTCTTGGCCATTAAGGAGGCATCAGGCATGGGAGGTGCAGGGGATTCTCCTCTCCTCGTAAGTCCTCAGAGGGCCCTTGCCACCCTAGGAGGAGCTTGGACATAGGCAGATGCAGTGTCTGGCACAGAGTCCAGATTCACCCCCAAGGAAGTCCCTGCCATTTGGTACAGGGGTACCTTTAGGATCATTTCCATTTAAGGAAAGGCCTCCAACTGCCCTCCACCACCTCCAACCTGGGTATTACGACTGGGAGACTCATAGGGCATATGGCCCATCATGAAGGGGCTGGGGTATGCTGACCCATAGTAGGAAGATAGGAGCAGCCATGCCCAAAAGCACCTTTCCAGAATTTATCAAAACTGTGGTCCATTACGGCCCTTATTACCCCTTTCCTTATGATGGTCTACATGTATGGCCATTGACAGCTAAGTGCTGCATGATCATGGCCTACATGGATGGCCATAATATGTTTTTGCCCTTCAATTTGGTTCTTTCCATCATACAGTGTTTACTTCACTTAGCCAAATAAAACAGTGGATGGGGCCTACTTATGAAATGCATTACTAGGTCGTCCTATTTATGTTTTTACTTTATAAATGGCCTTGAGTAATTTGACAGATGTATTTAGTTTTATGATGATAGTGAATATGTCTAAAGCAGTTTAAGCGTCCATTAGCTAACTGATGATAATGAAGCTGTACAAACTCAGACTATTTACATATGTCTGCCAGATATATTTTCTGATGTTAGGCCTAATGTACTTAATTTATTCATTCTATGTATATATATTGTACTTATATATAGTATGCAATAATTTAATCTAAAAAGTATTTTTAATAAAATTGAAAAAAAAGGTATAGAAGACAATAAACAAAGTCTTAATACATGTTGTACACCGTTGCTACGCTTTGGTTAACTATAGTTACCCTTCATTCCTCAGAAGAAAGCTTTGCACAATGCATTTCAAGAGGGAAAACAATGGATTGAAAAACAAGAACACCAGTTGAGAGGGAAAATGATTGAGCAAAGATCACCAGTTGATAGGGCAAATGATCTAGCAAAGATCACCAGTTGATAGGGCAAATGATCTAGCAAAGATCATTAGCCTATTTGAATGAAATAGGCTCAGTATAGTGATGTGCTGGATGGGTCCTTCCTGGGTGTTTTAACTTTTTAAAGAGACCATCTGGTGACTGCCTACTAGTGCACAAGCTACAGCCTAATACTAGCCAAGATTATCCCCCCCCCTCCAATGACAGATAGTCTGCAAGTCTTTGTATATAAACATGTCTCGAGTGTCTTGGGTGGGGGGGGGGTTAAGAGGAGACTGGAAATATTTAGGGGATGAGGATGAAGCGAGGTGGGATTGAACTGTGTGATGGGGACAGGAGCTGCCTTGTATAGGCTATTGATTAGCCTTTTGCAGACTACTCCCATTCTTACAGGCCAAGCTTTTTGTTTGAACCTCCCGAAAAAAAGGTGCAGAACTACTGAAGAAGTTTATAGTGGTAGAAGAACGAGTTCTCTAGATACTGTAATAACAAAGATGAGACTTTTTAAAGTGAACCATTACCTTACAAAAATGATCCTTGTTTTGTTGAAATATTCTCAGAATCATATTTATAGAAACAAAACTAGATGGGTACCATTTAATTTATCTTATTATTGAGGTCTATATTTAAGTTAATTTTAACAAAAATCTATCATGGTCATGCAATACTCAGTGCCAGCTCAAGGTACCGGCAACTTGGGCAGTTGCCAGATGTGTACCATGCGCTTAGGAATTTTCAAGGATCTTCTAAAAAGTGAAAAAAATAAATAAAATATTATTGTTCATTGTTAAAAAACAACACAGGTAATAACTCATTTCTATTATTCTATATTTTTAGTTTTTTCCTTGTGAATTTTTTTAATTATACCTAAAAAGAGCACTGAACATGTGCTTGCCCAGGTGCCCGCCCTGACAATGAGTCATAATGAGAATGGAATGTAACTCACAGGGTTAAAATGTACTCAAGATCTCAGCTGATGCTTACCCTAAGCAAGGGCCAAGTTAATTAACAAATACTCACTAATTTTAAGTTAGGTTTCACAGGTTTAGGTTTCTTTCCTTTTGCTTTCATGGAAGACTCGCTTCTTTTGGCTACTTTATAGATGGGGTTAACTTTCCGCATTACATTTCTCTTTGCCATTCTGAATTATTAAGATGCAAAGAAAGATCTTTTAATTAAATATGAAATAGCTGTAAATGCATAAAAATGAAGCATTAAATTTTGTTAAAAGTGCATATCTATCAACTACCGCCAAGGTCACAGCAATAATAAATTAGCCTATTACACTAGGCTACATTTAAAATAAGAAAAAATAACAAAAAGCAAACCAAAGAACAAACATAATATAATTCAAAGGATGACAAAAGCCACAATGGCCATATCAGAGGTCATCTGAGTTAACACACACTCCTTAAGTGCATCTAAAAGATCATGCCCAAATGGCTTAAGAGACATGGCTTGTCTAAATGGCTTAAGTAGGCATCACCCATCATGGCTTGTCCAAATGGCTTAAGTAGGCATTACCATCATGACTTGTCCAAATGGCTGAAGTAGGCATCACTATCATGGCTTGTCAAAAAATGAAATCATGCGATATAAATATATCAATAATATAATATATACATAAATTAATATTACAATATGTAATTTGTTTGAATTCAACTTACAAACCATGATAACCTACACCAGGGTGTCTACTTGTTTTGTGATTTTGAATTCAAGGACTTTCAAGCTTTCAAGAATTATTTAAAAAATAATCAAGGATGGGTTTTAGCCATTATTTTTTTTTCTTTAAATTAAAAAGTGCAATAAACATTATGAGACATTGATGAAGGTGAGGTATTTAAGGGGAAAATGGGTAATAAGCAAAGCATAACCAAGATCAACTCACCATGTAAAAAAACAAGAACAAGGTATGCAAGCGACAGTCAAATAACTTTAGACCGGTTAGCCTAACTCCTGTAGTCTGTAAAATTCTTGAGAAAATAGTTAAAAAAGGCATTTGCCAACATCTAGAGAGGGAGGGGTTAATCAGCGATGCTCAGCATGGGTTTAGATCAGGTAGATCATGTTTGACTAACTTAATAGACTTTCTGGAATTTGTAACAGATCAAGTAGATAAGGGAGAGAATGTAGATATAATTTACTTAGATTTTAGTAAAGCATTTGATAAGGTACCACATAGGAGACTAGTTCATAAATTAAAAATGATTGGGATATGTGGGGGTGTTTCAAATTGGATAGCTGAGTGGCTGAAAGACAGGAAGCAAAGGGTAGTGCTAAATGGTGTAAAGTCAGAGTGGAGGGATGTTATCAGTGGGGTTCCTCAGGGATCAGTTCTCGGTCCATTATTATTTGTCATCTATATAAACGATCTTGGGGAGGCAGTTAATAATAAAGTGTCAATTTTTGCGGATGATAACAAATTAGCAGCTGTAGTTAAAGATATTGATGATAATTTTAAAGTGCAGGGGGATTTAAATAAATTGTTATCCTGGGCACATAAGTGGCAAATGACTTTCAACCTTGATAAGTGCAAAGTTATTAACATGGGAAAAGATAATAGAGAATTTAAATATGAAATGGATGGGCATTGGCTGAGCTCAGTAGAGGATGAGAAAGATCTAGGAGTAGTAATAGATAAGTCATTAAGGTTTTCTAAGCAGTGTATTGAAGCAAGAAATAGGGCAAATAGAGTGCTGGGTTTTATTAAGAGAAATGTCAGTTACAAAAGTAAGGAGGTTATTCTTAAACTCTACAACTCTTATGTTAGGCCACATCTAGAGTACTGTATACAGGCATGGTCCCCACATTTTAGACACGATATTAACCTTCTTGAGTCAGTTCAACGGAGGGCAACAAAGATTATTCCTTCCCTGAGGCACCTTGAATATATAGATAGACTGAGGGTATTAAATATGTTCTCGTTCGAAAGGAGGTGTGTGAGAGGGGATATGATTGAGCTCTTTAAAATTTTTTCCGGGATAGATAAATTGGATGTTAGCAAGTTTTTTGAGTTAGATGATGGAAATCGGACTAGAGGTCACCACTTGAAAATTAAAAAGCAAGGGTGTAAGTTGGATTTAAGAAAATATTTTTTCACCAATACAGTGGTAGACTTCTGGAACAAATTTCCGCGGAGGGTAGTAGGTAGTCCAAGTCTAAATGTATTTAAGAGTAGGTTGGATGAGTTTATGAAGAGGGAAGGTTGTGATGGTTCCTAAGTTTTGTATATATTAATATTGTTTGTATATATTAATATTGTTTGTATATATCTATAGCTGCATGATTTAGTTCTTGACAAGCCTTGATTGGTGATACCCTTGTTTCTGGATGCAATCCTCTGGATGTAGTTTTCCTGGGAGTTTGGGTGCTTTAAAAAAAGAAGCCGTTTGACTCGGATGACATATGATGAGCCCTTGTGGCTTTTGTCATCTGTTATATTATATTGTGGGGGACTTTGATTTTGTCTTCCCCTGGTGATGGTGCTTTTTGTGGGTGGGTTTTGACGGAGGCGGATGACCTTTGATAGGCCTTTGTGGCTTTTGTCATCCGTGTAAGTATGTTATGTTAGTCACAAAAGTATAGCGAGCATCCATCATAAAATACAATGCATCCAAAGCATACATTTTATTATATTTTTTTTAAAGAGATCATCTGGTGACTGCCTATTTGGGCATTAGTCGCTGTATTAAAAACTGGCCTAGTACTAGGTTACTTTAAAATAAAATTAAAAAAGACAAAAAACAACCCCCTCCCCAAAAAGGTGAAAAGGAAGAGAGCAGTAAGCAAGCTCTTGCAAGCTATGAGGGAAAAAAACAAAAAAAACATGCTTAAATAATAGGGAGAAGGGCGGCCTTCCCCCAAAAGTCAACAAGTCCACCAGTCAATGTGCACCCACTCGTCTCAAGTACAAGGGACAGATAACGTGCACGAAGATCCCCCAGACTAGGACATTCGACAAGAATGTGCTAAATAGTCTGGGGGACCACGCAGTCATCACAATAGGGCACAGACAAGTGGTCATCAGATAGCGATGCGTCACAAGAGTGTCCGATTCAGAGATGACAGAAAGCGACCTGAAGCCATCGTGGCATTGGGGGATAGGTCCATGGAAAAAGTTGCTGCGTAATGGCACGCAACTTTAAGTTCCCTTCGACCATCTCCCATTTTCTTTGCCAAGCAGTCCGAAGTACTGCCCGTATTCCTGCCATGTAGTCGGTGTGAGGAAGAGCAGAACGCTGGTCCGGTCGCAGAGTCCTCGCAGACTTTCTGGCGCCCTCATTCCCCGCAATTCCTACATGTCCAGGAACCCACCAGACAATAATCTCAACATCCCTCGGCTCCCCAAAACCGTGGCATCACGGATATCGCGAACCAGGGGATGCAGAGATTCCAATGCCCTGAGAGCACTCAGGGCGCTTTGTGAGTCACTATAGATCACAATCCGATCTCCGAACCGGGCACGTCCCGTGATCTCCCATACCGAGTGGTGTATTGCCACCAGCTCAGCCGTGAAGACAAACGCAGCACCTGGACGAGCCCTGCTGACTTCAAACAGAGGGGATACAGCATGGAAGCCGACCTCCTCTTGTGACTTGGAGCCATCCGTATACACTGGCACGGTTCCAGCGTGACACGAGGTGTGCTCCAAAAAGGTGGACGCAATACTCCCGGCACTGTACAAGCTTTGGGAGCAGAGGCGTGGCGACAAATAGCCAAATGTGGTACCCTCCAGGGTGGCATCCTGGGCAGAACCAGGGGTGCCACTGGCCCAAGAGCTATACCTAGCTCTCGGAGTTTCCTGGCCCTAAACCCAAAGGGCTTAGGGTATGACTGGCATCTCTTGGTGGCATAGGCACCGTCGAGATCAGCTGTGGATGCAGTGAAAGCTGTTGGCGACTGAGGGAGGCGCTGGGCTTGCGCATACAGGCAAGTGATGCACTGCATATGGCGTAGAGTGAGTGGCATCTCCTCAGCATTGACCAACAGGCTTTCAATGGGGAAAGTGCGGGATGCACAGGTCGCAAAGTGAAGGCCATTGTGGTGGATCAAGTCCACCTTCCGCAATAAACGCTCGGCTGCGGATGCATAAAACTAGCATCCGTATTCGAGCTTCGAACGAACAAAGGATCGCTAAAAAAGTAGGGCAGTAGCCCTATCAGCGCTGAACGTCCCGGAACGGAGAATATCCATGGTGTGGGTACAAGAGACCCTAAGGCTGCGTATATGAGCCTCCCAGGTGAGGCATCGGTCGAATACAGGACTGGGGAAACGATGCGATTCCACCACATCCAGGCGCACCCTATTAAGAAACAAAACTGGATCGGGGTGGAGCCGTGGATGGTGGCAGAAGTGCACCACCTTAGTCTTGGCCAAGGAAAACCAAAACCTGTGCTCTTTGTCATAGCGAGAGACGCGGTTCAATGCCTGTTGGAGTCAACGCTCCATCTTCTGGCAGCACCGAGGTGATGTCGTTGATGCTCAGGGCAAAGAGTGTGACACTGAGGACACTTCCCTGCGGGACACCCTCTTCTTGCTCCCTTGGGCCAGAGAGGGCTCCCCCCACCAGTACACGGAATCCACAATCTCGCAAAAATTGAGATATAAACATTAGGAGTCATCCCCTCACCCCCATCGTGTAGAGAGTCTCCATGATACCGTATCGCATGCAGTATCATAGGCCTTCTCCAGATCGAAAAACACTGTGGCATAGTGCTGTCTACGAAGGAAGGCCTCGCAGACGGCATTTTCCAGTTGGAGCAGAGCATCCGACATGGAGTGGAATTTGCGAAAGCCGCAATGTGCAAAAGAAAGATGACCTCCACTGTCCAGGAAATAGGCTAATCTAACATTTACCAATTTCTCCATCAACTTGCACACACAAGATGTTAGAGAGATTGGGCGGAAACCAGCCGGAGAAGCGTGATCTCTCCCTGGTTTGCGAAAGGCGATAACAGTAGCGATTCACCAGGAATCTGGGAGGAAACCCTCCACCCAGATCCTGTTGAACAAATCTAAGAGAAAGGCCATGCCTCGCTCGCCCAGGTGTCGAAGCATGGCGTAAGGGACATCATCCGGACCATGCGCGGTGTCTGCGCACGAAGCAAGAGAGAAGCGCAACTCACTCACAGTAAACCTGTTGTTGAAGGCTTTTCCGACTCTGGAGGTAAAGTGGTCGCAAAGGATTCTGCCACGGACACAGGGTCTGAGATTGCAGTCCTATTGTCCTGGAGAATGGGAGGGGGTCCTGCGAGAGGGGTCTTTCCCGTTAAGTGAAGACATGTATGCCCGCTAAGAAGAGCGGTGGGCGTGCTTCAAAAATATACTGGAACCTAGCCATAGCCCAACAAAATTCACTGACAGTGAAATCATTCAGGCGGCGCTTATAGCGCATGTAGGCATAATGCTTCTGTTTGAGGGCTGTCTCACAGTCGACCGACCACCATGGGAGTGGTCAGTGTGCAAAACATCCTGATGTTCTAGGAATAGTAGTCAGGCCTGCAGCGATGAGGTTCCCGGATAAGAATTCAACCTAAATTCCTCGACTGAGATAGAGAATTCAGTCATTTCCTGAAATGCAGGCAACCATGCCCGCGGCAAGCACCACCAAGGTGGGCTCTCAGGCGGCAGTTGCCCTGAAAATGATATTTGAATGGGAAAGTGATCACTACCATGGAGGTCATTGACCACCCCCCCGATCACAATCAGGCTGTGCATCCGAAGAGCACAAAGATAGGTCAAGGCAAGAAAATGAGGCGGTTCTCGGGCAGTGATGTGTAAACTCATCCACATTTAAGACATCTATCTCAAGCTCTTCGATCAGTTCAGCAAGGACTTGTCCCCTGGGATTTATTGAGTAATCTCCCCAGAGAGGATGCCTGCCATTCAGATCTCTAAGCAAGAGAAAGGGCCTCGGTAACTGTACCACGACGTGGCGGAAGTCCCCCACGTCGAAGTCAGCTGATGGTGGAATGTACGCAGAAATGATAGTATACATCCTATCCAAGTGAAGCTGCACAGCCACTGCCTGAAAGGAGGTATGTAAATTGAAAAGGAAAATGGAGACATCATGCCGGGTGTAAACCGCGCATCCCCAATCTGGGCCATCCCGCAGGGTGGGGTCGCAAGACCCTTATACCCTGGGAGGGTGGGCAGGGGGCACTTGCCTAGCATGCTCTCCTTCAGAAAAATAGTTAACAGGGAACGGGACGAGACGAGCCTCTGCAGCTCCTCCCAGTTGGCTCAGAGTCCATGGCAATTCCATTGAAGGAATATGCCATCCAGGCCTAGCTCGGAGGAGACGCGGGGGGCCCTCTTTGAACAGAAGACCCTCACGGGAATGGCCATACGTTTCCCGGAGGCAGAACTCCGGGCACTGTTGGTCAGACAGAGCGCTGAAGGCGCTGTCGCCTTCGAGGACTTATTAGGGGAGGTTGGGCTGGCCATGCAAGTCTTTTCCTCCCTCTGCCTTAAAACCTTAGGTGGGTGTTGTGGCTTCAAGGGCAGGGGCCCTCTTTTTGAGGAACCACCGTCTCCGATCCACTCAGCCCACACCTAGGCATGGGCGAAGGAGCCGAAGCTCCTTTCGGGGGACAGCTTTATGAACCCCGGAAGATAGCCTGGCAACCACCTTCAGGGGTGATGCCTCCTGTGAGTCTAATGACTCAGTGGAGGTGCGTGGCCATTTTGCCTTACGGGAAACGGTCACGATGGCAAAAGAGGGGGGAGCCCTGGTTTTACCCAGGGCTGGGTATAAACCCTTTTTGCCACCAGCTTTACCAGGGGAGCGCCAGGGTTGAGTAGAGCCTGCATAAGGGCTCCAAATGTGCGCGGAAACAACCATGCTTGTTGGCCTGGATGGGCCAGGAGCAGAGGGTGGATTTCTAACTAGTAAGGCATAAGATGTCCTGGGCAGAGCCGGGCGCACTGTGGTGGAGTGAATGTGAATGTGTGTATAAGGGGCCATTCTCCCACCCTTTTTTCCAATACACTCTCCCTCCTTCTGTAAGAATGTGTGTGTCAGTGGGAATGGGTTTTTTATTTTATTTTCTTTTGCACATATGTATTTGATTTCATGTTGTATGAATAAGGTTATTTAACATCTCATGTTTTTTTTTTTACTTAGCTACTAAAAGTTAAAGATTTTTATGAGACAGCACTCAAGTACCAGAATAAAAGAAACATTGCCTGCATTTTGCAAGAGCGACTGGAATGAAAACATTTTGAAGAAATTTAAATAAAATTTATGAAGTCTTCTAATAGTAGTCGCCAGGATCGTGTAAAAAATTGAGCTTGTGGGCGCCAGGCCCCATAAGACACGACTACCCAATTTTTGTTACAAGAGTAATTGCCAGCAAGATTTTACCCCGGGGGGCCCGCAAATTGTAAACCGTGGTACCCTGTAAGATAACTCCTCTTTTTGTTGTCTCTTGTTTTTGTTGTCCCTTCTTTTTGTATTTGCTGTCTATTTAATGTTAATATATATATTTTTTATTGATAGGGTTGCAAGATAGGATTTTCCTATTTATATATAAATAGGCTCATTGTGTGCATATTTACCCATATTTTGGTAGATATTATTGTATTTTTTTGTTAGTAAAGGACTGTACATACAATCTGTTTCATTCTCCTTCGATTTCTCACGTCCGGATTAGTGTAGGAAGTGGGTTGGATCGATTGGGGTTAGTCTAGATTTTTCGGCCTGCTACAGCGCCAGGACCAAGTCCTTAGCCTCATGGAATGAGAGTCGATCCTGGGCCTGAATGGCCAGGATTTCTTTCTTAAGGAGATATGCACCACATTGCTTCGAAGAAGCGGGGTGTGGCTCTCCGCAATTGACACACTTGGCCACACACGATTTAGACTTACACAGACTTCAGGGGACCCCGACTTTGCACATCTACAAGAATGATTTGTATGGCTGAAGCGGTTACAGTAATAGCACCGCTGCGTTAGTGGCACAAATGCCTTCATGGGGGAGCGGTACCAACCGGCATGCACTGACTCAGGGAGCTTGTCACAGTCAAAAAATACGAAAACAAAACAAAAAACAATAAAAGACATCAAGAAACCTTACCTAACTTAGAAAAAAACTATAAACGAGCAGAGCGCAGATATTTAGTAAATAATAGTCTAAAAGTTACAAATCCCCAAAACAATAAAAAAGTATAACGCAGTGATTGATCACATCTGACGCTACCATCTGACATCATAAGAGATATGCTGTAGCCCAAAATTGTAGCCGACTAACAGCGCCATCTACCGTGCGCCCCGAATCTGAAGTATTACCCAAGTTTATATCATGTCTAAAATGTGGTGACCATGCCTGTATACAGTACTCTAAATGTGGCCTGACATAATTGTTGTATAGTTTAAGGATGACCTCCTTACTCTTGTAGCTAACATTTCTTTTAATGTATCCTAGCACCCTATTTGCTCTATTTTTTGCCTCAATACACTGCTTTGAAAACTTCAGTGACCTATCTTCTACTATTACGCCTAAGTCCTTCTCACCATCAACTGAATTCAGCCAATGCCCATCCATTTCATAGCTAATTTCCCTATTATCCTTTACAATGTTAAGAACTTTGCATTTTTTAAGGTTAAAAGTCATCTGCTACTTCTGAGCCCAAGCAAATATCAAATAGGTAAGGTGGCTTTGTTCTGGAAGGTTGTCTTACAGGAAGCTCCTGATTCTCATTGTAAGATTGGGATATAATACTGATTTGGGTGTGTAGTTTTTCTTGTATTTATTTAATACATCAATCACTGTGTAATTAATACATTAGTGATTAATACTTTTGGGGAAGATAACTGGCAGCAATCCTGAGCAAGAATTTTTTTAGTGAGTGTTAACTTTGTCCTTAGTAAATTTCTGAGAGTATGGCTGTTTGTATAGATAGTGAGAGCATGCCGTTTGAAAGTAGTGTGTATGTGTTGTGTGATGCATGTGGAGTTGAAAGAAGAGTGAATGTAACTGAATGCCGTGTGTGTTTTCTGGAAGGGGAGGTTAGGAGGTTGAGTGGGAAATGTAAGAGGTTGAATGATTTGGTGTTTGAGGTAAGAAGAGATGCAAGTGTGCGATTGAAGGGTGAGATTAGTGCTAAGAGGGTGGAAGATAGGGCTAGGACTGGGAACAGTGTGGAAGTTGTGAGTGATGATGAATGGTGGGTGAAAATGGATAGGATAGATAAGTTAGGACAGATTAGGTGTTTGAAAAGAAAGGACATAGAACCTGTTAGGTTAACTTAACAGATTCAATGACCTGAGAGAGGAAGAGTGTGAAAGTGATTTGCCTGGTGTGATTGTGGATGAAAGCAGGATGGGTGGTAGTGTGACTGAGAGCAGGAGGGAGGGTAATGTTAGGCCAAGACAGAATAGGAGAATGACTGAGGTGCTAGTGATGGGTGACTCTCAGATTAGGTATTTAGATAGGAAGTTGAGTGATAGCAAGTGGAAGGGAATGAGAGTTTGTCTGCCGGGTGCTGGTGTAAGTGATGTTTGTGAGAGGTATGATAGGCTGGTTTCTGGGTGTGAGAGGGATGCAGTTGTGATTACGCATGTGGGAGTGAATGATGTAAAGAAGGTGGGTCAGTCTTCAACTGACCTTCGAACAGGTAGCACGTGTTTCATAGACCTCTCAGTCTGTTGATCTATTTTTCAGATTTTTCTATAGTTTGTTTGTTTTTTGTTTTTTTCTCACCACAATCAGCGAAAGCTAAGTTGCTCTTCTTTTTTTTCTTATTGCTACTTAAGTTCTTTCTTTGTTTGAATAAGTAATGGAGTTTGGGGATGAAAGTGAGCATGTGTCGGAATGTATGCATTGGTTGTGGTGTATTAGATGAGGGGTATACATGTGTTGTACGTGGGCTGCGTGAATGCATTGTAGATTTAGAGGGGATAAGACGGCAGGATTTAGAGGGGATAAGACGGCAGGATTTAGACAGGATATGTAGGCTGGAGGGGTTAGTTGCTGAGCTCAGGAGGGAACTTAGTGTTAGGCCTAGATTTGGGAAGAGGTTAGGTGGTGAGGTAGGCCAGTTAGATGTTTCAGGTGAAGGTAGAGGGCCGGTGGAGGAGGTAGGATATGATAGTTCTAGTGATAGTGAAGTTAGCCCCCTTAGATTAGTTAGAAATAGGCCTAGTGAGGATGGGGGACAGTGGAGAGTGGTTAGGAAACATGAAGCTAGGGAGGCTGCTTCTGTTCTTTGTGAGAATAGGGTTGCCTCTGTTGAGGTTGTTAGCCAGGGGGAGAATAGGTGTGTGAGTCAGAGGGAGACAGAACCTATTAGCTTGACTAATAGATTCAGTGCCCTAAGAGAGGAAGTAACTGGAAGTGATATGACTGATGGGGGTGGGGGTGGAGTTCGAGTGACTGGTAGTTTGAATGAGAATAGGAGTGGGGATGGAGTTAGGTCTGTGGGGGTTAGGAATAGGAGTCTGACTGAAGTGCTTGTGATGGGTGATTCGCGAGTTAGATATTTAGATAGGAAGTTGAATGCAAGTAGATTGAATGGTTTGAGGGTGTGTTTGCCGGGTGCTGGAGTGAGAGATCTGTCTGATAGGTATGAGGAGCTGGTGTCTGGCTGTGCAAGGGATGCGGTTGTGATTACACATGTAGGAGTGGGTGCATGTGAGTTACGTGAGAGGTACAAGAGGTTGATTGAAAAGGTGAAAGAAAGTAGAATGAAAGGTGTTGTGACAGGTGTGCTTCCAAGAATGGATGTCTCGTGCAATTGGGCTGAATGATTATGTGAGGAGGATGTGTGAGATGGAAGGTGTCATGTTTGTGGATGTGTGGGATAGGTTTGTTGGAATGAAAGAAATGTATGCGATGGATGGACTGTATTTGAGTAGGAGGGGGGTAGATGTGTTGTGGGAGGAGTATGATCGTGTTTTAGGCCTTTGCGGGCAGGAAACTAGATACTAATAGTGGTCAGGGAATTATGAGAGGACATTATAGTACTGAAAGTAGAATGGACTTGGAAGATAACAGAAATAGGTTCCAAGGCGATAGAGGTGAGGTCATTCAAGTTTCAAGAGGTGCTTCAGGGATAGGGGGGTTAAATTGTTTCTATACAAATGCTCATAGTCTTAGAAACAAGACGGATGAGCTATTTAGTTATATTAGCAATGAGGATATAGATATATTATGCGTTACTGAATCATGGGTTAATGATTCAAGTTTCAAGAGGTGCTTCAGGGATAGGGGGGTTAAATTGTTTCTATACAAATGCTCGTAGTCTTAGAAACAAGAAGGATGAGCTATTTAGTTATATTAGCAATGAGGATATAGATATATTATGCGTTACTGAATCATGGGTTAATGAAATAGAATTTAGTGACACTATAAGTGAATTTGATTTTCAGGGCTATAATATGTACATTAGTCAAAGGACAGGTAGGATTGGTGGAGGAATAATTATCTATATAAAAAACAAGATTGTTTCAAGTTTAAATACTTCAATAAAGCAGGATGGAGTTGAGTCACTTTGGATAGATATTAGGTTCAGTAAAAATAGAATGGTGCATTTGGGAGCTTTTTACAGGCCACCTGGGCAGACTGATGATATAGATGAACTAATGATAAGGGAAATAAGTAAGGGATGTGAAACAGATGCAGTTATTATTGGGGACTTCAACTTAAACTCTGTGGACTGGGAAAATATGATAGGTAGGGATAGAACAAGTGGCAGGTTCATAGAATGCTTTGAGGATAATTTTTTGAATCAATTTGTTAATGAGCCAACGAGGGGGGACAATATATTAGATTTAGTACTTTCTAACAGTGATCATTTAGTTCAAGAATTGACTGTTGGGGAAGCATTGGGAAATAGTGACCATCAGATAGTTCGTTTTAACTTGGGAATTGAGAAGGGTAAAATAACTGAGAATGCTGAAAAAGTTCCAAATTTTCATAAGGGAGATTATGTAAAACTTTGAAGCTTGCTAAATTTGGTAGACTGGGATATAGAATTCAGAGGTAAAAATGCTTATGGGATGTGGGATACTTTCAAGCATATAATAAATGTAGTCCAAGAACAATGTATCCCAATGAAGGCCATTAGGAACAAAAGTAGGAAACCATTATGGTGGAATCAGGAGATAGCTAGAAAAATTTCAGAGAAGAAAAGGGCATATAAAAAATTACAGGTAGAAAATAATATTCAAAATTTAAGTGATTATAGAATGGCTAGGAATGAGTTAAATAAGATTATAAAGAAGAACAAAAGGGTGTCAGAAATTAAATTAGCTCAGGATAGCAACAAAGATCCTAGAAAGTTCTTTAGTTACTATAAAACTAATAACAAGTGTGGCAGAGTTAAAATAGGACCTATCAAATATGAAGGGTTTGTGAGAGAAACTGATAAGGAAATAGTTGAGGTACTAAATGGTCATTTTGCATCAGTATTTACAAAAGAGAAACTAAATAGTCCTATGTATAGTACTCATAGGTCAGGAAAAGAGGTGTTTACTAACATTTGTGTGGATCGGAGGATGATAAAAGGACTAATAGGTGATTTAGATACTACCAAGGCCTCCGGCCCTGATAATATTCATTCTAGGATACTTAAGGAAGGGGTAGAAAGTATCTCAATAGCTCTGGACAAGTTATATACTAGGTCATTGGAATATGGAGAAATACCCGATGATTGGAAGAGAGCGAATGTAGTCCCCATTTTCAAGAAGGGTAGTAAAGAGGATCCAAATAACTTTAGACCGGTTAGCCTAACTCCTGTAGTCTGTAAAATTCTTGAGAAAATAGTTAAAAAAGGCATTTGCCAACATCTAGAGAGGGAGGGGTTAATCAGCGATGCTCAGCATGGGTTTAGATCAGGTAGATCATGTTTGACTAACTTACTAGACTTTCTGGAGTTTGTAACAGATCAAGTAGATAAGGGAGAGAATGTAGATATAATTTACTTAGATTTTAGTAAAGCATTTGATAAGGTACCACATAGGAGACTAGTTCATAAATTAAAAATGATTGGGATATGTGGGGGTGTTTCAAATTGGATAGCTGAGTGGCTGAAAGACAGGAAGCAAAGGGTAGTGCTAAATGGTGTAAAGTCAGAGTGGAGGGATGTTATCAGTGGGGTTCCTCAGGGATCAGTTCTCGGTCCATTATTATTTGTCATCTATATAAACGATCTTGGGGAGGCAGTTAATAATGAAGTGTCAATTTTTGCGGATGATACCAAATTAGCAGCTGTAGTTAAAGATATTGATGATAATTTTAAAGTGCAGGGGGACTTAAATAAATTGTTATCCTGGGCACATAAGTGGCAAATGACTTTCAACCTTGATAAGTGCAAAGTTATTAACATGGGAAAAGATAATAGAGAATTTAAATATGAAATGGATGGGCATTGGCTGAGCTCAGTAGAGGATGAGAAAGATCTAGGAGTAGTAATAGATAAGTCATTAAGGTTTTCTAAGCAGTGTATTGAAGCAAGAAATAGGGCAAATAGAGTGCTGGGTTTTATTAAGAGAAATGTCAGTTACAAAAGTAAGAAGGTTATTCTTAAACTCTATAACTCTTATGTTAGGCCACATCTAGAGTACTGTATACAGGCATGGTCCCCACATTTTAGACACGATATTAACCTTCTTGAGTCAGTGCAACGGAGGGCAACAAAGATTATTCCTTCCCTGAGGCACCTTGAATATGAAGATAGACTGAGGGTATTAAATATGTTCTCGTTCGAAAGGAGGTGTGTGAGAGGGGATATGATTGAGCTGTTTAAAATTTTTTCCGGGATAGATAAATTGGATGTTAGCAAGTTTTTTGAGTTAGATGATGGAAATCGGACTAGAGGTCACCACTTGAAAATTAAAAAGCAAGGGTGTAGGTTGGATTTAAGAAAGTATTTTTTCACCAATAGAGTGGTAGACTTCTGGAACAAATTGCCGCAGAGGGTAGTAGGTAGTCCAAATCTAAATGTATTTAAGAGTAGGTTGGATGAGTTTATGGGAAGGGAAGGTTGTGATGGTTCCTAAGTTTTGTATATATTAATATTGTTTCTATATATCTATAGCTGCATGATTTAGTTCTTGACAAGCCTTGATTGGTGATACCCTTGTTTCTGGATGCAATCCTCTGGATGTAGTTTTCCTGGGAGTTTGGGTGCCTTGAAAAAGAGGCCGCTTGACTCGGATGACCTATGATGAGCCCTTGTGGCTTTTGTCATCCGTTATATTATATTGTGGGGGACTTTGCTTTTGTCTTCCCCTGGTGATGGTGCTTTTTGTGGGTGGGTTTTGACGGAGGCGGATGACCTTTGATAGGCCCTTGTGGCTTTTGTCATCCGTGTAATTATGTTATGTTATGTTATGTTATGTTATGAAATAGAATTTAGTGACATTATAAGTGAATTTGATTTATAGGGCTATAATATGTACATTAGTCAAAGGACAGGTAGGATTGGTGGAGGAATAATTATCTATATAAAAAACAACATTGTTTCAAGTTTAAATACTTCAATAAAGCAGGATGGAGTTGAGTCACTTTGGATAGATATTAGGTTCAGTGAAAATAGAATGGTGCATTTGGGAGCTTTTTACAGGCCACCTGGGCAGACTGATGATATGGATGAACTAATGATAAGGGAAATAAGTAAGGGATGTGAAACAGATGCAGTTATTATTGGGGACTTCAACTTAAACTCTGTGGAATGGGAAAATATGATAGGTAGGGATAGAACAAGTGGCAGGTTCATAGAATGCTTTGAGGATAATTTTTTGAATCAATTTGTTAATGAGCCAACGAGGGGGGACAATATATTAGATTTAGCACTTTCTAACAGTGATCATTTAGTTCAAGAATTGACTGTTGGGGAAGCATTGGAAAATAGTGCCCATCAGATAGTTCGTTTTAACTTGGGAATTGAGAAGGGTAAAATAACTAAGAATGCTGAAAAAGTTCCAAATTTTCATAAGGAAGATTATGTGAAACTTCGAAGCTTGCTAAATTTGGTAGACTGGGATATAGAATTCAGAGGTAAAAATGCTTATGGGATGTGGGATACTTTCAAGCATATAATAAATGTAGTCCAAGAACAATGTATCCCAATGAAGGCCATTAGGAACAAAAGTAGGAAACCATTATGGTGGAATCAGGAGATAGCTGGAAAAATTTCAGAGAAGAAAAGGGCATATAAAAAATTACAGGTACAAAATAATATTCAAAATTTAAGTGATTATAGAATGGCTAGGAATGAGTTAAATAAGATTATAAAGAAGAACAAAAGGGTGTCAGAAATTAAATTAGCTCAGGATAGCAACAAAGATCCTAGAAAGTTCTTTAGTTACTATAAAATTAATAACAAGTCTGGCAGAGTTAAAAAAGGACCTATCAAATATGAAGGGGTTGTGAGAGAAACTGATGAGGAAATAGTTGAGGTACTAAATGGTCATTTTGCATCAGTATTTACAAAAGAGAAACTAAATAGTCCTATGTATAGTACTCATGGGTCAGGAAAAGAGGTGTTTACTAACATTAGTGTGGATCGGAGGATGATAAAAGGACTAATAGGTGATTTAGATACTACCAAGGCCTCCGGCCCTGATAATATTCATTCTAGGATACTTAAAGAAGGGGTAGAAAGTATCTCAATAGCTCTGGACAAGTTATATACTAGGTCATTGGAATATGGAGAAATTCCCGATGATTGGAAGAGAGGAAATGTAGTCCCCATTTTCAAGAAGGGTAGTAAAGAGGATCCAAATAACTTTAGACTGTAGTCTGTAAAATTCTTGAGAAAATAGTTAAAAAAGGCATTTGCCAACATCTAGAGAGGGAGGGGTTAATCAGCGATGCTCAGCATGGGTTTAGATCAGGTAGATCATGTTTGACTAACTCACTAGACTTTCTGGAGTTTGTAACAGATCAAGTAGATAAGGGAGAGAATGTAGATATAATTTACTTAGATTTTAGTAAAGCATTTGATAAGGTACCACACAGGAGACTAGTTCATAAATTAAAAATGATTGGGATATGTGGGGGTGTTTCAAATTGGATAGCTGAGTGGCTGAAAGACAGGAAGCAAAGGGTAGTGCTAAATGGTGTAAAGTCAGAGTGGAGGGATGTTATCAGTGGGGTTCCTCAGGGATCAGTTCTCGGTCCATTATTATTTGTCATCTATATAAACGATCTTGGGGAGGCAGTTAATAATAAAGTGTCAATTTTTGTGGATGATAACAAATTAGCAGCTGTAGTTAAAGATATTGATGATAATTTTAAAGTGCAGGGGGACTTAAATAAATTGTTATCCTGGGCACATAAGTGGCAAATGACTTTCAACCTTGATAAGTGCAAAGTTATTAACATTGGAAAAGATAATAGAGAATTTAACTATGAAATGGATGGGCATTGGCTGAGCTCAGTAGAGGATGAGAAAGATCTAGGAGTAGTAATAGATAAGTCATTAAGGTTTTCTAAGCAGTGTATTGAAGCAAGAAATAGGGCAAATAGAGTGCTGGGTTTTATTAAGAGAAATGTCAGTTGCAAAAGTAAGGAGGTTATTCTTAAACTCTATAACTCTTATATTAGGCCACATCTAGAGTACTGTATACAGGCATGGTCCCCACATTTTAGACACGATATTAACCTTCTTGAGTCAGTGCAACGGAAGGCAACAAAGATTATTCCTTCCCTGAGGCACCTTGAATATGAAGAGACTGAGGGTATTAAATATGTTCTCGTTCGAAAGGAGGTGTGTGAGAGGGGATATGATTGAGCTCTTTAAAAAAATTTCCGGGATAGATAAATTGGATGTTAGCAAGTTTTTTGAGTTAGATGATGGAAATCGGACTAAAGGTCACCACTTGAAAATTAAAAAGCAAGGGTGTAGGTTGGATTTAAGAAAACATTTTTTCACCAATAGAGTGGTAGACTTCTGGAACAAATTGCCGCAGAGGGTAGTAGGTAGTCCAAATCTAAATGTATTTAAGAGTAGGTTGGATGAGTTTATGGGAAGGGAAGGTTGTGATGGTTCCTAAGTTTTGTATATATTAATATTGTTTGTATATATCTATAGCTGCATGATTTAGTTCTTGACAAGCCTTGATTGGTGATACCCTTGTTTCTGGATGCAATCCTCTGGATGTAGTTTTCCTGGGAGTTTGGGTGCCTTAAAAAAGAGGCCATTTGACTTGGATGACCTATGATGAGCCCTTGTGGCTTTTGTCATCTGTTATATTATATTGTGGGGGACTTTGATTTTGTCTTCCCCTGGTGATGGTGCTTTTTGTGGGTGGGTTTTGACGGAGGCGGATGACCTTTGATAGGCCCTTGTGGCTTTTGTCATCCGTGTGATTATGTTATGTTATATGTTATGTTATGTGAGTTACATGAGCAGTATAAAAGGTTAGTTGAAAGGATGAGTAAAAGCAGGGTAAAAGGTGTTGTTTCTGGTGGGCTTCCGAGATTGGATGTGGGGGTAGAATGGTTGTCGCGTGCAATTGGTTTGAATGAGATGGTGAAAGGACTGTGTAAGTAGTTAGGATTGGTGTTTGTAGATGTCTGAGGTGGGTTTTACGGGAATAGGAGGTTGTATGCGATGGATGGGCTCCATCATAGTCGGGCAGGTGTTGGGGTTCTATGGGGGGAGCTGGATAGTGTGATTAGGTCCTTACAGGTGGGAAACTAGTGAATGAGCAGATAACTAGGAATAAAAAAGCACAATGCAATGAAGATGGGAATAATAAAAAAAACTTTAAAATATACTACACAAATGGTCGGAGTATAAGGAATAAGATAGATCTCTTAAGAGCATTAGCGAGGGAAGAGAATTTTGATATAATTGCGATAACAGAGTCATGGCTTGATTTGGCAGGTAAATCACTTTAAACCTGAGGTTGAGATTGAGGGCTTTAACATGTTCCATACAGATAGGAGTAGGGGTTATTATTTATATTAAAGATAATCTCCAGTGTTGTGTAAACAGTACAATTAAATTAGATGATAACACAGAGTCATTATGGCTAAATGTAAAGGAAGGTAGAAAGTATCTCAATAGCTCTGGACAAGTTATATACTAGGTCATTGGAATATGGAGAAATTCCCTATGATTGGAAGAGAGGAAATGTAGTCCCCATTTTCAAGAAGGGTAGTAAAGAGGATCCAAATAACTTTAGACCGGTTAGCCTAACTCCTGTAGTCTGTAAAATTCTTGAGAAAATAGTTAAAAAAGGCATTTGCCAACATCTAGAGAGGGAGGGGTTAATCAGCGATGCTCAGCATGGGTTTAGATCAGGTAGATCATGTTTGACTAACTTAATAGACTTTCTGGAATTTGTAACAGATCAAGTAGATAAGGGAGAGAATGTAGATATAATTTACTTAGATTTTAGTAAAGCATTTGATAAGGTACCACATAGGAGACTAGTTCATAAATTAAAAATGATTGGGATATGTGGGGGTGTTTCAAATTGGATAGCTGAGTGGCTGAAAGACAGGAAGCAAAGGGTAGTGCTAAATGGTGTAAAGTCAGAGTAGAGGGATGTTATCAGTGGGGTTCCTCAGGGATCAGTTCTCGGTCCATTATTATTTGTCATCTATATAAACGATCTTGGGGAGGCAGTTAATAATAAAGTGTCAATTTTTGCGGATGATAACAAATTAGCAGCTGTAGTTAAAGATATTGATGATAATTTTAAAGTGCAGGGGGACTTAAATAAATTGTTATCCTGGGCACATAAGTGGCAAATGACTTTTAACCTTGATAAGTGCAAAGTTATTAACATGGGAAAAGATAATAGAGAATTTAACTATGAAATGGATGGGCATTGGCTGAGCTCAGTAGAGGATGAGAAAGATCTAGGAGTAGTAATAGATAAGTCATTAAGGTTTTCTAAGCAGTGTATTGAAGCAAGAAATAGGGCAAATAGAGTGCTGGGTTTTATTAAGAGAAATGTCAGTTACAAAAGTAAGGAGGTTATTCTTAAACTCTATAACTCTTATGTTAGGCCACATCTAGAGGACTGTATACAGGCATGGTCCCCACATTTTAGACACGATATTAACCTTCTTGAGTCAGTGCAACGGAGGGCAACAAAGATTATTCCTTCCCTGAGGCACCTTGAATATGAAGATAGACTGAGGGTATTAAATATGTTCTCGTTCGAAAGGAGGTGTGTGAGAGGGGATATGATTGAGCTCTTTAAAATTTTTTCCGGGATAGATAAATTGGATGTTAGCAAGTTTTTTGAGTTAGATGATGGAAATCGGACTAGAGGTCACCACTTGAAAATTAAAAAGCAGGGGGGGTAGGTTGGATTTAAGAAAATATTTTTTCACCAATAGAGTGGTAGACTTCTGGAACAAATTGCCGCAGAGGGTAGTAGGTAGTCCAAATCTAAATGTATTTAAGAGTAGGTTGGATGAGTTTATGGGAAGGGAAGGTTGTGATGGTTCCTAAGTTTTGTATATATTAATATTGTTTCTATATATCTATAGCTGCATGATTTAGTTCTTGACAAGCCTTGATTGGTGATACCCTTGTTTCTGGATATAATGCTCTGGATGTAGTTTTCCTGGGAGTTTGGGTGCCTTGAAAAAGAGGCCGCTTGACTCGGATGACCTATGATGAGCCCTTGTGGCTTTTGTCAACCGTTATATTATATTGTGGGGGACTTTGATTTTGTCTTCCCCTGGTGATGGTGCTTTTTGTGGGTGGGTTTTGACGGAGGCGGATGACCTTCGATAGGCCCTTGTGGCTTTTGTCATCCGTGTAATTATGTTATGTAAGCTTGTCATAGGATTATTATACGGACCACCAAATCTTAGTAAGGAAGCTTCAAATCTTCTGTGAAGGAGATAGAACGGGCATGTAGAAGTAAGTATGTGTGTATAATGGGCGATTTTAATTACAGAAATATAGACTGGGAAGCTCTTGTGAGCGATCAGGAGGCTGAGGAATTTTTGAATGTTGTCCAAGATAATTTTCTGAGGCAGATTATTAACGAACCCCCTACAAGTAATAATATACTGGATTTAGTTCTGACAAATAGGGAAGAAGTTATTAACCATGAACAATGTTAAAATTCCTGACTTTAGAAGAGCAAATTATAATGGGCTAAGGACTTACCTGGAGGCAGGTGTACAGAAACCAGGCATAACATACATAACATAACATAATTACACAGATGACAAAAGCCACAAGGGCCTATCAAAGGTCATCCGCCTCCGTCAAAACCCACCCACAAAAAGCACCATCACCAGGGGAAGACAAAATCAAAGTCCCCCACAATATAATATAACAGATGACAAAAGCCACAAGGGCTCATCATAGGTCATCCGAGTCAAATGGCCTCTTTTTTAAGGCACCCAAACTCCCAGGAAAACTACATCCAGAGGATTGCATCCAGAAACAAGGGTATCACCAATCAAGGCTTGTCAAGAACTAAATCATGCAGCTATAGATATATACAAACAATATTAATATATACAAAACTTAGGAACCATCACAACCTTCCCTTCCCATAAACTCATCCAACCTACTCTTAAATACATTTAGATTTGGACTACCTACTACCCTCTGCGGCAATTTGTTCCAGAAGTCTACCACTCTATTGGTGAAAAAATATTTTCTTAAATCCAACCTACACCCTTGCTTTTTAATTTTCAAGTGGTGACCTCTAGTCCGATTTCCATCATCTAACTCAAAAAACTTGCTAACATCCAATTTATCTATCCCGGACAATTTTTTAAAGAGCTCAATCATATCCCCTCTCACACCCCTCCTTTCGAACGAGAACATATTTAATACCCTCAGTCTATCTTCATATTCAAGGTGCCTCAGGGAAGGAATAATCTTTGTTGCCCTCCGTTGCACTGACTCAAGAAGGTTAATATCGTGTCTAAAATGTGGGGACCATGCCTGTATACAGTACTCTAGATGTGGCCTAACATAAGAGTTATAGAGTTTAAGAATAACCTCCTTACTTTTGCAACTGACATTTCTCTTAATAAAACCCAGCACTCTATTTGCCCTATTTCTTGCTTCAATACACTGCTTAGAAAACCTTAATGACTTATCTATTACTACTCCTAGATCTTTCTCATCCTCTACTGAGCTCAGCCAATGCCCATCCATTTCATAGTTAAATTCTCTATTATCTTTTCCAATGTTAATAACTTTGCACTTATCAAGGTTGAAAGTCATTTGCCACTTATGTGCCCAGGATAACAATTTATTTAAGTCCCCCTGCACTTTAAAATTATCATCAATATCTTTAACTACAGCTGCTAATTTGGTATCATCCGCAAAAATTGACACTTTATTATTAACTGCCTCCCCAAGATCGTTTATATAGATGACAAATAATAATGGACCGAGAACTGATCCCTGAGGAACCCCACTGATAACATCCCTCCACTCTGACTTTACACCATTTAGCACTACCCTTTGCTTCCTGTCTTTCAGCCACTCAGCTATCCAATTTGAAACACCCCCACATATCCCAATCATTTTTAATTTATGAACTAGTCTCCTGTGTGGTACCTTATCAAATGCTTTACTAAAATCTAAGTAAATTATATCTACATTCTCTCCCTTATCTACTTGATCTGTTACAAACTCCAGAAAGTCTAGTAAGTTAGTCAAACATGATCTACCTGATCTAAACCCATGCTGAGCATCGCTGATTAACCCCTCCCTCTCTAGATGTTGGCAAATGCCTTTTTTAACTATTTTCTCAAGAATTTTACAGACTACAGGAGTTAGGCTAACCGGTCTAAAGTTATTTGGATCCTCTTTACTACCCTTCTTGAAAATGGGGACTACATTTCCTCTCTTCCAATCATCGGGAATTTCTCCATATTCCAATGACCTAGTATATAACTTGTCCAGAGCTATTGAGATACTTTCTACCCCTTCTTTAAGTATCCTAGAATGAATATTATCAGGGCCGGAGGCCTTTGTAGTATCTAAATCACCTATTAGTCCTTTTATCATCCTCCGATCCACACTAATGTTAGTAAACACCTCTTTTCCTGACCCATGAGTACTATACATAGGACTATTTAGTTTCTCTTTTGTAAATACTGATGCAAAATGACCATTTAGTACCTCAACTATTTCCTCATCAGTTTCTCTCACAACCCCTTCATATTTGATAGGTCCTATTTTAACTCTGCCAGACTTGTTATTAATTTTATAGTAACTAAAGAACTTTCTAGGATCTTTGTTGCTATCCTGAGCTAATTTAATTTCTGACACCCTTTTGTTCTTCTTTATAATCTTATTTAACTCATTCCTAGCCATTCTATAATCACTTAAATTTTGAATATTATTTTCTACATGTAATTTTTTGTATGCCCTTTTCTTCTCTGAAATTTTTCTAGCTATCTCCTGATTCCACCATAATGGTTTCCTACTTTTGTTCCTAGGTAGGGCCATTAGGGCTGATTCTGATGCTGTTGTAATGCAGGAGGAATTGACCATTCTGTCCAATTGGGCCGAGAAATGGCAAAGGAAGTTTAACATAGACAAATGTAGTGTACTTAGTATAGGTAGAAATAATCCATTGAATATTTATAAATTAAATGGGAGAATTTTAGGGCAGGACCGATTGTGAGAGGGACTTGGGTATTTTGGTAAGTTCACACCTTCGTCCTAGAAAGCAATGCCTAAATGCTAAGAATAAAGCTAATAGGATATTGGGATTCATTAGGAGGAGTGTAAGCAATAAGAGTGCTGAAGTAATTCTAAAACTGTATCTGGCGCTAGTTAGGCCGCATCTAGACTATGCAGTACAACTTTCTTCACTGATGGGACAACCAATCAGAACCTTCTCACATATATTCAGGTCACGATTGAAGACATCGCCAAAGCAATAAAGGAGTTAAGGACAAACTCCGCTGCTGGACCGGATGGCATTCCTGTAATCCTACTTCGGAATTGCAGGGAAGTCCTAGCAGTCCCGATCCACATGCTCTGGAAATCCTCCTGGGACACAGGCACTATCCCAGCACTACTCAAGGAAGCCATAATAAGTCCAATATTTAAAGGAGGAGACAGGACTTTGCCGAAAAACTATCGACCAGTTGCCCTCACATCCCAGATTATCAAGGTTATCGAGAAGTGTGTAAGGGACAAACTCATCGCACATCTCGAGATGAACTACCTTATAAAAGAGAGTCAGCACGGATTTCGAAAAGGTAGATCCTGTCTCTCAAATCTACTGACGCACCACGACTGGCTGCTAAAGAACCTATCGGAGGGGAGGAATGTTGACGTAGTATTCCTAGACTTCGCCATGGTCGACCATGGAGTCCTACTTCGCAAAGCAAGGGACCTAGGCATTGCAGGCAAGCTAGGAATGTGGCTTCACAACTTTCTGTCAGGCCGCACCCAAACAGTCGCAGTGGATGGCCATAGGTCAAACAAAATTAAAGTTAAAAGTGGGGTCCCACAAGGTTCGGTCCTTGGCCCACTCCTATTCATAATTCCTATGAACAACATGAGTAGGAGTGTGGACTCAACCCTCCTATCCTTTGCCGATGACACCCATATCAGTCGTGCAGTAATGGAGAAGGAGGACGTGTGCCACCTACAAGACGACCTCAATGCTGTATATGCCTGGGCTTCCGATTGCAATATGCTATTCAACGAAGATAAGTTTGAGATGATGAGATATGGCACAAACCAAGCATTGAAAAACACTACCGACCTCTACACGGAGAGAGGCTTGCGGATCACGCCAAAACCGCACGTAAAATGTCTGGGGGTTCATCTAGGGGAGGACGCCACTTTCCAGCACCATATCACGGAGACCATTAAAAAGGCTCGGGGGATGGCTGGCTGGGTACTGCGAACTTTCACCTCAAGAGACCCAGAGATAATGCTAACCCTTTGGAAGGCGCTAATCCAACCCATCATGGACTATTGTAGCCAACTCTGGTCCCCACACAAACGAGGAGACATCCAGAGGCTTGAGGCTGTCCAACATAACATAACATAACATAACATAATTACACGGATGACAAAAGCCACAAGGGCCTATCAAAGGTCATCCGACTCCGTCAAAACCCACCCACAAAAAGCACCATCACCAGGGGAAGACAAAATCAAAGTCCCCCACAATATAATATAACGGATGACAAAAGCCACAAGGGCTCATCATAGGTCATCCGAGTCAAGCGGCCTCTTTTTCAAGGCACCCAAACTCCCAGGAAAACTACATCCAGAGGATTGCATCCAGAAACAAGGGTATCACCAATCAAGGCTTGTCAAGAACTAAATCATGCAGCTATAGATATATACAAACAATATTAATATATACAAAACTTAGGAACCATTACAACCTTCCCTTCCCATAAACTCATCCAACCTACTCTTAAATACATTTAGATTTGGACTACCTACTACCCTCTGCGGCAATTTGTTCCAAAAGTCTACCACTCTATTGGTGAAAAAATATTTTCTTAAATCCAACCTACACCCTTGCTTTTTAATTTTCAAGTGGTGACCTCTAGTTCGATTTCCATCATCTAACTCAAAAAACTTGCTAACATCCAATTTATCTATCCCAGAAAAACTTTAAAGAGCTCAATCATATCCCCTCTCACACACCTCCTTTCGAACGAGAACATATTTAATACCCTCAGTCTATCTTCATATTCAAGGTGCCTCAGGGAAGGAATAATCTTTGTTGCCCTCCGTTGCACTGACTCAAGAAGGTTAATATCGTGTCTAAAATGTGGGGACCATGCCTGTATACAGTACTCTAGATGTGGCCTAACATAAGAGTTATAGAGTTTAAGAATAACCTCCTTACTTTTGTAACTGACA
The DNA here is from genome assembly GCA_963969495.1 of Ceratothoa steindachneri. NCBI lineage: Eukaryota > Metazoa > Arthropoda > Malacostraca > Isopoda > Cymothoidae > Ceratothoa > Ceratothoa steindachneri. The sequence continues at coordinate 3,050,044 of OZ018334.1, read as the reverse complement.
TTTCTCTTAATAAAACCCAGCACTCTATTTGCCCTATTTCTTGCTTCAATACACTGCTTAGAAAACCTTAATGACATATCTATTACTACTCCTAGATCTTTCTCATCCTCTACTGAGCTCAGCCAATGCCCATCCATTTCATAGTTAAATTCTCTATTATCTTTTCCCATGTTAATAACTTTGCACTTATCAAGGTCGAAAGGATGTATACAGCGACAGCAGCTCTGAGAAGTGATATGGGATGGATTACATTTAGAAGAAAGACTTGTGGAAGCAAGCCTTATGTACAAAATAAGACTGGAGCGAATGGATGATGCAAGACTGGCAAGGAAAGTATATCTGTGGAATGAAAGACACAGTAAATGGGGGGGGAAGAAGTGCAAAAAAATGGCATATATGAATAGTATGGTAGGTAGAGAATATGGCTGTAGCGAGGCTGCTGCCACAGTAAAAAATGCAGTAGTGTATTGAGTCCACAGGGTGTGCTGAGGTTAGGTCAGTTGTTCGCAATTAATGCTCCTAAGGAATGGCATTAACATAACATAACATAATTACACGGATGACAAAAGCCACAAGGGCCTATCAAAGGTCATCCGACTCCGTCAAAACCCACCCACAAAAAGCACCATCACCAGGGGAAGACAAAATCAAAGTCCCCCACAATATAATATAACGGATGACAAAAGCCACAAGGGCTCATCATAGGTCATCCGAGTCAAGCGGCCTCTTTTTCAAGGCACCCAAACTCCCAGGAAAACTACATCCAGAGGATTGCATCCAGAAACAAGGGTATCACCAATCAAGGCTTGTCAAGAACTAAATCATGCAGCTATAGATATATGCTGGAATGCCTTCAAACTGGAGAACATCCTTTATTGTTATTGTTATTGTTATTGTTGTTATTTAACAGGTCCCACTCCGCCGAAATGGCGCTCTGCAGGACCATTGACATATAGTTTTCTTTTTCAAAGAGCAAATGATTCACAAATGGTCTTATCACTTAAATCATAACACTCGGAGAACAAATGTGCTTTCAATTTTCTTTTAAAGTTCTTAATGTCTTCAATTTGTCTAATGTTCAGGGGAAGATGGTTGTAAAATCTTGGAGCAGCACATTTGAAGGTGCGAAAGCCAGCACCTGTTAAAAATCTTGGCTCAAAAAGGGTTACTCCGGTAGCAGCTCTACGGGTGTTGATGGTGTCCTCCGTTGGTTGAATAACATGTATTAAGCTTCTCAGATATAATGGTGAACCAGTGTGCAATACTTGATGTGTTAAGACACAAATTTTGAAAATAATTCTAGCCTTGATAGGCAGCCAGTGTAAATCAATTAATACAGGGGTAATCCTGTCTCTTCGTAGTATACCCTTAATAAGCCTTGCACTTCTATTCAGAATTAGTTGTAATTTTTTCAGTTGTGACCCAGGTAAATGACAATAAATTGAATTACAATAATCAACTCTACTAATTACACAATTGATTACAAGTTTTAAAACAGAACACTCATTTAAATATTTTTTAACAAATGCAATGTTCTTCAGGTGGTAGCCAGCAATTTTTACAACATTATTGATTTGAGCATTGAGAGACATATGACAGTCAAGTATGACACCTAAATCACGAACCTTATCAACAAAATTAACAGGATTGTTATTTAAATTCAATACAATGTTGCCCAGAATTCTTAGCTTATCTTTGCTGCCAACTAACATATATTCAGTTTTATCAGAATTAAGCTTTAATTGTTTGAAATCCATCCAATTTTCAATACTTAGTAAAATGTCATTAAGATCCTGAACAGTACTTTCAATGTCAGAGATTGAGAAATAAAACTGGGTGTCATCAGCATATAATTTAAATTCCCTTCCCCCTTGGATCAGCAGCCGGCCCTGATGGCCTACGCCCTGGACACCTACGCGATCTCATGGGACGCGGGACTGCTGCTGCCGGAGAGAAGCTCTTGAGGGAGCTCACCGAGTTCGTGAACCTGGTGCTCCGTGGAAACATCCCTGCTTTCGCGGTCTCCATCTTCTACGGGGCCAGCCTCACCGCTCTTACCAAACCGGGAGGTGGCGTGAGACCGATTGCGGTGGGAAATACTCTTCGCCGCCTGGCAACGAAAACAGGCCTCCGCCCCTTGTCGGATGGGCTGGGAGAGGGCCTTAGACCAACCCAGCTCGGGTTCGGGACAGCCGGAGGATGTGAGGCAGCTGTCCACGGTGCCAGACGCTACATCGAGGGATCTACGGAGACCAAGGTCCTGCTGAAGATCGACATGAGGAACGCGTTCAACAGCATTCGCCGGGACACCTTTCTGAAGACAGCACGCGAGCACGTTCCTGGTCTCTTCCCCCTGCTGTGGCAGGCGTATGCGGAGCCATCTGCCCTGTTCTACGGAGAGAGGGTAATCGCGTCGGCCACGGGACTACACCAGGGAGACCCAAGCGGACCCGCCATCTTTTCGCTCGGAGTGGACGAGGTGGCAAAATCAATTACCTCAGAGCTCAACGTCTGGTACCTGGACGACGCGACCCTGGGAGGCTCAGCCGAGGACGTGCTGGCTAACACAAGACGAATAATTCCGGAGCTAGCGCGGCGCGGACTCGAGGTCAACGACACGAAGTGTGAGCTGATCGTCATCAACAGCGAATCCGAAGTCGACACCATTCGGATCGCCGACCAGTTCCGTCATGTCCTGCCGCGAGTGCGAGTACTCAGGGAACAAGAGCAAACGCTGCTCGGCGCCCCGCTGTCACCGGTGGCCATCCCGGGGGCCATCCGTGCTAAAACCAACGCGCTCAAGAGGATGGCCGAACGCCTCGCCCACCTGGAGCCCCATACAGGCCTCTTCCTTCTCAAGAGCTGCTTTGCCATCCCGCGGCTCCAATATCTCCTGCGTACCTCCGCCTCGTATACCGACATCGAAAACCTAAGAGACTTCGATTCCACACTGCAGAAGGCACTCTCCAAGATCATCAACGTGCGCCTCGAGGGGGACCAGTGGACTCAAGCCACCCTCCCCGTCAGTCTCGGAGGCCTCGGGATAAGAAGGGCTGAGGATGTGGCCCTTCCATTGTACATCTCCTCACTCCTCGCTGCGGACCCTTTGGTCGCCTCCATCCTTATAAACGTACCTGGATTGGTGGAGTCCGCCCAGCCCGCCGCTGCAATCATGGAGTGGAAGACGAGAAGCCGCACTGGGAATGAACCAAAAGAAAGTGGAAGGACCAAGCAAAAGGAGTGGGACACCATCACCGCCGAGCGCACCCTGGAGGAGCTCACTGGGCGAGCCAATCAAGTAGAGCTTGCAAGATTCAAGGCCGCCACTCGTCCGGAGTCGGGCCTATGGCTCCATGCCATCCCCATCCCGTCCCTGGGGACCCACCTGGACGCGAACACTCTTCGCATCGCCGTCGCTCAGAGGATCGGAGCGCCAGTCTGCCAACGCCATCTTTGTCGCTGCGGAGCAGAAGTAGACACTTTGGCGCACCACCCCCTCTCCTGTCGTAAAAGCGCTGGTCGGTTTCCGCGACATGCAGGAATCAACGACGTTATCAGGCGTGCCTTGACCAGCGCAGGACTCCACTCCAACTTGGAGCCGCCTGGACTCGACAGAGGCGACGGAAAGCGCCCGGATGGGATGACTACCTTCCCCTACGCCCAAGGGCGAAGTCTGGTATGGGATGCCACCTGCGTGGATACCTTCGCCCCGTGCAACACCATCAAGTCGGCACAAGCACCATCATCGGCGGCCGGCGCGGCGGAGGAAACCAAACGACGGAAATACGCAGCCCTTTCGCAGACGTACCACTTCGAACCCCTCGCATTTGAAACATCATGCGTAGCCGGCCCCTCGACTCTCAAGACCATCGAGGAACTGGGTCGGCGTATCAGGGCGGAGACCGGCGAGCCACGCGAGACCTTGTGGCTGAAGCAAAGGATTGGCATGGCCATCCTTCGCGGCAATGCGCTATGCGTGCTGTTGGCCGGGAGACACGAAGACAAGGACCACCTATCCCAATTAACCTGATCTGCTGATTTTTGAAGAACTACTTTATTACTTTGGTTTTTCTTTTGGGGGGGGGGGGCAAATGATTTATACTATATTTTTTAATGTTTATAATAAATATTCCTAATTTAAATTTAACTCCATGTCTTTCTAAAACTGCTGATAAACCAATGGTATAAATACAAAAGAGAATGGGGCCCAATACACTTCCCTGAGGGACACCTCGTGTCAAGGCTTGCGTTGATGAAAATGAATTACCAATTTGTACACTGTATGTCCTATCTTTGATGTAGCTATCTAAATATTGAAGTGCCCTGTCTTCAATACCAATATATCTCAAGTCATTTAAAAGTAACTCATGTACAACAGTGTCAAAGGCTGCACTGAGATCAAGCAAGACTAATATCCCACATTTACCCTCATCCATTATTTCCAATATATCATTTATAACAGAACATAAAGTAGTTTCAGTGGAATACAACTGCCTGTAAGCTGATTGACAGTCAGGAAAAGCATGGATCTGTTCCAAGTAATCAGTCAATTGTTCAAGAATCACATATTCTAATAATTTAGATAAATAAGACAAATTAGAAACTGGTCTATACGAGCTCAAACTCTGACAATCCAATGACCCCTTCAGTATAGGTTTTACAATGGCAGATTTCTCAGATTCAGGAAAAGAACATGTAGATATACTAGTATTCACCAATATTATCAAAATATCTATAAGTTGGGAAAAGTTTTCTGCCATACTCAATTCTGACATTGGCATTGGATCAATGGCACAGAATGTTTTCTTTGATCTATTTATTGTTCGAACAAGAGCATCCTTATTCACAGTTTGAAAACTCAATAGTCTAAATTCAGTAACAGGTACAACCACAGCTACAGAACATGTATCATTAAATCCACTGATTATATGTAACATTTTATCTCTAAAGAACAATAAAAAGGCCTCAGCTAATTCAGAGTCACTAAAACCATCAGGGAGTTTCTTCCTTCTTACATTACCAGATAAACTATTCAAAAACTTATATAACTTTGCTGTATCTGATCCAGCCTCATTAATTTTCAAGTTATAATATTCTATTTTCCTCTTCCTTATCATGTAGTTATATTTATTTCTAACATTTTTAAATTCCTCCCATGTCTTGGCAGTCTTCAGCCTCCGCCATTTACATTCTTTACGTCTTTTCTCCCTTTTCAGTTGTAAGATCTCACTATTAAACCATGGAGATTTGTCCTTGACTGTAATGACCTTTTCCGGTTGAGGACATTGTTCTTCAAATTCACCTTTAATTACAATATTATAAACATCAGTGGCACAATCCACACACTCAGATTTTAGCAATATGTTGTTATGGTTACAAGGTTCATTAAATTCAGTACCCATTTTCTGTGTTACCACATCAATAAATGATACAGAAGAAAATTCCAACTTATTCCTAAAAAATATTCTCTTAGTTACCCTCGCCTTGGGAATACCCAAACTAAAAGTTATCAATTTATGGACTGGTGAAATATTGCACTCCTCTTCCACATCAATATCGGTAATCAGATTTGTCGATGCATCACCTATGACCAGATCTAAAGTATGTCCCGTAATTGAAGTTCGAGTCCACACATTGTTTATCAATTGATAGGAATCTAATAATTCAGATAGTCTAATCGTGTCACGGTTAACTAGATCGTCCATCCATATATTGAAGTCCCCTACAATAAAAACTTTTAAAGACACCATATCAATCAATTCCAGCAATGAGCCAAATTCTTCAATAAACACATTACCACTAGATGAAGGTGGTCTATAAACAACCACAAAAGACACCCACTGATTATTGCACTTGAAATTCACTTCCATATACTCGAAACTACTTACTGCTATTCTTCTTACAGTCCTTAAATATGTACAAGCATTTGATACAAAAACTCCAACACCCCCTCCTATCCCCTCTTCCCTAGCAACATGAAGAAAAGTGTGCGTAGAAGGCGTCATCTCATTTATTTTAGAAAAGTCAAAACTATGCAACCAAGTTTCAGCAATAGCAAATACGTCAAACATCTTCTCATTAAGCAGTTCTCTAATTTCAAGCGTTTTGTTACCAACAGATTGAATGTTTACAAAACCACAAGTGAAAAACTCAGTATTAATATCCATGATCAGTAATTGCTGCTAAACTTAAAATTTCTGTCTCAAACGACTTACAATCCCTGGAGTTTACTCTGTGTTCAGTATCTGCACGTTTCTGTCTCATACAGTTTGCACATCTAGTAGCCTGAGAAGAACAATTCTTAGTTTCATGATTTTCAGAACAAATACCACATATTCTATCTTGATCTTTAAACTTACAATTGTCCTCAACATGGCCATACCTTTGACAATAAAAGCAAGTAAGTACATGGTACCTGTCACGTACTACATATCTTCCCCATTGTAACATAACCCTGTCACCATTATCATGAATTGCTCTGCGAACATCTGGTGTACACTTAAATATGTAGTGGGTAGTACGCCCTGCAGCTTTCTTCTTAAAAACACATTTTATCTTATCTCTAATATCAGTTATAGAACTTAGGTATAGGTTTCTTTCTATCATTGCTTCTAATACATCATCTTCATCATTTTGCACATTACAAACCATTATTTTTGGCTGCAGTTTACCAACTTTTTTTGTAACAGCACCTTCAACCTGACTCTGTAATAACCTTGCAGCATTGTCTCTAGTGTTCTCATCCTCAAAATTAACCACAACATTGCCACCAGGAGAAAATCTAGTGTTAACAATTGGAATGTCTCTCAATGCTTCAGCTACCTCTTTCTTTTTGTCAGTAATCTTACTGGAAGCATCAGCAGATTTAATAACAAGTAAATTTTTCTCCTTTACTTTATCAGCATAAGTTTTCACTTTACTTTCACCTCCAGACTGAATAATGTTCTTAACAATATCTTGCAACACATCAACTTTTTTTACAAGTTCATCTAACTTAACACCAACTGCCTGATGCAAACCATCATTCATGCCATCAGTGGGACTAGTACTTGCATCTGACTCCAGCTTGGCAATTCTGTCCTCATGTAGCTGTAACTTCTCTTCTAATTTCTTCTTCTGCTCCCTCAACCTTTTCAACTCAATCATCCCATTGCAAAAGCCATCATAACACTGTCGACAGCTCTAAAACAAATTTTTAACATTCTCCTCACTCAGACCATCTAGGTAAACACAACGACGATGAAACCATTTTTCACATGTAGAACACCCAATCCAGTCAGTCCTTCTACCCGCAGCGCTACCACACATAGCTCCACATTTCCCTTTTCTTCCTCCAGAAGTATTTGCCATGTTGTAACATCAAACATAGGAGTAAATAAGTAAATTGAAGTGGAGAGCACGGAGTTTAATCTTCAATCAATCTTCAACGTCCACCCACAGCCACCTCCAATGCAACAGAAAGACCGCGGGTCAACCCCTCGGACGGCCAACCTGAGGCAAAGTAGGTAATTTGGCATATAAGAGGGGGGAGAAAATTAGGGCCGGAACTCTATTAACTCTGGTAAGTAACTCTATTAAAATCACTTTACACAATGTCCCTGTTTAACTTTTCAACTGTCGCAAACTCGGAAATTCAAGATGGCGGCGCCCAGCACAAATGTAAACAAATGTCTTCCAGGGCAGCGCCAATTCTCTAGTATGATTTAGATCGCTAATATTTATTAATCCTTAATTCTTTTCGATCTTTATAAGTTTTTTGCTATCTAGGATGAATTAATTGAGTCCCAGAATATTTATAGTCGACTTAATATCTCTTTTATGTATTCTTTAGTAATAAATTCGGGAGCACAGCTTAAAGCGTCCGACACCGACAGAAGTTTTATCCTAACCCTGAATATTGAAAAAATAAAGAGTTTTAATCAATAAGCAAAGGTCTTTTGAGCATGGAACAAGACTTCTGTTCCTTTATCAAACATGTTTGAGCCTGGTATGATTAGACAGGAGACTGTGATGCTGCAATCTGATTGGAGTCTACACATAGATACAAATGAGCTGTGCTTTTGAAAGTGTAGTGCTGAGTGTTCTCTACTATATTTATGGATTTCTATTAGTTTTATATAATAAGTTTATTATAATGACATTAATTAAGGGTGTCATGTCACGTGTGTGGTATTTTTTCATAAAGCGCTTAACACTCACAAATCTAATATAACAAATTATTTGGGGTTAATAAGTTAATAGTTTTTGTTTGTATTTCTTTCAAGTTTTTTTTAATTTTGTAATGGATGTAGGCAACCAATATTACTCAGTAAATTTATAAATGATCAGAATTTACTCATTGAGTCTTATTTCCTGTTACTATAATTAAGTTATTGGAAGGTATTTGAGCTTGCTATGATGTAGCTATTGCATTCAGTTTATGATAGAAATTAACTAAGAAATCTATAAAAAGTATTAAAACCTCAAAATACCAATAAAACCAGTATACAGTAATTAATACATATTGTGTGTTGTTTAAATATCATTGGTTGTGTTTTGGAGTTTTCCCCATGCATGGAATTTTTCAATGAGTGATGGAAGATAACATAACATAACATAATATAATTTCATGGATGACAAAAGCCACAAGGGCCTATCAAAGGTCATCCGCATCTGTCAAAATCCACCCACATAGGACTATATCAATAATCGCCAGGGGAAGACAAAATCAAAGCCCCCCACAATATAATATAACAGATGACAAAAGCCACAAGGGCCCATCATAGGTCATCCAAGTCAAACGACCTCTTTTTTAAGGCACCCAAACTCCCAAGAAAACTTCATCCAGAGGATTGCGTCCAGATTTTATTAACAGATTTTCCAGGTGTTGTTTTCTACTTGGATGATGCGCTCATATGTGGTTCATCTGAACATGATCATGAACAGCAACTTAGATGTGTACTAAAGATTCTAGAGACTGCTGGATTGAAGCTTTATTTGAAGAAGTGTGCTCTTTGGTGTCTTTACTGTGTCTTATCTGGGTATCGTATTGATACTCAGAATATTCACCCCACTTCTCACAAAGTTCACTCTATTGCAGATGCCCCTATTCCTACTTTCTCTTTCCCATCCCTCTATGAAGTTAATTTCCAAACAGGGCAGACAATCAACCTTTATAAAAACTTAAAGCTCCACCTCAGTTGAGGTACACCATATCCCTTCCTCTCTTCCTGTACCCCTGCGACTGAAACTTCTGACCTCCCCTCAGTGGAGGTTGTGTATCCTCCCACCCCCAGAAGGTAACGATGCCTCCAAGTCCCTTTTATCCATCCCAAGACCATACCCCATCTCCCCTTCCTTTGAAATCCTCTGTAACTATGATTTCTGGTCTCCCTTCAGATATGGGTTGCACACCCTCCATTAGGAGGGATGATCGTCCCCACCCTGGGCATAATTACCTCCAATGCAACTGTCCAAGGGGGGGGGGGATCCTTTCCAAATAGGAGGAATTCTCTTTAGTATCTGAAATATCACCCGTTATATGCTTGGAAAAAAACAAACTCAGGGAAACTCCCTTTCCCTGAGTTTCATTTCACTGCTTTTAATTCTCTACCACTCCCTGGTGGGTGGCCCATGGTGGTGTCTCGCTCCTGGTGAGCACTAACCACTTTTGCACGCCTACCATCCTGTGGACTACTCTTCAAGCAGTCGCAGCTCATGTCCATCTTACAAATAGAATTTATACTTTCTGTTCAATTTATATTTCCCCAGATGAACCCCCTTCAAGGGCTCAGTTTTTAGATGTTTTATCTCAGCTTCCTCCTACCCCATTTCTAGTTCTAGGTGACTTTAATGCCAGACACTCCGTATGGGGTGATAGAGTGAACAACCTTCAAGGCTGTCTCCTTAAATCTCTTTTATCCAATAATTCTGTTACCATTAACTCTGGTCATGTTACCTCCTACCATATTCAAACTGATTATCTATTGGCTCCACCCACTGTATCTCTGATTTCAAGTGGTCTGCTTTAGATGACCTGCACGGCAGTGACCACTTTCCAATTTTTTTGAAACACAAGACTCTTTGCTCATATCTCCCACACTTGGAATGCTGTAAGGACCAACTGGTCAAAGTTCCATGACTCTTCCTTCACCAGTAAACAAGTTGGAGATTTTGTAGATATTGATTCAGCTATACATTACTTTTCCTATTTAATGCTTAATGCCTCAGAGTCCGCAATTCCTGATACTTGGTCCTGCCGGGACAGAACATTAGTCCCATGGTGGATGCCTATAAAAAGGCTCGTGCGTGGTTCTGCAGGAACACAACTCTTCCAAACTGTATTGATTGAAATCAAACTAGAGCCATTTGGCAGCAAACTTTATACCAGGCACACACTGACTCCTGGAGTGCATATGTCTCTTCTTTACCCTCTACTACCTCCGCAGCTCAGGTTTGGAAGAGTTCAGTATGCTGGTCATTCCACCCCTGGAATTGAGAAAATGTCTCAATCATCTGGGACCTCACCAGCGTCGCCGATATATTGATATCCTTTATGCTGATTTTAGCAGTGTTGAGCACTAACTACCCAGCAGATTTAAGACATATTAAAACTGTGCTGGAGAGCAAAGCCCTGCATTAATTGGCCAGTGTTCAGGAGACTTACAACTTTCTGTTCACTACCGCTGAGATGCATTCAGCACTGTCTCAGTGTGTGCCTCCACATCCCCTGGCCTAGACAATATTTGATACAACTTTCTTAGGCATCTTTATCCCTGTATGAAATCACTCCTACTAAATATTTTGAACTGTATTTGGATCCAGCAATTCTATCCTACTATGTGGACAACGACATTAATCCCACCATTTCTGAAACCAGGTAGAAATGGCTTGTCTCCTTCCCATTATAGGCCACTAGCCCTCATGAGCTGTCTTAGTAAGTTGTTAGAGAAAGTGGTGAATGCTCGCTTGCATGGTTTCTGGAATGCCATGATGACCTAACTGCATACTAGTGTGGCTTCCATAAGAAGCAAAGTATGACAGATCTTCTTGTCTGCATGGATGGCACTCTCCATTAGATCTTTGCTCATGGCTGCCATGCGATGGCTGTCTTCTTCGATATTGAGAAGGCCTATGACACCACATGGAGTCCTCCGCCAGTTGTATGAATGGGGTTTGAGGGGACTTTTGATAGTTTTTTAACTACTCTCAATTTCTGGGTTAGAGTTGGTAACATTAATTCCCATCTCTACATTGAGGAGGGTGCTTCCCAGGGCATTGTATTAATTGTTACTTTATTTGCTGCAGTAAATAGCCTGGTGTCCTCTCTGCCCGAAGGGGTGTCTGCAACCTTATTTGTAAATGACCTTGCTCTTTATTGCTCCGCTTCATGCCCGGCATCTGCCTCCAGTTGGCTGTTGATACCATCCACCGCCGGGCCCTTCATAAAAGGTTCTGCTTCACCAGAAGCTGGGAGAGCAAGTTCAACTCCCCTTGTTTCTATAGGGTAACCCCTTGGAATTTGTGTCAGAGATATTGTTCCTGGGAATGATCCGAGATCCCAAACTTAGTTGGCATCCTCATCTTCGTAACCTCCATCAGAGATGTCTTTGGAAGATAGACCCATGAAAGATGCTCTCCCATACATCTTGGGGAGCGATAGGCTCATGTTGTGAAGGCTATACACCTCTCTTGTCCAGTACAAGTTGGACTTTGGTAGTGAGGTTGTAGCGGGCCAAAAATCTAGACTCTAACCCCAATCGATCCAACCCGCTTCCTACACTAATTCATACATGAGAAATCGAGGGAGAAATGCAACAGATTGTATGTATAATCCTTTACTTACAAAAAAATATACACACAAAAATATAGATAGCAAATTTTCCTATATACACAATTAATATTATCTGACAAATACCAATCAAAATTTATACAAAAAAATGACACTTAATTAGATTATATATACAAAAGAAAAACAACCACAATAAAAAATAAAAAGAAAAGGCCTCACATGGTACCAAAGGGGCGGAAGTCCTGCCAGCTGCCACTCGAGTGGGCACAATGCCTAGGACTTATTGAAACAAACTGGCACCTCCAAGCTCGATACAATATTGTATTCTGGTTACGTCTTGAGGCTATCAAAGCCCTCTCTGTCCTGGCGGGACTTAAAATTACTTCTTGATGTACAAGGTATATTCTATTTAAATATTGCAAATCTTACAATCTCAGTTTGCTATAGACATATATCAAAATTACGTCTTTATAAAAGTTAATTTAAGTAAATCTTGTAAAATTTATCAGAGTGGCCTTCCGCAAATTACAAATTGTGAATAGCTGGGGGAGAGAAAAAAACAACATTTTAGACAAACATGAAATCCCTAATATATATATATATATATATATATATATATATATATATATATATATATATATATATATATATATATATATATATATATATATATATGAAAACACTGCCCCAAATTGCCCCTCCCTCTACGTGGAAGAAACTGGAAGATCATTAAATAAATGCATATATGAACATAGGGGGGACATTTGTAGAGCGAGCAATGCTTCCAGTTCTTTAAACCATCTAAAAAACGCCAATCATATAATAGATTTCCCTAGTGCCCAAATAGTTTACCATTGTAGAGATTTTAATAAAAGAAAAATAATTGAATCCTTACTAATCAAAGAAATTCCAAATTTCAATTTGTCAGAAGGCCAGCATAAATATAGCCCCTATATATCAAATCTCTTTCTAAAAGATATTGTTAATTGTCGTAGAATTCTTTCTGATAAGAACCCTACTTACCTGACACCACTTTTATTTAGTGTCGTAGAATTCCCCTCCTTTTAGTTCTAGTCTCTAAGAGTGCTAATGTATTGATATCTGAAGGATATCTTAAAGAACAGAGCCGTTACCAAACACGTAAGGATATAAAAGAAACGCCCACTAATTCACAAAATAAACTTATATTTTATCTTTAACCATTGAATACACAACCTTTATACATTAACTACAGCAATACTCTAAATATTATTATAAACAAGAATTAATTAAATTAGTTTACCCTCCAAAATTTGGTTAATGTTTTTCTAGACAAAACAATAATATAAGAATTAGGCTTACAGACTCATGTGGAGTTTAAAGGGCCTCAGAAATGTTATTGACTCACGACGCGAGCCGTGTGTCCAGTTGTAGATGGGCGAAATTCCACGGTCATTTTGGCGAGGGTAGCAGCTGGGGGGTCCACACGTTCTTCCGGGGGGAAGGGTTCTTTAAGGACGAGAACCAAGACGGTGCTTTATGCAACACCTAGGCAGTTGTGGTCTCTCTGGCGAGAGTGCGTCAAACTTGTTTCTTAAATCAAGTTAACTTGGAGTGCGGTGTGATCACCGAGTAACGAGCTCGAGGAGGAGCTTTTCTCCTTCGTTACTTATTTCCTTATGGACGAGGACTGAACTCGGGGAGGGTCTGCTTCAAGGGCGAGGATAACGGAGGGAGGTTTCTCTAGCGAGAATAAGTTACTTAAGTTTGGTGTGGCCACCGAATAATGGGCTCGAGGGGGAGCCTTTTCCTTCTTCTTAATTCCTCAAGGACGAGGAATACCTCTGGTGTTTAAGGTGCACCAGGATATGAGGAGTCTCTCTGGCGAGAGTAAGTCGAACTTACCAAAGCTCACTTATTGTTTGGTTTGATAACCAGGGACTTAGCTCAAGGATGAGCTTTTTCTTAGCCCCTTAAGGTAGGTAGCCCTGCCTCTCTTGCAGGGTACTTCTTGGTCTGGCGACCCAAGTAAACTACCTCTCCAGTCTCGGTAGCTCGGTTGTGGATCCGAGGACTTCGTCACCTAGAGACTGACGTATACTACCTCCTTCTTCTTTTCTTAATTCCTCAAGGACGAGGAATACCCCTGGTGTTTAAGGTGCACCAGGATATGAGGAGTCTCTCTGGCGAGAGTAAGTCGAACTTACCAAAGTTCACTTATCGTTTGGTTTGATAACCAGGGACTTAGCTCAAGGATGAGCTTTTTCTTAGCCCCTTAAGGTAGGTAGCCCTGCCTCTCTTGCAGGGTACTTCTTGGTCTGGCGACCCAAGTAAACTACCTCTCTAGTCTCGGTAGCTCGGTTTTGGATCCGAGGACTTTGTCACCTAGAGACTGACGTATACTACCAGGATTTTCCTCAGAGTTCCTCATTTATACCTCGCACCCCCACTGGGGGAGTGGTAAGGGGGAGAGGGGCTTGAGGACGGCCCCAGGAGAGTTCTTTTTCCAAACGGTCTTTCCCACATTCCCACAAAGTCAAACATCGGCTCCTCGTTAGCCATTGAGATTGGGAGAAACCCGTCTCCAATTTCTTGTTCGACGTGAAACTGGATCTCACTCTCCTGGGGGAGATCTTACCTTTTGACCTTTAGGGTCTTTCATGGCACCAAGTTGTGCCACGTTGTGGTTACTCTTTAGACTCGCCGATGCCTGGGGCGGATGTCCTTGCGGTAACCGCCTTGGGACTGCATCACGAGTGAACGGGATGGGGGGGGGGGAAGTGACCATTCCCCTACATTAATCATCTAAAGCTAACCCCTCCTGATTAAAGTCAGTTGCCTGTTATTGTATATTCCAATATTTCAGTTTTCTTTGTCAATTTCTCTTAGTTAACAGCTGAAGATGATATGGTAAACTACATATCAAAACTGGTCCCGTTTTAATAATAATAATAAACTTCATGTTCCAATAATAGTGGTCTTCTTGCATATATATATATATATATATATATATATATATATATATATATATATATATATATATATATATATATATATATATATATGATAAAACCTCTCCATTCACACACTTTCTTACAGAGGGGGGGGGGGTATTGGAAAAGGGGTGGGCAAATGGCCCTTCACATACACACTCACATTCGCTCCACCACACCCCTCCTTCCTTAGGCCATTTGACCACAGTCATTCACAATACACTCTCAATCCTTACTCACGGTACTTTTTATACCTAATCTCACCCTTCTGCACCCATTTACACTCATCTACTGGTCCCTTGTTACTACGCGTAGCAATCTGTCAGGGTTGTTTATCACTCGTCCTGTCAGTCTCCTTGTCACTATTCATCATATCGTCCACCATACTCTTAGCCTTCATTATCAGTTCTCACATCTCTCAACAGGACTCTTTCATACTCTTCCATTCAGAACCTTCACTCTTCATACCCCTATTTATCATCTCACTCACAGCTCTCATCCAACTCAAGGTACACTTTTGCAAAACAGACAAATCACTCACATCCCCTCCACTCTCGGCGACTACACTGGAAACCCCTTTAACTAGTTCCCACCAGAAGCCAGAAAAATCAGTCACCTCCTCATTATCCACATCAAACTCGCCTCTGCCCAAACACACTATTATTCATACTGTTCCCAAAAGCGGAAAAATCAAGCACAGGCAACTCACTCACTCATCTACTTACACCAGCCAAATCAACTCACCTGCTTATGCAAACACTCAATCTCTCTCTCAAGCTCCCCCGTACCTTGAAAGACTGCTCAGACTTACTTTCATTCGTACTTACATTCTTCCTTTCACTCTTCTTTGTATGCCTTCTACTCCTTGAGACCAAGACAAGCTCTTTCCCAGACAGATCCATACTATCACATTCCTTCTCAACTGACTGATGAGCCTGCACACTCTCAGTCACACCTTCATTCAAACACTTTAAAACATACATCACACCATTCTCCCAGACTCTCACAACTCTATATGGTGCTTCAAACTTTTCGCTCATCTTCAACACATTCAACCTACCTTTTACTTCTTTTACCTTCAATACTTTTGTACCTATTTCAAACAAACAAAACCTTTCATGTGCCTCATGCCATACACTCTGCTCACCTTCACTCAAACGAAACCTAATTTTCACTCGCCTTTCAAAATTCATAACAAACTGACACAGGGACACCCTAGTTGCACTATGCACTGTTGAATTATATGCCTATAACAATCTACTCAACCATTCATCCCAGTTATTCAAAGTTGTACTCATTATTCTCAACATCTAACACAAGGTCCTAATTGTATGTTCAGCAAACCCATTCGAAGACGGTACATACGTAGTTGTCCTCACATGCTCCACACCATTCTCTCTCAACATTCGCTCAAACACTTCACTCGCAAATTCAAGCCTACTATCACTCAAGACATCTCCTAGGCTTCCATACACACATAGGAAAAAACAACTGCTCAACCACACACCCAACAGTCACACTCCTTTTATCTCTCACTGGCGCCACATACACAAACTTGCTTTTATGACCAACCATAACAACATTCCCAGCACTTGTACGCAGTAAAGACACACAATCAATTACTACTAATTCAAACGGTTCTTTCACATCAACTTTCAATATCGGCAGCTTCACTTGCAAACCTTGCGCCTTTCGCATCTGACACCTTTCACACATAGTCGCAACATCATCACAACAGTCCTCAGAAATAGATGGAACACATGCTCCTTCTTACACTCCCATAACTTATACTTACCCATATGCCCATAATTATCATGCACAACTTTCACCAGACCAATCATACCAACCAAGGACATCACAGGTAATACATAGCATCCCCCATCCTTCTATGCCTCACAAAATATACATCTATACAAACAACAAAATCTTTAACATACTTTTAAAATCGCTCAAACACTTAGGCCATTCATTCAAATCAACACTCATTATTACACACCTCTCCAACTAGCTGACAAAACAACACATCTCTTGCATCTCTAGAATATCACCATCACTTAAAATCTCATTCTCATCATCTATGACCAATTCAATCATACTGCAAAATTTTACAACATTCTTTGCACAATCATTCAACCTCATCACCTCACATTCACCTTTCATAATACAATCCTTATCAGCATCCAAAGAAAAATCATCCAATCTCATAAAGTCTACACCAAGCAAGAAACAACATGGCATGTGCTCATCTTTCAGAATCACAAAATCATGCTTCACATTTACACCACTGCACACTGGGCCAGATATTAAGAAAATATGTAAAAAATTAATTCTAAAAATTGAAATTTATACTTGGAGTAATTTCAAAAACATGAAATTGAAACAAATTTAATCACATGTTGACATAAAATGTGAAAAAGCTAAAATAAAATATATATTTTACATATTATCATAGAAAAAAAGAAATATGCTATTAATTCTCTAAATTCAACAAAGCAACCATTTCTTCTGGGTATGTATCAACATCTCCCCATTTGCTCTTTTTCTTTTTTGCTCTCATGGAACTTAGGATAGGATCGGATATTACAAGAAGGTGGTGCTCAAATCGGTATTTGAGGCAAGTCTACTAGATTGACATGTATGGTGTTTGCGAAATTGCTTAAAATCCTTATTTCTACTTTCTTGAGCTTCTTCACTCATCATTCCAATTGGCAAACACCTGCTTGCTGCTACTGTAGAACCATGAACCAACAGTTTATGAACTGCATTTGGCATAGGATACCACAAGTATTCTTTAATCTAAAGTTCCGCTGTTTGTTTAGTATAGCTAGAAAAAGCTTCATGATTGAGGAAATGATGGGGTGAAATTGTTTTAATATTATTGAAAATTTAAAGATTAAATTTGGATTAATATTTAAAATTTTAGCAGATACATCTCATTTTGCAAAATGGGTTCTGGCTGTATTACCATCATTTGATGTTCCACTTTCACCAGGCAATGGCATCTCAATAAGGAGACCTAAAGACTCCCTAAATTTGGCTTGAATAAAGTTCTTTTCATTTATCTGCTTCTTCATTTTTTCTCCTCTTGCTTGCCAAGATTTGAAATCAAGTCTATATGATATTTTCAAAAACATTTCCATGCATCTAATCCAGCAGTGAAGAGTGGAAAGTCCATACTGAATTGATGTTTCCTTAATTGGAAGAGAATAAACAGAATCCAAATCATTCATGTGTTTTGGTAAAGACCCACAAATTATTCAAACTTGAAGAGAATTAGTATTTGAAATGCAGCTGGCAACCTTACTATCAATCATTGTTAATTTTAATTCATGAGTCACATTAATTATTACATTTTCCTCAATAGATTTTGTGGGAATGAGGTCATTATGTAGACTATTGAGCTCATAATACGAGGGGCGGTCAATAAGTTTTGCAATTCGGATATAAGGAAACGAGATTTGAGGAAAAGTGTTTTATTATTTTTCAATATAACTACCCTCGACTTCAATGCACTTGCGCTACTTGTCCCTGAGGCTTTGAATTCCTGTTAACCAGAAATCTCCCGACTGTTGTTCAATCCACTCCTGGACAGCGAACTGGACATCTTCATCGTCCCCAAACCGACATCCACGCAGTGCAGCCTTGAGCTAGCAAAATAAAAATTAGTTGCTAGGGGCCAGATCTGGACTGTAGGGGGGGTGGTTGAGCTCCTCGAATCCGCACTCGCACAGGGCAGCATGTGCAACTCTGGCCTTGTGGACTTTGACGATGTTGAAGTCGATCATGGAGTGTGAGGTTTCTAGGGACCCAACGGGCAAATACCTTGGTCATGGTCAAATTGTCGTGGATGATGTTGATAACACTTCCATGTGATATTCCGAGTTATCGCTCGATTTCTTCGACCTTCACCCATCGATTTTCGAAGATCATCCTCTCCACACGGGCCACATTGTCTTCGTTGGTCACGTCTGATGGGCATCATCTTCAAGGGACTCACGACCATGGAGGAACTCCATATTCCAGCGAGCAATGGTTGTATAGGAAGGGGCAGTGTCGGTGTATACTGCAACCATGCGTTCATGGATCTCTTTTGCATTCTTGCCTTCCTCTGTCAAAATTTGATCACTGTGTGGTGCTCAACCTTCTCCATTGTTGAAAAATTTGTGACTGACGATCTGCAATCAGCTACTGCTTCTTAAATAGACGAGGCAGGAGTGTGCAGCTGCAGGTCCTGACTTAATATAACATAATTTCATGGATGATAAAAGCCACAAGGGCCTATCAAAGTTCATCCGTATCCATCAAATCCCACCCACATAATGCATCCATAGGATTTTGTCAGATCATGCATCTACAATATACAATTTAACAATCCATAGGAATGTCCAACCATGCATCTACAATATATAATTTAAAGCCTCCATAGGAGTCTGTCAAAAACAAAATCAAAGTCCCCCAAAATAAGCAAATAAAAAGAAACTGAGTCAAGAAACATATCCACATACCGAAAGTAAGAAATTAACCCTCCATCCCCATATAATCATCCAATCTGCGCTTGAAAACATTCAAGTTTGGGCTGTCGACAGTCTCAGGTGGCAAACTATTCCAATAATCCACCACTCTGTTAATGAAAAAATATTTTCTAACATCCAGTCTGCACCTCTGTTTTTTAATCTTTAAGTGGTGGCCTCTAGTTCTATTACTACCTTCTAACTCAAATAACTTGCTGAAATCCAATTTATCCATCCCAGAAAAGATTTTAAAAAGCTCAATCATATCTCTCCTCACACACCTTCTTTCAAATGAAAACATATTTAATACCCTCAGTCTATCTTCATATTCAAGGTGCTTCAGAGATGGTATTATTTTTGTTGCCCTCCTTTGTACTGACTCTAATAAGTTTATATCATGTCTAAAATGTGGTGACCATGCCTGTATACAGTACTCTAAATGTGGCCTGACATAAGAGTTGTATAGTTTAAGGATGACCTCCTTACTCTTGTAGCTAACATTTCTTTTAATGTAACCTAGCACCCTATTTGCTCTATTTTTTGCCTCAATACACTGCTTTAAAAATTTCAGTGACCTATCTACTACTACTCCTAAGTCCTTCTCATCTTCAACTGAATAAAGCCAATACCCATCCATCTCATAGCTAAATTCCCTATTATCTCCCCCCCATTTGGATAGCATTTTTCTTTTTCCTTCCTGACTTCATAAGAACATAAGAAAAGAAGGAGACTGCAAAAGACCATTCATGGCCTACACTTGGCAGCTCCTGTTCCAGTCAACACACAAAAGATTTCAAACCAGAGAAAAGTCATCAACATTGTCACCCTTTACAGGAGTTCGTCAGATCTAATCTACAATATACATAAAATGCATCCAGAGGATTATGTCCATTCATGCAACCGCAAAATATAATCTCCCCACTCCTTAGAAAAATATATACATATGTACATAAAAAAAAGTCAGTCCCATCTAGCAGCTTCATCCATATATTTATATAATCTATTCTTAGAACTACCCAGAGAGGAGGCTTCTATCACATGTCTAGTGAGCCTATTCCATTCATCTACCACATGATTTGTAAACCAATTCCTCCCAATCTCCTTCCTAAACCTATACTTATCAAGCTTAAACCCATTGCTACGTGTCCTGTCATGTTCACTAAGTATAAGAACCTTACCCAGATCCCCTTTATTATATCCTTTTACCCATTTGAAGACTTCAATCAATTCCCCTCTGACTCATCTCCTTTCCAATGTATGTAGATTTAGTTTTCTGAGCCTTTCAGCATAAGGTAAGTTCCTTAGCCCACCAATCATCTTTGTCATCCTTCTCTGCACAAACTCAAGCAAATCAATATCCCTCCTATAATATGGTGACCAAAATTGTACTGCATAGTCTAGATGCGGTCTAACTAGCGCCAGATACAGTTTTAGAATGACTTCAGCACTCTTATTGCTTACACTCCTCCTAATGAATCCCAATATCCTATTAGCTTTATTCTTAGCATTTAGGCATTGCTTTCTAGGACGAAGGTGTGAACTTACCAAAATACCCAAGTCCCTCTCACAATCGGTCCTGCCCTAAAATTCTCCCATTTAATTTATAACTATTCAATGGATTATTTCTACCTATACTAAGTACACTACATTTGTCTATGTTAAACTTCATTTGCCATTTCTCGGTCCAATTGGACAGAATGGTCAATTCCTCCTGCATTACAACAGCATCAGAATCAGCCCTAATGGCCCTACCTAGCTTAGTATCATCAGGAAATTTACTCAGGTCACTACTTATACCTATGTCAAGATCATTAATATAAATTAAGAATAGCAAGGGACCCAAAACAGATCCTTGCGGAACTCCACTGCTAACACCCCCCCACTCAGATTTAACTCCATCTATACTAACTCTTTGCTGTCTGTCACCAAGCCATGACTGAATCCACCTAAATATACTGCCATTGATCCTGTGTGCTTTAACTTTGCTTAGAAGCCATAAGTGTGGCACTCGATCAAAAGCCTTACTAAAGTCCAAGTATAAAATATCATAGTTTTCATCATTATCTGCTGCTTCATACACCTTACTATAAAAAGACAGCAAATTAGTCAGACAGGATTTACCCTTACTAAAGCCATGCTGTGATTCTTTTATCAACTTATGCTTATCCAAATGATCTCTAATATTCCTTGCTATAATAGATTCCATCATTTTCCCTACCACTGATGTCAAACTTACTGGTCTGTAATTAGACATATTTTTTTTATCCCCTTTCTTAAACATAGGTATCACATTGGCTTTCTTCCATGCCACTGGCACAATGCCACTCTCCAATGATTTTCTAAAGATGCATGCTAGAGGCTCACTTAACACATCCTTACATTCTTTCAAAATTCTAGGAAAGACCTCATCAGGACCGGGTGCTTTACTACTTTTGATTTTATCAATTTCCTTTGTCACTATCTCCTTTGTGATCAAGATATCCTTTAATTTCTCTTCATCATTACCCTGAAAGATCATTGACACCTCAGGTATATTTAGAGTATCCTCCTGTGTAAATACTGAGAGAAAAAAGTCATTTAGCATTCCAGCCATTGAGTCCCTATCACTCACTAATTCTCCATTGGAATCTATAAGTGGGTCTATTTTATCTCTAACCTTAGTTTTGTATAATTGATAAAAACTTTTAGGATCTTCCTTTGCCCTATTTGCCACTTTAATTTCATAATTTCTCCTTGCTACTCTAATTAATTTTTTAACATCTCTTGCTAGTTCATTATATCTCTGCCTTAAGTGATCCTCTCTATTTTTTACTTTCCTATAAATGCCCTTTTTAATGCCAATATAATGCTTAATTTTATCTGTCATCCATTTTGGGTCATTACTTTTAGTCCTAATCTCCTTATATGGAATGTTAATCATCTGACCTGTAATTAATTGCTCAATTATTCTTTCATACTCCTCTTCAATTGTAATCTCTTCCTCCTGGTGATTATTGTCTCCACTAACTGATATCATTGAATCTATTCCTGATTTGATTTCATTGCCTGGTTTCTGTACAACTGCCTCCAGGTAAGTCCTTAGCCCATTATAATTTGCTCTTCTAAAGTCAGGAATTTGAACATTGTTCATGCTACTATCAATACCATTCCATTTCATCTTGAATCTAATTTCACAATGGTCACTATTACCCAAATTTCCTCCAATCTCAGTATCCTTAATAACTTCTTGCCTATTTGTCAGAACTAAATCCAGTATATTATTACCTCTAGTGGGTTCGTTAATAATCTGCCTCAGAAAATTATCTTGGACAACATTCAAAAATTCCTCAGCCTCCTGATCACCCACAAGAGCTTCCCAGTCTATATTTCTGTAATTAAAATCGCCCATTATACACACATGCTTACTTCTACATGCCCGTTCTATCTCCTGCCACAGAAGATTTGAAGCTTCCTTACTAAGATTTGGTGGCCTGTATAATAATCCTATGACAAGCTTGTTTTTACCTTCCTTTACATTTAGCCATAATGACTCTGTGTTATCATCGAATTTAATTGTACTGTTTACACAACACTGGAGATTATCTTTAATATAAATAATAACCCCTCCTCCTATCTGTATGGAACATGTTAAAGCCCTCAATCTCAACCTCAGGTTTAAAGTGATTACCTGCCAAATCAAGCCATGAATCTGTTATCGCAATTATATCAAAATTCTCTTCCCTCGCTAACGCTCTTAAGAGATCTATCTTATTCCTTATACTCTGACCATTTGTGTAGTATATTTTTTAGGTTTTTTTATTATTACCATCTTCATTGCATCATGCTTTTTTATTCCTAGTTATCTGCTCATTCACTTGTGCATTAGTCCTCCTATAACACATTAGTATGCCCTCCCCCCTAGCTATTCCTCTATCTCTGCATCCCTTCCATTTCCTACACCTGCCCTCTATTCCTGTTATTTCCTTACCTCTAACAGCTTCTAGTTTCCCACCCGTAAGGACCTAATCACACTATCCAGCTCCCCCCATAGAACCTCAATACCTGCCCGACTAAGATGGAGCCCATCCATCGCCTACAACCTCCTATTCCCGTAAAACCCACCCCAGACATCTACAAACACCAATCCTAACTCCTCACACAGTCCTTTCACAAATTCATTCAAACCAATTGCAGGCGACAACCATTCTACCCCCACATCCAATCTCGGAAGCACACCAGAAACAACACCTTTTACACTGCTTTTACTCATCCTTTCAACTAACCTTTTATACTGCTCACGTACTCACATGTACCCACCTTCTTTACATCATTCACTCCCACATGCGTAATCACAACTGCATCCCTCTCACACCCAGAAACCAGCCTATCATACCTCTCACAAACATCACTTACACCAGCACCCGGCAGACAAACTCTCATTCCCTTCCACTTGCTATCACTCAACTTCCTATCTAAATACCTAATCTGAGAGTCACCCATCACTAGCACCTCAGTCATTCTCCTATTCTGTCTTGATAAGCAGCTTTAGTCATGTTTGTTCTAATTAGAAAGGCAAAAACTTCCTGTGATGAATAGGGACAGGGTACACTTTCATTTAATTTAAGTATGCTTTTGAATTGCTTAGCTTTTTGTGGGTGGCCTTATTTCCTCATTTTCATTTGGGCTGCATAAGCAAGGTCTCTAGAGGTTGAGCTAGACTGCATTAAATTGTGTACCCTATGTCTACGGGATGGTGAACATAAAGAGTCAAATGGAAGTGATGGTCTACCTACATGCCTACTTCTTTCTTCAATTACATTGTCAACCTCCATTTCATCATCTAGCAAACTATCAGGGACATTTAGAATGCTGTCTAGCCATACCTTATACTTTTCCATCCAAACATTCATCCAGTATCCCTTATTCTCCGGGTACTTGAGCTTGCAATACCGCTAAAATTCCCCGAAGAATTCTTCCACACTCTTCCCATCATGCAACTAAACTTATCCACCTTGCGCACTTACCTTATCAAAATACCCTTCCCCACATTCATTTCACTCTCACTTGAGCTGCCCTCATCCTAATCATACCATCACTTTCTCCTAAATCCGAGTACAATGAGTCCACACTCTTCCCTCTCACCTTCCGATCCTTTCCCTTTGACCCAGTCTTCCTTCTTCTCTTGCATTCCACTCCCTTCCATTCTCCATCCTTCCTATCACACACAATTATCCTATCCCTTCTAGACTCATACTCACTCCCATTGATCCCACTAGTCTTATCCCCTTCATTCGGAGCAGGGGTCAGGGTCAAGGGTCCTGGGGCCAGTCCTGAGCCCTTCATCATGTCATATAGGTCCTTCATTCGTTGGTCAACCTGCTTCTATCTCTCATCCATTTTTTTCCTCATCCTGTCTGTCTTCTCATCCATACTCATCATATCACTCTTCAATCCCTCAATCATGCTCCTCAACATCATACAATCCTCCTCTTTCTGCCTCAACTCCAGCCTCAGTCTCACAATTTCATCATGGAGGCCCTGTTCCACAGAAGCCATCCTCTCAGGTTAGTAAATATGATAGAAAAGGGAAGGAAACAACCAAACTACCTGTCACTCTAATTGGGTGTGGACTACAATCCAATCCTGTCACACTCTCGGTTTCAAGATCTCACATACCTATTCTGGCTCCAGATGTAGTTGGCTGAAAATCTAGATAGACTCTAACCCACTTCCTGTCGTATCCCATTTTTTGGTCGACTGCCAGTCACTGTCTGCCTTACATAAGGAATGCTTCCCATTTATTTTACTTGTCCCATGAAACGATAGACTGGGCTTCCTCTTTGCTGAGGGACCCTCTTTTAGCACCAATTCCCTCTTCCAATTTTTAATGCAGTCTATCTTTTTCTCTTATCCCTTTTTAATTAACTAGAAATGTAAATGTTAGTATGTATGTCTCTTTTTTTTTCCCTTGGTGCAGGGCAATAGGTCCCCACTAGCTTCATTTTCAATTTTAATTAGGCTATGCTGGGGCATGTCATTTTTTTATTACCCCTTTGCCCTCTAACTGGCAAGCCCTGAGGAACTCACTTATGGAGTAAGGTAAAGTCCAAAAGAAAGCTTGTGTGGCTGTTATGCAACACCTGAAAAATCTCTGCTAGAATGTTACTTTTGTAAGAGCTGTATGTTTTAATATCAGAAATCAAGTCAAGTAACTTGATATAGATGGCATGATTAGTAGTATTTTTGTGGAAGCTTAAACAAACTACAAATTATCTTTAGTCTTAAATGCGGATCCAACATTGGTACCTAAAACTGCTCCATCAGTGGCCAGAAATTTGTGATTTAAATTCTTCTATAAGACAAATTCCTCTTAAGTATTTTTGGGAAGATGGTACATGAAGTTTGTTTGTTCTACTGTGACAAAGACAAGTAGAACAAAATATTTGAAGGACAAGAAATAAGAAACTGGACTAAGGAGATGTCTCAATGTTATATTGTAACTTTCCACCCCCAAATTCCTTCACTCTTCCAATAAAAGGTTAAGAGTAGGGTCAAATTGGTCAAAGTCAAAGTTATAGAAGTTATGAAAGAGGTCTCAAATAAGGTGATCAGATTTAGTAAAAATCTTGAATGTGTACTGGTAACTCAATGACATAATATTGGCTATAGCTTCCACCAATCTTCCTCCCCAGGTAGGACAAAGTGCACCCATAGCTAACTGAATGCCCATATACTGGACTCTATCAATTTTGGAAGATGGAAGGACAAAGAGTTGTACAGTAATGATCCATATTCCATTTAGATCTTACAAGAACCTGATACAAATTTGCAGCACATTATGATGTCAGTCTCAGGAGGTACTTAACAAAATTCTAATTACATCAAGTGGTGATTTGTACTCTTGTTTCAAGTCTTTAATGTGTGATTTCCAATTCAAGCCAGTCTAATATTAAAACAAGTCTCAACTATTTCTTAAAAGGAATGACAATTCTTTCCAATTCCAAATGGAGGTACGTTTCTCTTGGTAAATATAATGCAGCTTGTATGAAAGGCTCAATCAGCCACCTTATCAAAAACTTACTGTAGTTTAGTAAGGGTTCACCCAAGGACAAAGCCAAGTCCAAATTATGATATCATCATGTAAAATCCAAAATTTACACTTTCACTCAAAAACATGGAGTATAGAGGTTTAGTGTAATAGCAAAGTTCTCAGGTCTCGATTTTGAATCCCAGTTAAGATTAAAATTTTTAGACAACATTTTTTATATCTAAAGTATACATCAGAAGCTATTTGTGGGATATCAAAGAAAGAGGCTATTTAGATCATTTGGGTAGCATTGTTTGATGTTTTCTTCAAAATACAAAAGTACTTTATTTCTCTGTTTTTATTTTACATCTTTCAATAACAGATTTTGTAGATACTTTTCATCATGAATTCTACTAGGGAAAAAAGAGTAAGAAAGACATTGAAATTTTATCATCTAAATTTTGGATTCTTTGCCCCTTATAACATATTAATTGATGCTACTTTTTGTTATGAAGCTTTGGAGGTAAGCTTAGAATTATTTTTTAACAATAAAATTAAGTTTAGCAATTGTGTAACCATAGTACCAAAATATTTGCTCAAGTATGTTGAAATATGGATATAGAGTTTGTTCATAGTGTGGACTGTGGAGGCAGATAGAAATAAACTATCTCTGCCCTCCATTTTTGTCCTTTTCAGTGCTGGAAAGGACAACCAATCGACTAAGTTTGCCAAAGTGACCTGAAAGTTAATTGATGCAATTAATAGCTTTTGTTTTTACAGAGGAAAGTACTGATAAAGGAACAGCTACCAGTGTATTTTAATTCCAAAGTTAATCTTGTCACAACACAATGTGTAATCCAAGAAGTTGAAAATATCTCCAAGGCATGTAAGTCAAGGATGTTTAGATGTAGTTTAAGAAGTGTTTGTGGTTCATTGAAGGCTTGTTAGGGAGGGATTAAGAAAAGTTGCATCACTCAACCTATGTTCAAACCACGCACCATTCAGGTTGTGACCATGACTGATTCCAGAGGTCCCTTATGGACATATCAGATTACAGGTCAAGAAACAAATTTAGTTTGGTAAAGTGAGTGATGCTACAACCAGTTGGCTAATCCCTTTGAAAGCTCAGCAAGAATGATGAGTGGTTGTTGTAGGTTGCAGAAAATGGGAAAATCCTGGTTTGTTGGATGTGAGGTTTGGAGGGAAGTAGGTGTTTATTTCATGTTGTTTGGAATAGCTGGTAAGTGTAGTGGTTTGCAATGATTTTAGTCTGGCTGTCAGTATGGGGAGGAGATGGAATGGGGTATGAAGGTGATATGGGGAGGGGATGGAATCAGGTATGAAGGATCGGGGGGGTGACTTAAAGAACTTGAATACCGTTCTTATCCACTGAAATTATGCTTAGTTTATAAGAATGCAAATTTGTTTTAACTAGAGAGGAACTTTTACATTGCACAAAAGGTGCTACAAGTTATACCAGTTTTTGTTTCACAGAAGAGTGCTGCAAGCTTTGCCAGTGTTTGGTTGCACAAATGAGTGCTGCAAGTTTTGGCAGTGTTTGGTTAGAAAAAGCACTTGTGCTAAAAGTTCTGCCAGTGTTTTGTTCACAAGTGTGCTTTTGTCAGTGTTTGATTGCAAAAAAGTGTTATTAGTTTTAAGTGTTGAGTGCCTGAAAGTGGCTACATGTTTGCCATTGTTTAGTTGCACAAAAAAAATGCAAGTTTTGCCAGAGTTTGGTTAGAAAAGAACACTTGTGGTACAAGTTTTGCTAGTGTTTGGTTTTACAAAAGAGTGCCACAAGTTTTGTCAGTGTTTGGTTACACAAGAATGCTGCAAGTTTATCCCGTATTTGGGTACACAAGAGCATTTGTGCTACAAGTTTTGCCAGTGTTTTGTTACACAAGAGAACTTGTGCTACATGTTTTGCTAGTGTTTGGTTAGAAAAGAGCACTTGTGCTTCAAGTTTTTCCAGGTTTGGTGGTACAAAAGATTGCCACAAGTTTTGTAGCACAAAAAAGTTTCCGCAAGTTTTGCCGGTGTCTGGTTATATGAGAGCACTTGTGTTACAAGTTTTACCAATGTTTGGTTGCATGAAAGAATGTTGCAAGTTTATCCAGTGTTTGGGTACACAAGAGAGCTGGTACTACAAGTTTTGCCAGTGTTTTGTTTGCAAGAGCACTTGTGCTACAAGTTTTCCCAGTGTTTAGTTGCACAAGAGAGTGCTGCAAGTTTTGCCAGTGTTTGGTTGTACAAAAGATTGCCACAAGTTTTGCCAGTGTCTGGTTATATGAGAGCACTTGTGCTACAAGTTTTGCCAGTGTTTGGTTGCATAAAAGAGTGCTGAAGTTTTACCAGTGTTTGGTTACACAAGAGCACTTGTGCTACTAGCTTTGCCAGTTGTAGTGGGCCGAAAATCTATACTCTAATCCCAATCATTCCAACCCACTTCCTACACTAATTCGGACACAAGAAATTGAGGGAGAAATGAAACGGATTGTATGTACAGTCCTTTACTTCTAAAAAAAATATGGGGTAAGTATTTACAAGAGATAGGGGTGAATAAAATTGAGATCTTGTTACTTATTTATATACAATTAATCCTATCTTATGAATACTATCAATCAATATGTATATTGTAGATTAGATCTGACGAACTCCTGTAAAGGGTGACAATGTTGATGACTTTTCTCTGGTAAGAAATCTTTTGTGTGTTGACTGGAACAGGAGCTGCCAAGTGTAGGCCATGAATGGTCTTTTGTAGTCTCCTTCTTTCTTATGTTCTTATGTTCTTAATATTTGTAAACACTCAGACTATTATATTTAAAGAAAAAAAAACTACCAATCAAAAAAAAAACAATTCTATACAAAATTGAACCCCAAAAAAGTATTTGTGACTACAACAACTAATAAATGAACAAATAAAGGGAAAGGGCCTCACGTGGTACCCAGGGGGAAAGTCCTGCCAGCTGCCACTAGAGTGGGCACAATGCAATCTTGTTGCAGTATTGAGGCTATATAGAAGCCCTCCTCCTTACAAATGGCACATACAATATCTTCAATCTGTATTATCCAAATCATAGAATGCCAGCCACTTTACAAAAGGCAGGTAATATTTATCTATTTTAATAGACTTGTAGCGGCGGGATCGCGAGTCCCCAGCCAAAAATTCCTGCCGCCCTGACAAGGTCCGGTAAGTGGTTCAAGGAGAGGGTATTGAGGAGAGAAGAGTATTTTCTATTTTTAATTTACACACAAAAAAATAATGATCAACCACAACCCCAGAAAACAAAAATGTAAATTTACCCAATTACCAAAATATTTACTATTTTTAACCACAACCGAAAGATATTTATATATATATATATATATATATATATAGTGGGCCTTACAACTTTACCTTGGCCACACACACGCAAACAAGGAAATGTTTAGGGCTTCACAACCAGATTGCCCAGTGCCACCATGTGAGTCTGTCCAACTTTCTTCAGCTCTGGGAGCGCTATTACCGGTATGGAAGGGGGGAAAGGGAGGCGGGCCTGCTTTCTTGAGGAAAGAGAGGTTCCTTTTTCTTAAGGGACTGGGAGTCTAGCTCCAGCCAAGGCGAATAATCCGCACTCAAGGATGGGAAAGTGGTGGTTCCAGTCAAAGCGGAAAGTGGGAGTGCTCAGGCTCCAATCGGTGCGTCCCTTTACTGCCACACGAGAGTCAAGATTGGCTTCAGCCGTCTCCGAAAGCCAGATGTCGGCGACAATCGGTACCACAGAGCTGGAAAAGAGAAGGCACATTCAGTCACCTATTCACTGCCACACTCAAACATCTTTACTCCTAACTCATTCAACCATATCCACTCTCACACAATCTTCACTCACCTATCCTCCGTCTAGGCGGCTCTTCCTTCTTCAGTCACAACTAATGACTTCCAAACTATTACACTTTTTAAAATATTTGCTAAAAGAATCCGCCTAAAAAGAAAACAGGAGATGAATGGGGGAGCACGATAGAGACCCATCGAGGGTCCCCACACAAAACAAAGACAGTGATCACACGATCCACACACACATTCTGTAAAAGAAGAGATTAGACATAGGGGAGGGAAGGCGGACAACCAAACTACTACATCCCTCCCAGCTAAATTCGCCTCACCTCACCTCACCATGTCTCAATCCCCATCTTCATTCATTCACAATGCTTTTGACATCACCCAGTCATACTCTTTCACTCTGCCTCTCCTCCTAGTCACAGGTCCATCAACTGTCTCTGTCATCTGTCGTAATGTCTCCTCATGTCTGTCCATGGCCCCTTCTCTATGTACTTCATCCACACACACATCCGACATTCCCTGACCAATCTCACTCAAATCCTTAACTAACCTCTCTACTACATCCATCAAAGCTTCCCATTCTTTCATAGCATTTATCGACTCTTGTTCCAATTGCGCACTTATCCCATTTATACTCTCTACCATAGACTCAGACTCATTCAAAGGAAACTTACAACTACTATACGTTCTATCATATATTCCATCTCGATCTTGCACAAACCCAGAAAACTCTCTCACATCACTCTCACCAAACTGTTCCATCCATTCATCCTTTCTCAACCGTTTACTCTTACGCTTCCCCCTTCCATGTTCAACTAATACTAACTGCTTCCCCTCTAAAGCACTAGCTATATCATCCACCATTTCACAGTCTTCCATTCTTTCAGACAGATATTCATTCACTGGATGTTGCACCAAATATTGAGGAGGTTCACGCCACTTTCGCAACTGACCTTGATGCGCTCTACTTTCATCCAAACTTCCATCCTCTCTTTCACGAACTATCACATAACTTACCCCATTCAACCAAACCTTTCTTACTACAAACGGACCTTCAAACTTCTCTGTCAACTTATCCACATTCAGTCTACCTTTTGTCTCAATCTCCTTTAGTACTTTATCACCCACAGAAAAACTCTCAAACCTTTCATTCCCTTTTCTCCACAACTCACGATCCTTCTCACTAAGTCCCATATGTGGCCTAATCATTCGTTCAAAGTTCATCAAATACTTACATGGTGACATTCCAATTGCCTTATGCACTGTCATGTTATACGCCCAAAGCACTCTTCCCAAACATTCATCCCATTCTTTCCCATCTTTCCCCATCAATCGTAACATCTCACTCAAAGTTCTTATCGTTCTTTCAGCAATTCCATTCACACTAGGCATATACGGAGTCATTCGCACATGATCTATTCCCCATTCACTCAACATCTCAAAAGCACGTCCTACAAACTCAGGTCCATTGTCACTCAACATTCGCACAGGCTTACACATGCACATGGGCAACATTCTCTCACTCACTTCTCTAGCAACAGTCAATGAAGATTTATTTGTCATAGGTGCAGCATACGCAAATTTGCTCTTATGATCCACCATCACAATTATCCCTACATACCCTCTTGCAGTCCTCGGAAAAGACACGCAATCGATCGCTACCATTTCAAAGGGTTCATTCACACTCAACTTTAATACAGGTGGGGCAACATACACTCTCTGATACTTTCTCTTCTGGCACACTTCACATGTAGTCGCTACATCCACGCAAATCTTTCTCAAAAAGGGACTAAATATACATCCTTTCATACATTACCACAATTTATTCTTACCCATATGTCCAAACCTATCATGCACAATCTTCACCATTCCAATCGTGCCACACACTGAAAACACTGGAATATATACATCATCATCTATACATTGCACAAAATACACTAAACCCTTGCACACTACAAACTTTCCAGCAAACCTTCTAAACTCTCTTAATATGCAACTCCATTCATTCACAGGAACACTGGTCATCACGCTATCTTTCAATTCACACACCATCGGACATGACTCTAGCATGCTCTCTATATCTTCAGCAGTCAACAGCTCTTCACTTAAATCGACACCTGCTACTCCTACAAATCCAGTTGAGCCTACAACCTCACTCTGCAACTTCCCAACTGTTACACCATCTTTCACTAAACATTCATTACATACATCTACTGAAATCCTATTCTTGCGCAGAAAATCAATCCCAAACAGAAAACAATAAGGTAACCCATTCTCGCTTAGTACAACAAATTCATGCAATATATCATTCAACTTCCCCATGCTTACAGACAAACTCATTTCCTCCCATGCCATAATACGTCCACTTCCGAGTCCACTTATCGAAACTGTCACACCTTTTCTAGAAACATTCCAACTCATATTATCAACATCACACACAACTTTTGCATTCACCAAGGAAATTTATGCACCTGTGTCAATCATTCCATAATAGCTCTTCCCATTCATAGTAAAGGTAACTTGCACTCTCTCTTCAAGTCCATGTTCACACATTACATTCAACATTTCGGTCTGTTCAACAAACACTTCTGCAGCATCTACACCTTCATCTTCACTAACAGGAACAATTCCTTCGCAAACGTAGTCAATCTCTCTTCTTACATAATTCTTCTTCTCAATCAGCCAATTATAATGCACACCACTCAAACATTGCAGATGCAACTCACACCCATTCACTCGGTCTACACCTTTACCACGATACATCACTGGCTTCTCCACACTGTAGCGGGCCGAAAATCTAGACTAACCCGCGTTCCAACCTTATCCTAGGATTTATGGACCTTGAGAACCCCAAGGAAGAATTGATACAATTTGATATACAGTCCTTTACTTTACAAAAGAATACAGTTATATTTACAGCTTATATTTACAAAAATATGGGTAAATATTCACACAATAATTTATATTTACAAAGGAAGTGTGCACACTTCAAAATGAGGCCAAATTCCCCAATCTCAACAAGATGCCCAAAGAACTTGATAACGGGCAAATAGAACAAATTTACTTAAATGTACCTACACAACAAAATGAAAAACAACAACAACCAAACGAAAAGGGGCACGCGCTATCACTTGTGTGCTGGAGGTGGGTGGTAGTAGGCTAACATAAAAGGAGGCAGGCTTGTCAGCCAATGCGGGTGTGGTGGTCCAGGTGTCTAGCGAGGTATGAAAGCCCTCCGTCTCAGGGCTGGGCGGAGCACTCGTCTAGAGAACCCTTCTTGCCATCCGTCCAAGCTTCCACTCTCTAAATGTATATCCAAACAATCCTCAAAATATAATCTTTTGATAAAAGATTATTTTAAACAAGTACAATCTGATAAAAGATTATTTTAAGCAAAGTACAACTTTGATAAAAGATTATTTTAAACAAAGTACAATCTTTTTTTAATTATAGTGATATATCAAAACTAGCTACTATCTTTCCAGAATATAGCACCTGGAAAGAAAGAAAAAACATGGTAATCATTTTATACATAAAATAAACAAAGACAAAACAAACCCGTTCCCATTCACACACACACACACACACACACACATTCTTACAGAGGGAGGGAGAGGGTACTGAGAAAAGGGGTGGAACAATGGCCCTTTTACACACACTCACATTTGCTCCACCACACCCCTCCTTCCTTGCCTGTAAGGGGCGCGGCGATTTGCCATCCTGGCCGCCGTGCTGACGGGACTCAGCATCCCGTCCGGCCTCAGCTTAGCCTCTCTTTCTTCCTTCAAAACACTTGTTTCCTCTCTTTTCATACAACCTCTCCCACAACTTTCTCTGGTCAGCCTCTAATTTCACAGGGTAGATGCTGACCTTCTTCTCGGCCAACCGTCCTGGATCGGGGCTGAGGGGGGAGGGGACAATGTTCCCTAACCCCTGAGCTCCGGTCTGGGGTGGTTGGTTTTTAACAACCTGCTTCAGCCCCACCCATACCTTCCTTACATCCCTTTTCCTCTCGTCTTCAAAATCTATTTTTTTTACGCCGTGTCTAAGGTGGAGCCGCCATGTCGATGGACTGCCAGGTCACCAGGCGGGAGGGGTGGTCCCAAATGGCGGCGCCTGGCTCTGCCGGGCCTGCAAGCACCTCTTGCAGTGCGGGCAACTGTGAGAGGTGGTGAGCTGTTGCGTCCCGTGTAAATAAGAGGGTCACCATGCCCAATGATGAGTATCAAAAAAAAACCCAACCCCCAACTTCCCCAAGAACATCAAAGGATCCGCCCTCGGGCAGCTCCACCATAAAAATGGAGGTCCTCCCCCTTGTGCTTGCGCAGGGCACCCTCCATACTTCTTTAACCGGAGAGGAGGCTTACTCCTCTCCTACGCCTACGGGTGTAGGGGACTCCCCCTCACTCCCTTCTCTGGAGGTGCTTTCGGGCACCTCCCTATTTCCAGCGACAGTCCCTCCTTTTCTTTCTAAGGGGACTGCCAAGAAAGCCAGCAGGCAGTCCATTGCCGACCGCCCCTCGGATAAGCGGCTTGGTAGGGCAAACCCCCTTAGGGGGGAGAGGGAAGCCAGGCCCCTTCGGTCGCTTCCCTCAAAAGACCTGCTGGCAAGGATATTAAACCTTGCCGGGGTTAAGGCTTGTGCCTCCCCACAAATGACTCTTGATGCTGCCAAGGGGACCTGCGATGTCCTGGGAGGGGATGGCCAACTGGAGGCCCCTCCTGTGATAGACATGGTCCTTGAGGAGACCCACCCTCAGAGGGTAGGGCCTTCCATGGGGGGGAATCCGGGCTCGGCGCCAAGCACCGAACCCGAGTCGGCCCCTATGCAAGGTCCCCTTCAAACGGCTGAGGGCTCCGAGGCAATACAAGGAGGGGAGGGATCTCCTCCGACAGGTGCCTCCACGACTACCAAGAACTTCTCCATTTCGGAGAGGGACCTGGCTGCGGCCGGCCCATCTGGCATGGGGGCTTCTGCCGGCGGAGGTGAGAAGCGGATTCATTCCCCGCCCTCCTCTCCAAAAAAGAAAAGGACGAAAAAGACCAAAAAGACGAAGAAGACTCGGGGCTCATCTCCATCCGCGGGGGCTACGGGGACGGATAAGTCTGCTGCCACTTTGGCAAGCGACCAAGCCAAGATCGGCACATCCGGCCCCTCTGCCCCCCCGGGTACGGAGCTCCTGACGATGACAAAGACCAAAAGTGCACAGGGCGGAGCCTCGATGACATCGGGGCCCCTCATTCAGAGGTTACCTGGAGTTTTCGAGCCCGCTGGCTTCAAACGCTTCCTCGTTATTTGCTCCACTGATGGCAGCATGTTGTCCAAGGGCAACATGATCCATCAGAGGAGAGGATTAGCTAGTGCAATTGGTAGAGAGCCGAAGGTAACCCGTTTCTCGGACGGGAGCCTTCTGGCGAATCCCGCCGAGGCGGCCAAGATAAGTGCTCTTCGGACACTTCATGGCACCCCGGTGAGTGTGACGCCGCACTCTACCATGAACTTTGTGAAAGGAGTAGTTTATGCGAGGGAACTCGTTGACTACTCCATTGAGGACATCACCCTAGAGCTGGTCGACCATGGGGCGGTCAAGGTCGAACGTGTGATGAGAAAACAGGGAGGGGCCTCGAGACCCACCCCTATACTCTTCGTCATGTTCGACTGTGACAAGCTCCCTGAGTCGGTGCGTGCCGGTTGGTACCGCTACCGCGTGAAGGCATTCGTGCCACTGCCGCGGCGGTGCTATTACTGTCACCGCTTCGGCCATACGAATCGCTCATGTAGACGTGCAAAGTCGGGGTCACCCGAAGTATGTGTAAATTGCTCCAAGGTCGCACACGATAAGTCCAAAGCATGTGTGGCCAAGTGTGTCAATTGCGGAGAGCTGCACCCTGCTTCTTCGAAGCAATGTGGTGCATATCTCCCTGAGAAAGGAATCCTGGCCGTTCAGGCCCAGGATCGACTCTCATTCCGCGAGGCAAAAGACTTGGTCCTGGCGCGCCCGGCTCTGCCTGGGACGTCATATGCCTAAATAGTTAGAAAGGCACCCTCTGCTCCTGGCCCATCCAGGCCAACGAGCACGGTTGTTTCCGCGCCCATTCGGAGCCCTTCTGCGGGTTCTACCCAACCTGGGCGCTCCCCTGGTAAAGCTGGCGGCAAAAAGGGTTCATACCCTGCCCCGGCTAAAACCAGGGCTCCCCCCTCTTTCCCCAGCGTGACCGTTTCCCGTAAGGCGAAACGGCCACGCGCCTCCACCGAGTCGTTAGACTCACAGGAGGCAACACCGCTGAAGATGGTCGCTAGGGGGTCCTAAAGCTGTTGCCCGAAAGGAGGACAGCAACAAAGGAGCTTCGGCCCCTTCGCCCACGCCCCGAGGTGGAGCGAGTGGCTCGGAGACGGTGGTTCCTCGAAAAGAGGGCCACCCGCCTAAGGTTTCGAGGCGGAGGGAGGAAAAGACTCGCATGGCGACCCCAACCTCCCCCAATAAGTCCTCGAAGGCGACAGCGCCTTCAGCGCTTTGTCCGGCCAACAGCGCCCGGGGTTCTGCCCCCGGGAAGCGTACGGCCATTCCCGTGAGGGTCTTCAATTCGAGGAGGGCCCCCGCGTCTCCTCCGAGCTAGGCCTGGAGGGCATATTCCTTCAATGGAATTGCCGTGGACACCGGGCCAACTGGGAGGAGCTGCGGAGGCTCGTCTCGTCCCTTTCCCCGTTAGCTATTTTTTTGCAGGAGACCATGCTAGGCGCGTGCCCGCTGCCTGCCCTCCCGGGGTATAAGGGTCTTGCGACCCCACCACCGTGGGATGGCCGGACTGGGATTTGCGCGGTTTACACCCGGCATGATGTCTCCGTTCTTCCTTTCTCTTTAGATACCTCCTTTCAGGCAGTGGCTGTGCAGCTGCACGTATATAGGAGGTATACTATAATTTCTGCGTACATTCCACCGTCAGCTGACTTTGACGCGGGGGACTTCCGCCGCGTCGTGGCACGGTTGCCGAGGCCCTATCTCTTGCTTGGAGATCTGAACGGCAGGCATCCTCTCTGGGGAGATTACTCCATAAATCCCAGGGGATAAGTCCTTGCCGATCTGATCGAAGAGCTTGAGATGGGTGTGTTAAACGTGGATGAGTTTACGCATCACTGTCCGAGAACCGCTTCATTTTCTTGCCTTGACCTATCTTTGTGCTCTTCGGATGCACAGCCTGATTTTGATTGGGGGGTGGTCGATGACCTCCATGGTAGTGATCACTTTCCCATTCAAATATCATTTTCAGGGCAACTGCCGCTGAGAGACCACCTCGGTGGTGCTTGGCGCGGGCGCGGTGGCCTGCATTTCAGGAAATGACCGAATTCTCTATCTCAGTCGAGGAGTTTAGGTCGGTAGATGAGGCCGTTGAGTTCTTCTCCGGCAACCTCATCGCCGTGGGCCTGACTACTATTCTTAGGACGTCTGGCCTTTTTGCACGCCGACCACTCCCATGGTGGTCGGCCGAGTGTGAGACGGCCCTCAAACAGAAGCGTTATGCCTACATGCGCTATAAGCGCCCTCCGAACGATTTCACTGTCGCTGAATTTCGTCGGGCTAGGGCTAGGTTCCGGTATATTTCGAAGCACGCCCGCCGCTCTTCTTGGCGGGCATACGTGTCTTCACTTAACGGGAAGACCCCTTTAGCTGAGGTGTGGAAGCGAGTCAAAAGGATTCGGGGCAAGTTCTCGCAGGACCCCCCTCCCGTTTTCCAGGAGAATGGAACCGCAATCTCGGACCCCGCGTCCGTGGCGGAATCCTTAGCGACCGCTTTTTCCGCATTCTCTAGCCGTGATGCTGCTCCGCCAGCATTCAATGCACGTCGTGATGTCGCGGAAGGCCGCCGGCTGGACTTTACCTCCAGAGGCGGAGAACCCTTCAACGACAAGTTTACTGTGAGTGAGTTGCGTTCCGCTCTCGCTTCGTGCGCGGACACCGCCCATGGTCCGGACGATGTCCCGTACGCCATGCTTCGACACCTGGGTGAGCGAGGCATGGCCTTTCTGTTAGATTTGTTCAACAGGATCTGGGTGGAAGGTCTTCTCCCAGACTCCTGGCGAATCGCTACTGTGCTCGCCTTTCGCAAGCCGGGAAGAGATCACTCTACTCCGACCGGTTTCCGCCCAATCTCTCTAACCTCTTGCGTATGCAAGTTGATGGAGAAATTGGTAAATGTTAGATTAGCCTTTTTCCTGGACAGCGGAGGCCATCTGTCTTCTGCACAGTGCGGCTTCCGTAAGTTCCACTCCACGTCGGATGCTCTGCTCCGACTGGAAAATGCCATCTGCGAGGCTTTCCTTCGTAGACAGCACTACGCCACGGTGTTTTTTGATCTGGAGAAGACCTATGATACCGCATGGCGATACGGTATCATGGAGACTCTCCACACGATGGGAGCGAGGGGACGCCTCCCAATGTTTATATCTGAATTTTTGCGAGATCGTCGATTCCGCGTACGGGTGGGGGGAGCCATCTCCGGCCCAAAGGAGCAGGAAGAGGGTGTCCCGCAGGGAAATGTCCTCAGTGTCACACTCTTTGCCCTGAGCATCAACGGTATCACCTCGGTGCTGCCGGAAGATGTTCTCGCTACGCTCTACGTGGACGACCTTTTGATCTCTTTTGGCGCGGCCTAGATGCCAACTCTGGAGCGTCCACTCCAACAGGCATTGAACCGCGTCTCTCGCTATGCCGAAGCGCACAGGTTTCGGTTTTCTTTGGCCAAGACCAAGGTTTTGCACTTCTGCCGCCATCCACGGCTTCACCCCGACCCAGATTTGTTTCTTAATGGGGTGTGCCTGGATGTGGTTGAGTCGCACCGTTTCCTTGGTCTTGTATTCGGCCGACGCCTCACCTGGGAGGCTCATATTCGCAGCCTTAGGGTCTCTTGTACCCGCGCCATAGACATTCTCCGTTCCGTGACGTTCAGCGCTTGGGGCGCTGATAGGGCTACTGCCTTACTTTTTTATCGATCCTTTATTGCGGAATATGGATTCGATCCACCACACCGGCCTTCGCCTTGCGACCGGTGCCTTCCGCACTTCCCCCATTGAGAGCCTGTTAGTCGATGCTGGGGAGATGCCACTCGCTCTGCGCCGCGTGCAGTGCATCACTCGCCTGTACGCGCGAGCCCGGCGCCTCCCTCAGTCGCCAACAGCTCTCACTGCATCCGCAGCTGATCTCGATGGTGCCTATGCCGCCGAGAGACGCCAGTCATACCCTAAGCCCTTTGGGTTTAGGGCCAGGAAACTCCTTCGAGAGCTAGATATAGCTCTCGGGCCGGTGGCGCCCCTGGTTCTGCCCAGGACGCCACCCTGGAGGGTACCACATTTGGCTATTTGTCGCCACGCCTCTGCTCCCAAAGCTTGTACTGCGCCGGGAGTATTGCGTTCGACCTTTTGGGAGCACACATCGTGTCACGCTGGAACCGTGCCAGTGTATACGGATGGCTGCAAGTCCCAAGAGGGGGTTGGCTTCCACGCCGTATTCCCTCTGTTTGAAGTCAGCGGGGCTCTACCAGGTGCTGCGTCTGTCTTCACGGCACAGCTGGTGGCAATACACCACTCGGTACGAGAGATTACGCGACGTGCCCGGTTCGGAGACCGGATTGTGATCTATAGCGACTCACAAAGCGCCCTGAGTACTCTCGGGGCATTGGAATCTCCGCATCCCCTGGTTCGCGAAATCCGTGACGCCACGGTTTTGGCGAGCCGGGCA
Source organism: Ceratothoa steindachneri (assembly GCA_963969495.1). NCBI lineage: Eukaryota > Metazoa > Arthropoda > Malacostraca > Isopoda > Cymothoidae > Ceratothoa > Ceratothoa steindachneri. Next base: position 3,010,231 of record OZ018334.1, on the reverse strand, counting down.
GATGTCGAGATTATCTTCTGCTGGGTTCCTGGACATGTAGGAATTGCGGGGACTGAGGGCGCCAAAGAGTCCGCGAGGACTCTGCGACCGGACCAGCGTTTCGCTCTTCCTCACACTGACTACATGGCAGGAATACGGGCATCTCTTCGGACTGCTTGGCAAAGAAGATGGGAGATGGTCGAAGGGAACTTAAAGTTGCGTGCCATTGCGCCGCGACTGTTCCCATGGACCTATCCCCCAATGCCGCGGCGGCCTCAGGTTGCTTTCTGTCGTCTCCGAATCGGCCACACTCGTGTGACGCATCGCTATTTGATGGAGCGCTCGCCTGCGCCGTATTGCAACGACTGCGTCGTCCCCCAGACTGTTCGGCACATTCTTGTTGAATGTCCCAGTCTGGGTGATCTTCGCGCACGACACCTGTCCCGGTACCGGGATGGGCGGGGTCGCTACCGCCTGTCCCTTGTGATCGGGACGAGTGCTTGTACTTTGACTGGTGGACCTATTGACTTTTGGGGGAGGCCGGCCTTCTCCCTTTCATTTAACCCGGTTTAAGTGTTGTTGTTTTTGTTATTGCTTTGTTATTGTTATTTCTTTTTATTGTTTCCTGTTCAATTTTTTAAAGTAGCCTAGAACTAGGCTGTTTGTTTACGGCAACTTATGCCTTAGTCGGCAGTCGCCAGATAGCCCCTTAATTTAAAAAAAAAAAAACCCTCCTTCCTTAAGCCATTCGACCAGCCACTCACAAAACCCTTTCATTCACTCTTCACGGTACCACTTGTGCTCAATCACACCCTTCTGCACCCATTCACACTCTTCTACTGGTCCCTGGCTACGTGTAGCAATTGGTCGGGTTTGTTCATCAGTCATCCTGTCAGTCTCATTGTCACTATTTATCATATCGTCCACCATACTTTTAGCCCTCATTACCAGTTCTCCCATCTCACGACAGAATTCTTTCATACTCTTCCATTCAGAACCTTCACTCTCATACCCCCATTCATCAGCTCCTCACTCACAGCTCTCATCCAACTCAAAGTACATTCTTGCGAAACAGACAGGTCACTCACATCCCTGGTATTCTTAACAGGCATACCAGAAACCTCTTTGACTTGGTTCCCACCAGAAACCTGAAAAATCAGCCACTTCATCATTCACTACATCAAACTCACCCCTACTATTACCATTCATAAAACCCGAAAAATCAGCCACACTAGGTTCATTCTGCCCAAACACACTATCATTCATACTGTTCCCAAAACCAGAAAAATCAGGCACAGGCAGCTCACTCACTCGTCTACTTATACCAGCCAAATCACTCACCTGTTTACGCAAAAACTCAATCTCCCTTTCAAGATCCCCCATACCAGAAACACTCTGCTCAGACTTACTTTCATTTGTACTTGCATTCTTCCTTTCACTCTTCTTTGTACGCTTTCTACTCCTCGAGACTAAGACTAGCTCTTTCCCAGACAGATCCATACTATCACATTCAATCTCATCTTCATGCACTTTACCTCTCTCTCTACACAGTCCATACACCGGATGGCTCACCAGGTAGTCAGGAGGTTCTCTCCATCTCCTTAACTGACTCTGATGAGCCCGCACTCTCTCAGTCATGCCGTCATTCAAACTCTCCAAAACATACGTCACTCCATTTTCCCAAACCCTCACAACTCTATAAGGTCCATCAAACTTCTCACTCATCTTTGACACATTCAACCTACCCTTCACTTCTTTCACCTTCAATACTTTTGCACCTAATTCAAATGAACGGAACCTTTCATGCGCCTCATGCCATACACTCTGCTCACTTTCACTCAAACGAAACCTATCTTTCACTCGCCTTTCAAAATTCATCACAAACTGACATGGGGACATTCCAGTTGCACTATGCACAGTTGAATTATACGCCCACAACACTCTCCCCAGACACACATCCCAGTCATTCACTGTCATACTCATCATTCTCAATATCTCACACAAGATTCTTATAGTACGTTCAGCCAATCCATTTAAAACAGTACATATGGAGTTGTTCTCACATGCTCCGCACCATTTTCTCTCAACATTTGCTCAAACACTTCTCCTACAAATTCAGGCCCATTATCACTCAGACATCTTCTAGGCTTCCATACACACATAGGAAAAAACAACTGCTCAACCACACGTGCAACAGTCACACTCCTTTTATCTCTCACAGGCGCTGCATACACAAACTTACTTTTACGATCAACCATCACAACATTCCCAGCACTCGTATGCGGCAAAGACACACAATCAATCACTACCAATTCAAACGGTTCTTTCGCATCAACTTTCAACATCGGTGGTTTCACTTGCACACCTTGCACCTTTCGCTTCTGACACCTTTCACACATAGTTGCAACATCATTCACAACAGTTCTCAGAAACGGATGGAACACACGCTCCTTCATACACTCCCACAGCTTAAACTTACCCATATGCCCATAATTATCATGCACAACCTTCACCAGACCAATCATACCAACTAAGGACATCACAGGTACATACATATCATCACCACCCTTCACATGCCTCACAAAATATACAACATCCATACAAACAACAAAATCCTTAGCATACCTTTTAAAATCACTTAAACACTCTGGCCATTCATTCAAATCAACACGCATCATTACACACCTCTTCAACTCACTGACAAAAGGACACATTTCTTGCATCTCTAGAATATCCTCATCACTTAAAATCTCATTCTCATCATCCATGACCAACTCAATCATACCGCAAAACTTGACAACATTCTTTGCACACTCATTCAACCTCATCACCTCGCATTCACCTTTCATAAGACAATTCTTATCAGCATCCACAGACAAATCATTCAATCTCATAAAGTCTACACCAAGCAAGAAACAACACGGCATTTGCTCATCCTTCAGAATTACAAAGTCATACTTCACATTCACAAAGTCATGCTTCACATTCACACCATTACCCAAACTCACTTTCAGACCAACCTGTTCCCATGCCACTATCATGCCATTCCCTA